>CM074446.1:22029683-22562183 GCA_037101425.1 Elopichthys bambusa
ACGTACCAGTTTCACTTCAGACCAGCTACAGGTAAACAAAACCACCACTCTCGCTGTTCAATATGTCCCACTTAATGAAATGAGACTCGTATTAAAATGTACAGATTTCGCACTTCTTTACTGACTCTGATCCTGCTGGCACTATTTCTGTGTTTGTGGCTTGCAGGTTATGCAGGCTCAGTTTGCTCAGGACAATAACCCAGATGCACAGACACTTCAGAGGCTTGCTGAACAGACTGGGCTTAGCCGACGCGTCATTCAGGTTACATTTCTTTAGAAATTTCTAAACTGCCTAAATTGAGCTGTTATATATTTGTAACTTAAAAATGTTTATGGCAACAGAAGAGAATGCTTATGTTGTCTAAGTCATTTCTTCACATTTCTTTCTGGTCAGGTGTGGTTTCAAAACTGTCGTGCCCGTCATAAGAAGCACATCTCTCCCCCTCATTCAGGAATATCGACAGGAGGTCTGTCCTCACCGCGGCCGGTTTTCAACCTAAATGAACTGCATTATACAGACACATCCATGCTTACAGCGTTACACAACATCTGCATCGATGGTGAGATTTAAGGCAGTGTTGTACAATCAGCCAGATTCTCTTTAAATAGTACATCAGTTTTTGGTGTGGAAAACTGTTCTTATACAGCAGAAATACTAGAAGAATTTGCTGTTTTTGATGAATGTTAATAAAAACTGCAAATGGAAAAGCAAAAACATATTCCTCATTTCGAACTGAAGAAAACGCCACCTGATACCCAGTCGTAATAGCAATGTCAGATTGATGAACGAGCAGATTTCCTATGAACCTGTAGAATTCGTTCTCAAATCACATTGAACAATTCATTAAAAAAAAAAAAAAAAAAAAAAAAAAAAAATATCGGACTGATCGGACTGCAGCTGTTCTTGAGTCAACAGCTCACTGATTCAATGACTGGGGCAAAATGAACCGGGATATCGTTGTAGATTGAATGGCTTGAAAACAATAACAATATAGTTAAGTCTTACCTTGTGATAATCTTTGTGTCATTTAATTTGTAAAGCAATCAATTAATCCAAATATTTCAAAACTGATTTTGCCTCATACACAGTTAATTACAATAACTAGCTGAACAAACTATTGGCAAAAAAATAGAACAAAGACTTGAGTCTTGACTTGGACCTCAAAAACTTGAGACTTGACTTGGAAGAAGACTTGAGACGTGACATGACCTAAGGGACTTGTGAACATGTCTGGGAAAAGGTATCTAGTGCCAAGATGACAAATTTGTTCCTGTGTGTTTGTGCTTTCGTTAATGGCTTTGTTTCTCTTTTATCTCCAGTTCACAATCCATCTCTACTCTATCAGCCATTATTGTCCCACCAATCAACACACCTACCAGTCAGCAGCAGCTAAACATTTTACAATTCAGTTGTAAATGTTGTGGCAATTATTATAACAATATCTATGCCTCTAATACCTTTGTATTAAATGTATTCATTTGTATGTTTTAATTTATTAATGTATTTTGTTCCTAACCACCTAAGTAAAAATAACTTCTTGTCATGTGTCTATATGAAATACTTTATTTCCAAATTTAACCTTGCATGCACTTGAATTACATCATACAATGTTATTATGCATTACAAATTAGAACAATATATGGTCTTAAAAAAAAAATAAAGTTTACCACACTGTAAAAAGAATTAAATAAAGTTACATACTAATATGATGATGTGTTAAAATCAAAAATAATACAATGTAAATGAATTATGAGAGCTGAATAACGTTTCAGCATATACACTCACCGTATTAACGTTCACATTCAAGTGTTCTTAACATAAAACTGGTAAAAAATACATTTTGATTCAAATATTTGAAGAAGTATCCCTTTTAAATGATAAAGAGAAAAAAATGTGTACATTGTAATAATAAAAAAACATCAAAATATGAGGAGAAATTAGTCAACCTAAAATAACTACTAACATTCTGCACACATAATTATATCAAGGTGTTATTAACATAAATTCAAGTCCTTCCTTGGCTATAAAAAATGTGAATGGACACAATGAAATCACTCTGAAGGGGGAGGTTGTAACCTACTGCTAGAGAGCAATCGATCTGATGAGAAATGCAGTTTGGATGGATGAATAATAGCAGTAATGAAGGAATAAATAGAGTTTAAAGCTCTGCACAGCAGAAAAGGGCTCACTCAAATCAACATGAGGTTGAGGTTAAAAGAGCTGTTAACGGCGTGTTGGAGTAAGGCACTTCAGCTGAACTGCAATTACAAACAGCAACTTATAAAAGTTAAGGAAAATTCATCTAGTGAAGAGCAATTAAATGTGTTACCGGTCATTTTCTCAATATGAGAAAAGTGGCAGTTTCACCCCAAATGGGTGCTAACAGAATGCAATGGTCATATAAAAGACAAGAATCAGTTAAAAAAATGACTAAATCTATAAAAATGCATAGAAAGTAAGACACTTCCACACACCTATAAACAGGAAATAATCGCAACTGATTTAGTTGCTTATTGTCAATTATATTTACCTTATGTTTTAATTGTATTGAAAAACAAAGATGCTGATCAGTTCAAAGACTCTTGTATTTATATTTTTGGGCTTCTAATAAGATTTATAACAAAAAGGCTGCCTACGGACATGACTAAATACTGCTTAAAGCAGTCCATTTAGGACGCTGATGGTCAGTAAACAGAATAACAATTGGCAGTGTCTGTTTTTCAAGTCAGTGCCTTTTTGTCGCTTGCTCCTTTTATTTTCTGCCTTTCTTTTTCTCCTTTGGCCTCTTGTGGTTCTTCTTGTTGAGGATGGCTCGCAGGCTGCTGCCCATGTAATACGGCCGGGTTGCCGAGCCGTTGTTCTTCTCCAGATCAAGCACTGAGAACAGAAGCACAAGCAACGTTAATGCCAACCAAACGTTAATGTAATTGGAGGCAATGCTGGGTATTTTGATAGAAGAAAAACTTAATTGGAGAAAGTTATACTATATATCTGAAAAAGGCATAAAAATTTACAAAATATTTTCCTCATATTTTGATGGAAGTTGGCTCTTGAAAAACAGATATTCCCTCCGGACATCACACACACAAATTTTATATATATATATATATATAACAATTTTAATCTGAGAATGTAATGAACAAAAAATAAATAAATCAAAACAATACTCAAACCAATAATATTTAGTTCAGCTTTATTCTAACTGGAAAAAACATTATTTTTACAAAACTTTCCCCAATTAAAAGACAACTTTACTGTACTTCACAGAGTAGATGCAGCATCAAAACTGTCTATACATTACAAAATTACAAAAATGGCTTTTATGTTCCTTTTATAAATTGAACTTGAAAAACTTTCAGATTGATTGCAAAAAAACCAAAGAAGAGCAGTACTCTTCCTTTTAAACTAGGCACATTTACTAAATACTGCCATCAGAACACCTGGAAATTCATAGATTCTATCAAAACATGGTTATAAGAGAATATACACTGTATCTAGTATGATTCCTTCAATACAATAGCATTTGCCATTAGATTATCACAAAGTTAATATTAAAATCATGTGGCACATGGACAGAGTCAATCCATCCATATGCACATACTATGTACTGCATGAGCAACAAACGGTTGTATAGAAAGAGAATGATACAGCAAGATACAAGATCTTTTCTCATTAGAGAATAAATATATAGAATAACTCGCTTTCATAAATGGTTACCTAGAATATTATCAGACTTTAAATCAGTTACTTTGCTCCAAAAGACAAACAATGTGTAAGGCAATGATGGACAGAATATCAGCAAAAAGAAACGGAATGGAAAAAGTACAGGAAAAAAGTACAGCAAGAGCCAGTCAGTATCAGCAGAGAGTGCAGAGAGGAGATCGCTTCTATAAATGCTGTCGGCTCCTGATTCCATATCCCAGAAGCGGGAGAGATGCAGCGTGCTACAGTACTACCACTGTTCTTCACGTCCCACTGAGGTAACAGTTTCAGGACACAGCATACTTTTTGCCTGCTTGGTCATTTTTGTTAAGTATCCTGTGCAGGCCTGGAGGCATGTAATATGGTTTGGAAGGACTACCATCGTTCCTTTCAAGATCTTCACCTGAAGGGTGTCCCGGCAAATCAAGAATGGAGGAGTGAAGGAGGAAAGACACAGTGTTGCAAGAGAAAAAGAGATAAAAGAAAGAAGAAAGAGTTAGTGAGCAGTCTTGCAGTTTGAGAAGATATGAAAAGAATAAATCCATAGGATCACAATAGGATTATAAATAGAGAACAGAAAAGATCATGCGCAGAAAAGAAGAGGAAAGGTAAAGGAAGACCAGTGCATATGTATTTAAGTTGAAAACATCATAATGTTCAGCATTTATTACCAAACATGCATACCAGTATGTGAATATTACAGATAAGGTGTACTTACAGAAGCAGAGGAACAATGTATCTACACACATGGCATAGACGTTAAAGAATCCGTGTGCAATCATATAGGATCCAAATATCACAGTCTGTGTATAGAAATAAAAGATTACAAGAGAAATTCACGATGAAATCAACAAAAATTGTTTGTTTTTTATTTTTTAAATGGAATATTGCAGTGTTTTATATATATATATATATATATATATATATATATATATATATATATATATATATATATATATATATATATATATATATATATATATATATATATATATATATATATATACACACACACACACACACACACACACACACACACAGGTGCTGGTCATATAATTAGAATATCATCAAAAAGTTGATTTATTTCACTAATTCCATTCAAAAAGTGAAACTTGTATATTATATTCATTCATTACACACAGACTGATATATTTCAAATGTTTATTTCTTTTCATTTTGATGATTATAACTGACAACTAAGGAAAATCCCAAATTCAGTATCTCAGAAAATTAGAATATTGTGAAAAGGTTCAATATTGAAGACACCTGGTGCCACACTCTAATCAGCTAATTTACTCAAAACACCTGCAAAGGCCTTTAAATGGTCTCTCAGTCTAGTTCTGTAGGCTACACAATCACGGGGAAGACTGCTGACTTGACAGTTGTCTAAAAGACGACCATTGACACCTTGCTCAAGGAGGGCAAGACACAAAAGATCATTACAAAAGAAGCTGGCTGTTCACAGAGGTATGTGTCCAATCACATTAATAGAGAGGCGAAGGGAAGGAAAAGATGTGGTAGAAAAAAGTGTAAAAGCAATAGGGATAACCGCACCCTAGAGAGGATTGTGAAACAAAACCCATTCAAAAATGTGGGGGAGATTCACAAAGAGTGGACTGCAGTGCTTCAAGAGCCACTACGCACAGATGTATGCAAGACATGGGTTTCAGCTGCTGCATTCCTTGTGTCAAGCCACTCTGACAGCGTCAGAAGCGTCTCGCCTGGGCTAAAGACAAAAAGGACTGGACTGCTGCTGAGTGGTCCAAAGTTATGTTCTCTGAAGAAAGTAAATTTTGCATTTCCTTTGGAAATCAGGGTCCCAGTGTCTGGAGGAAGAGAGGAGAGGCACACAATCCACGTTGCTTGAGGTAGTGATGGTTTGGAGTGCCATGTCATCTGCTGGTGTTGGTCCATTGTGTTTTCTGAGGTCCAAGGTCAACGCAGCCGTATACCAGGAAGTTTTAGAGCACTTCATGCTTCCTGCTGCTGACCAACTTTATGGAGATGCAGATTTCATTTTCCAACAGGACTTGGTACCTGCACACACTATCCCTGTTCTTAATTGGCCAGCAAACTTGCCTGACCTTAACCCCATAGAAAATCTATGGGGTACTGTGAAGTGGAAGATGCGATATGCCAGACCCAATAATGCAGAAGAGCTGAAGGCCACTATCAGAGCAACCTGGGCTCTTATAACACCTGAGCAGTGCCACAGACTGATCGACTCCATGCCACGCCGCATTGCTGCAGTAATTCAGGCAAAAGGAGCACTAAGTATTGAGTGCTGTACATGCTCATAATTTTCATGTTCATACTTTTCAGTTGGCCAAGATTTCTAAAAATCCTTTCTTTGTATTGGTCTTAAGTAATATTCTAATTTTCTGAGATACTGAATTTGGGATTTTCCTTAGTTGTCAGTTATAATCATCAAAATGAAAAGAAATAAACATTTGAAATATATCAGTCTGTGTGTAATGAATGAATATAATATACAAGTTTCACTTTTTGAATGGAATTAGTGAAATAAAATCAACTTTTTGATGATATTCTAATTATATGACCAGCACCTATATATATATATATATATATATATATATATATATAATAAATAATGCTTTCACTCACCAGTAGAGGGACCCAGTGGTAATTTAATGACGGCACCTCTTCCTGGATTACTGGTATTCGGCGGGTGAAGAAAAAGAACGCAAGGACACCTGCAAAAAAACATTCACAACATCAGCAAACAAAAAGCCTGCAAACAATGTGACATCATCAATAATTTGTGTGTTTATAGTTTAATTTATGTGCAGATGTAGGCAGTAAGTCTATGCCGGAAGTGTCTGTATGCGTTGGTTTAAAGTCCTCAGACAATGTTAGTCTTAATGTTTCCCTGTCTGTATGATACAGATAAAAGGGTCACTCACCCACACTCCCTGAGATCAGCAGTTTGCCCAAGAACAACAGGAAGTCAGTCACCTTGTCCAGAACAGCAACTCTAGAGAGAGAGAGAGAGAGAGAGAGAGAGAGAGAGAGAGAGAGAGAGAGAGAGAGTGTGTGTAATAAACAGAATAATAAACAGATGCTGTATATAGTCATATTTAATCTTAGAACTGTTACATAAATTAGATACTTAATTATATGGAATATTTAAACAATTGATATTAAACTTAATTGATATTTATCCAAATACAAGCTGTGTGAGAAATGTTTTTTTTCATGTCTGACTTATTAATCGAATATTGTTGAAATTATTTTTCACAATTATGCTTTCTTTTATGGTAGGGAGGCAACATTTACTGAAAATCCTTTGATAATACTGAAGCAAGAAAAAAAAAAAACATAACATTCTAAAAACATCTCTGAAATGTCATAATAACTAGAACAAATTATTGCACAGGTGTGTTTAAAAGAAAGTCCTTGCAGCTTCACACCTTGACAATGACATTAGGAATGTCTCAGCTGTGCAGAGTCTTACCTCATAACGTTCCTCATTAACAGGAAGAAAGCGTCTTGCGCTGAGGCACAGAAATTCTTCCCATATATTGAAATCTGAGGAATAAAAGGAGAAGGAACAATAAATGACAGACCTATCAGTCGGTCTGTCTCCACAACTCGGGTTTGACATTGCTTAAATTAAACTATTTAAAAGTATCTGCACTCAAAAGGCATATAGTTATATATATAGAATAAAGTTATGAAATGCCTGCACCTTGAAAAAGTGGGATGACTCACCATAATGTAAGCATTCCTGTTCATGAACTTGATGAAGTGCTCAAGGCACCAGAAACAGCATTTGAGGCAGCACAGCAGGAAACGTGTAAATGCATTGTGAGCACCTGCGACAAAGACAGAAATAAGAGCAGCATCATTATTCACAATGTATTCGGGGTCATTTTTTTAATGTTTATGAAAGAAATATCTAATGCTTAGCAAGGCTGTAATATATATATATATATATATATATATATATATATATATATATATATATATATATATATTAGCATACTAATTTCAAAAGAAGTGTTTCACCAAACCAGTTTCAATGAAACCAGTTACAAATGAAAATTTAAATGTAATTTTATACCTTTCAGTTTGTGGTCGAGATACTCCAGAATAAT
This sequence comes from Elopichthys bambusa, assembly GCA_037101425.1. Lineage (NCBI taxonomy): Eukaryota > Metazoa > Chordata > Actinopteri > Cypriniformes > Xenocyprididae > Elopichthys > Elopichthys bambusa. The sequence continues at coordinate 22,037,505 of CM074446.1, forward strand.
CCGGATGAACTGTACGATGGAAAGAATCAAAGCTCCAAATGCAAGAGAGCCTGTGTGATACCTGGAATAACATTGTAATGTGATTAAAGTGAACATTTCATTTCAGTCCAACAGCCCTTCACACTCACAGACATAATCACCTACAAGCTTCTAAAAGCACCGATAGCAACATACCTTAAAGCCCTGCCAAATGATGAAGCCAAGGGGCAAGGTGGGATGTCTTCTGGCTTCCTCAAGGCCCAGTAATATGAGGCAAAAGCCCCAGCGAGGGTGCACTGGCCCAGAGCGATGGTGAAATTCACCAGCCAGAGGAAGACCAGTAAATTGCAGAGCTGAAGTACAAAGATATAACGGTGGTACAAACTCTCCCCACCATAAAAAGCAAACGTGCACTGGGAGCCCGGACACAGTTTAGTCACGTTTGATTGACTAAAGGTCTGAAACACATCAAAGAGAGAATATGACACGGTTACCAGATCTGAATTAATAGAAATGGGCTCAATGCTCAAACTTAGTACAATGAAAAGCTGTACACTGGTTAAGCAGACTGTTCTTGTATCTCAGATGAACACGGTTTACAGGATTAGTGCTTACCTCTGGGTCACAGGTGAGATTAGTATACTTGCAGTCAGGTAGTGTTGACATTACTTTATAGACTGCATCGCCAGATGATGCCAGGAACCTGAAAGTTATGGTTAAGGAGGCTAAAATATAAACAAGTTAAAGCTGAATATATATATATTTATTTATTTATACACACACACATACAGTTGTGGTCAGAATTATTGGCACCCTTGGTAAATATAAATCTGCATTGTTTATTCTTTTGATCTTTAATTCATAAAATTAGCAAAGATCTAACCTTTCATTGAAGGAAAAAATTGAAAGTGGGGGGAAAAAAATCACATTATGAAATAAATGTTCTTCTCCAAAACATGTTGGCTACAATTATTGGCCACAACTGTGTGTATGTGTACATACACACACACACACACACACACACACACACACACACACACATATATATATTTAATAATTAATACTGATCTTAATCCAGCATTCAATTAAACTGAGATTTGGATACACAGCTGTAACAGCCCAGTATGCGATACAGAGTGCCAGCAGCAGAAAGGTGATTATGGGATAGAACAGTGTTGACATGATGCAGCCTATCGCCCTGTAGGAAAGAAAGAGATATGAACAATCAAAACAACATTTGACAGCTTTGTTTCAGATGTTCATCTATTCTAATTTCTATCCATTTACATGCACCTGTATTAAACAAAAGAAAGAGAAAGAAACTAACTTGCTGCCCTCCTTCAGAAGAGCGATGGCAATACGAACTCTGTTCCGCAGGAATATCAGCACTAAGATGATGAAAGCTTCAATGACAGCCAAGGAGATCACTGCGGTAAAATATCAAGCTGTCAACTTTTCATAACCTTCATCAACTTGACAGTGCAGGTGCATTGCTTGGTTTGAGATTTATTATTTGATTTAAACCACACTACAAATACTTATATACTGGAATAACTGAAGAAATCTCACTGAATACGAGCCAGGTCTGACTCAGCTGCAGGTACACCCGAAAGTCAGTCTGGAATCCAATGTCTGAGATGGTGATATCAGAGTCCGGCTTCCCCTTGAGAGAACTGTATTCCCAATAACAATGCCATATTCCTGTAAGTGACAGTCAGGAAACAGTGGGTGAACCCATAGTGTAGAGAAATTCACACACTTATGAAACAAATCATTTAGTTAAAGGTTCAACAACAAAAAAATATGATGAAATTCTGTCATCAGTTACTCACCCTCATATCTTTATAAACCCATAAGACTTTTGTTTAAATTTGGAAAACAAATAAAGATATATTTTATAAAATCTGAGAGATTTCAGTCCCTCCATTTAAAGTCTGTTCACCCCAAACTCTGATGCTTCAAAACCGTACTTGCATGATGCGCAATAACAAACCTCACTGGTTCTTGTGGAAGCTCAAATGTGCTGGTAACACGCGAGAAAGAACCTCATTGGTGCGTGTAAAGGAAGGATGCTTGAGTTTGATTTATGTGAATAAAACCTTTAATTAAATCTGTTCATCATATAAAGCGACTGTTTCTCTTCAGAAGACTTGGAAAAATCTGCTTGATTCATATGAATTAGGTTTCTCCTTATGAACATTTTGAAGCCTCAGAGTTAGGAGGGACAGAAATATCTCAGATTTCTGAAGACAAACAAAAGTCTTATGGGTTTGGAATGACATGAGGGTGAGTAAATGATGACAGATTTTTTAATTTTGGGTGAACTAACTCTTTATGGTTAGTTAAAAGATCAGGAGTTTACTTCAAGTGAACATTCATTGCTGCAATCCAAACAAGCCTGAGAATTCATGAGAAAACCGGTTCAGTCCGGTTCATGAATGATTTGAGCTGGATAATTTGATTCACTGAAAATATCTGACTCTAAAGAAGACAAAAAATGACTTTAAGGTTTTAAAATAGTGATTTTTCCACTGACGAATGACAGTCACAAGAGTGACTGTCCCTTTAAGAGGTTATTGTTAAATACTGAAGTCTAGTATATGACCGAGTTTAGTTTTAAGTTTTGCTCTGTAAGGTTCTGTAGTCAATACTAACCATAGCCAACAGCTGCGATGACCCCGAAGATGACCATATAGAAGAGAACGCCAGCGGTGAACCTCAGCAGCAGAATAAAGATCAGACTGACTAGCATGCTAATCACCAGACCACTGAAAACACCCATAAAAACAGATCAGCTACAACATATTAATCTGTTGTATTTAGTTTATAGGTCAAACACTAATGTAATACATACATTAGGATCCAAAACCAAGAGCTGGCGTAATCCTCAAAGATCTTGATGCCAATCTCCTTTGCATCCAACAGGCTGGTGATGCCACTGTAAAAGAGCAAGAAAACCATCAAAAAACAATACAAACTGCACATTCAACTTTATTGACTGTACAGAGCAGTATATGAGGAGGTTTGTGTCTCTCTCTCATAAACGTGCCACATACGGTCCATTTTTCATAAAACTAAGAAGCAAAGACACACTACAGTTCAACAGTAGTCAGGTGGATGTTTCACACAGGTGTTACCAGATGTTTCACACAAGTGTTACCGGTGTAAGAAGACATCAGTTTTGTTCTATTGCCCTCCATTCATGAAAAAAGGCATTTTTTTCATGCACAGTGGAGGACAAGGGTTAAGACTTATTTTATCTGACACAACTGAAAAAGATGCTGTGAGAGACAGAAGTACAGTCTGTGCAAGAAGCCGTTCTGTCTAAAAGGTCATTGATCACATCTAATTTTCTCCATTTTTTTTAGTCTCTGGACTTAATTTCTAACCATCACAGTCTCGATTTCATTCAGGTCAAAATAAAAATTAATATATCATACTCTATGTAAGTCCATGGTGATAGAAATGTTTGTATACACACTACCGTTCAAAAGTTTTAGTTTTTTTTTTTTTATTAAAGAAATTGATACTTTTATTCAGCGAGGATGCATTAAATTGATCAAATGTGACAGACATTTATCGTATAATGTTACATTTCTATTTCAAATAAATATTGATCTTGTGAACTTTCTATTCATCAAAGAATCCTAAAAAATTATCACGTTTTCCACAAAAATATTAAGCAGCACAACTGTTTTTAACATTGATAATATGAAGAAATGTTTCTTGAGCACCAGATCAGCATATTAGAATGATTTCGAAGGATCATGTGACACTGAAGACTAGAGTAATAATGCTGAAAATTCAGTTTTGCCATCACAGGAATAAATTACAATATATAAAATAGAAAACAGTTTTTTTCATTTGTAATAATATTTTACAATATTACTGTTTTTACTGTATTTTTGGTTTAAATAAAATATAGCCTTGGTGAGCAGAAGAGACTTCTTTCAAAAAACATAAAACAAAAATTGACCCAAACTTTTGAATGGTAATGTATTTAATGGATTTGATTACTAGTAAGCTAGTTACATGAATATTTTATACTGTTATGTGATGCTTATTGATTTGTACAGAAGGTAGTTTTGAAAAGGATAGCAACAATGTTGTGGAAGCTATTAGCTTGTCGAACTACAAGCTACTCAATTTAAAGTAGTTTAGTTAAACTACAGTGAAGCTACTATAAATGCAGTAGTCTACACTTAGCTAGCTAGCTAAATATGTTGTATAACTTAATATCTGTATATTGCTACAATAAAATGCAGTGCAGACATCTGCACATGGACTCAAAGAATCATGTGAGATTCATATGAGAGATTGTGGAAGTTCACTCGGCTGTAAACCGGAGTGTAAAAAAAAAAAAAAACATAGCATTTTGTCATGTCATACTGCTACTTGCTACTGTCATACTAAAAAATATAGTTAGGTTTAGTTAGTTACTTCCAAACACTGGGTAACAGAGATTAAGTTCTCCAAGTAATGCTAATGAAAAGTGTGTTTCATTCAATGAAGAGATCTCTGTCCCAATTTTAACAGTGTCATCTGCATTTCAAACTCCTACACTCAATATTGCATGGCAAAATATTGCAAAACGACCTTCCTTCCTTCCTTACATTTGCAACTACATATATTCTTAAAAGCTCTTTCAGCAGACAGCCATCTGAAAGGCAGTGAGATTTTGTCAGTGACCTCAGTTCTGATTAGGGGAAAAAACAGAGAGGGGTGTTTTTTCTGTTCTACAGATTCTTTGAGATGCTACAGGTGCAGAATGTGTGGTGAGGGAGGTTAGTTTGAAGATAAGCGAAGGACAAGGTCAAGTTTCAAAGCTGACAAGAAATGAAGACCTTTCTGTTCCTTGCTGCATGGCTGTAACTTTGCTACAAAAAAGAAGCATTGAGCATGTTACAAAAGACACACAGGGGAAGCAAAAACTGTGGCTTTCTGCAATCAGGTAAAAAGCATCAGCAGATTATAGCATAAAAGTGCTTGTTTTTGTGAGTGAAACTCAATCCAAAAGTATAACTGGTTAAAGCCTGTTCACACAGGACACATTCTTGCATTCAAAAACAGCTAGATGGAAATCTTTTAACAAATTTTACATTGTAGCAAGATGCAAAGCAACGGCTAAAGACGTAAGAACATGTCCTGTGGTCTATTAGTAACAAGAAACCTGCCTGCCAAAATAAGAATGTACCCCATGTGACCTGTCACCCCAGGCATTTACATCAGTGCTATTATGGCAGCAGCGAACTCATGCAAACATGCACAGCTTGACTTATTTGCATGGCTTAAAAGGCCAGATTCTCTCTGACCTTTGTAAGGCCTAATGTCATACCCAGATAAAACTGTCCTCTCTTGCCTGGATGGAAAGATAGTATATTTAGGAACAAATGTTAGAAATAACTGTATTATTTGTTTACCTGTTGTATCTACCAAGACAAAAGCAGATATTTTTAATATCAAGATGTAATACTAAACATACACTTCCATTCAAATCTTTGGGGTCAGTCTTTTTTTTATTTTATTTATTTATTTATTTATTTTGAGAGGGAGAAAGAAATTAATAATTTCAAACAGCATTTATATGAAATAGAATCCTGAAAAAATCCTTATAAAAAATAAAAAAATTATAATTGTTTCTACAAAAATATTAAGCAGCACAATTGGTTTTCAACATTGATAATAATAAGAAATGTCACCAAATCAGCATATTAGAATAATTTCTCAAGGATCATGTGACACTGAAGACTGGAGTAACGGTACTGAAAAATCAGCTTTGCATCACAGGAATGAATTACCTTTTAAAATATATTCAAATAGAAAACCATTATTTTAAAATGTACTAATATTTATAAAGAAACCTATTTTTGACCAAATAAATGCAGACTTTGGCATATAAGAAGCGTCTTTCAAAAATATAAAGAGAATCTCACTGACCCCAAACTTTTGAACAGTAGTGTACATTCATTTAAACTCATATAAACTCTTGAGTTTATTTGTTTTTAAAAGGTGTTTTTGTGTGTGTGTGTTAATGACCAGCTAGTTGTATATTATTTCACTTGTAGCCCAGCTACTTAACATTTCATGTCTATTTATGTATTTATTTGGTTGAGTATGTGAGAAGGAGACCATGAAGTGGTAATGGAGACTAGCACAGTTTTTAAATGATATGCAATATAACAACATATGTAAATTATATAGTTCAGCGGTCTTCATATAACAATATTTGACAGAATGTTGCGTGTTATTAAGGTTGGTATTAGAGAAACACTGTCGTAACTAAGCTCATATGTCACAGCATGGCTGTTCTGACATGCCTAACTAGTCTTCCTACACTGAATAAGAGCTATTTTGTAGCCAGTGCAGCATCAGTTCAATAGCTATTAAACAGGCTGGTAGAAGGCTATAGCCTTAAATGAGTGATCTAAGCACTACTAATAAGTGAATCTTACTTTGCCGCATCTCTCAAATCGACGACACTTCTGGTTTTACCATGTCCATCTTTGAAGCTTGTTTGGTTTGCAACAGTTAACATCCCGTTTCTGGTGATGAAATCGGGAAAGCACCTCTGGAGAACTGAAAGACAGTAAAGAGTAGAGCAAAATTAAAATTAAATATTTATATACAGTATTCAAAAGTTGTTTTGAGGACATGCTTTGTGTCTGTCTGCACTTGTGTTTTTTCACCCTGACTTCAAGGACTGAATTCCTAAGAAGTGATAAGCAGCAGCTATCCCAGGGTTTTGTATCACACATAATAATATGCACACACATAATATGCATGCACACACACACACACACACACATATATATAAAATGAATTAATTTAGCGCACTTATACACATATACAGTGGGTACGGAAAGTATTCAGACCCCCTTATATTTTTCACTTTTTGTTATATTGCAGCCATTTGCTAAAATCATTTAAGTTCATTTTTTTTCCCTCATTAATGTACACACAGCACCCCATATTGACAGAAAAACACAGAATTGTTGACATTTTTGTAGATTTATTAAAAAAGAAAAACTGAAATATCACATGGTCCTAAGTATTCAGACCCGTTGCTCAGTATTTAGTAGAAGCACCCTTTTGATCTAATACAGCCATGAGTCTTTTTGGGAAAGATGCAACAAGTTTTTCACACCTGGATTTGGGGATCCTCTGCCATTCCTCCTTGCAGATCCTCTCCAGTTCTGTCAGGTTGGATGGTAAACGTTGGTGGACAGCCATTTTTAGGTCTCTCCAGAGATGCTCAATTGGGTTTAAGTCAGGGCTCTGGCTGGACCATTCAAGAACAGTCACGGAGTTGTTGTGAAGCCACTCCTTCGTTATTTTAGCTGTGTGTTTAGGGTCATTGTCTTGTTGGAAGGTGAACCTTCGGCCCAGTCTGAGGTCCTGAGCACTCTGGAGAAGGTTTTCGTCCAGGATATCCCTGTACTTGGCCGCATTCATCTTTCCCTCGATTGCAACCAGTCATCCTGTCCCTGCAGCTGAAAAACACGCCCACAGCATGATGCTGCCACCACCATGCTTCACTGTTGGGACTGTATCGGACAGGCAATGAGCAGTGCCTGGTTTTCTCCACACAAACCGCTTAGAATTAAGGCCAAAAAGTTCTATCTTGGTCTCATCAGACCAGAGAATCTTATTTCTCAGCATCTTGGAGTCCTTCAGGTGTTTTTTAGCAAACTCCATGCAGGCTTTCATGTGTCTTGCACTGAGGAGAGGCTTCCGTCGGGCCACTCTGCCATAAAGCCCCGACTGGTGGAGGGCTGCAGCAATGGTTGACTTTCTACAACTTTCTCCCATCTTCCGACTGCATCTCTGGAGCTCAGCCACAGTGATCTTTGGGTTCTTCTTTACCTCTCTCACCAAGGCTCTTCTCCCCCGATAGCTCAGTTTGGCCGGACGGCCAGCTCTAGGAAGGGTTCTGGTCGTCCCAAACGTCTTCCATTTAAGGATTATGGAGGCCACTGTGCTCTTAGGAACCTTAAGTGCAGCAGAATTTTTTTTTTGTAACCTTGGCCAGATCTGTGCCTTGCCACAATTCAGTCTCTGAGCTCTTCAGGCAGTTCCTTTGACCTCATGATTCTCATTTGCTCTGACATGCACTGTGAGCTGTAAGGTCTTATATAGACAGGTGTGTGGCTTTCCTAATCAAGTCCAATCAGTATAATCAAACACAGCTGGACTCAAATGAAGGTATAGAACCATCTCAAGGATGATCAGAAGAAATGGACAGCACCTGAGTTAAATATATGAGTGTCACAGCAAAGGGTCTGAATACTTAGGACCATGTGATATTTCAGTTTTTCTTTTTTAATAAATCTGCAAAAATGTCAACAATTCTGTGTTTTTCTGTCAATATGGGGTGCTGTGTGTACATTAATGAGGGAAAAAAATGAACTTAAATGATTTTAGCAAATGGCTGCAATATAACAAAGAGTGAAAAATTTAAGGGGGTCTGAATACTTTCCGTACCCACTGTATGTTGGGTTTTCTTTGTTCTGGCACTAGTTCACTCCTCAAACTTTTGAGATTCTCTTGAAACACTATTAGTGCTGATGTGCATTTAAATTTATTGGACTGAAATTTTGCACCAAGACAAAACATTTTAGGACAGAAAGCATTGTTTTTACTATGCATTCTTTTCAAAATATAAAAAAAAAAAAACCTCACATGGTCTGCTTGGCACAATCATTGAGGGACAATCTTCATCCCGTAGCACCTGAGAAACCGCCTGCCAAATGGGATAGAAAACAAAAAAATAAGATATTTTAATAAAACAATCCTTATACAGCATTCTGCTCTCTACAATATCTCTCCAGTCTGTCAAGCCTGGCTAAATGTGCACGTGTGAAAATCCAGTGACTCAGCAGAATTAGACCATTGACGGTCTGCGTTAGTACATTTACGCACTGACACGCAAAGGAAATGTAGCGCCTGCTGGAGGATACATCTGACATGTTGGCTTGCTAAGATGAACCATCGTCATCACAAGTGCTAATGTATCTGACAATAATTAGGTATAAAAATTACTCTAGAAATAACATGGTTCTCACCCTCTTTTTAACTAATAAATTCCCATGACTTTTCCAAGCATTTGTGAAATTCAGATCAACTCGCTAATAAATTATTTAGACTTTAGCAATTTTTAGACAAGGAAATATTTTAGAGCAGAGAGTAACATGAAAAATATATAAATATATAGCCTATATATCTTCACTATAGATATGACTATGACTTTGAATGAATAATATTTTATTCATTTCAATGGCCTGGGGGAAAAATACAAATTAAAATTCCATGACTTTTTCAAGAATATCCAAACTTTTATCAAAAGCCAGTGTGCCTGTTTTTGTTCTATCATCTCTGAATTTAAACAAAGTTCTGGTTCTTATGGATATCCACATGGTACCTTATCAGGATTATTGAATCCCGGCTTGCAGAATTGCTTGTAGTATTCCCAGTAGGTCTTATTGCGTCTATAGTTGTATTGCATGTCAATGTATGTGGCAAATCTATCTGGGCACTTGGATACACACAGCTGAGGTGAACAAGAGAAGAAGAGAAACATCAGCTACAAATAAAATAAGACATGTGCTATAACACAGAGCAATCTAGCTTAGAAAGAATGACAGACAGTTTGCAAAAGTGTCCGTATTACCTGAGTTGTAGGGCACTGGAGGTTAATGAGGACTGTAGGATTGGCACATTGTAAAATATTGAAGTAAAATAATATGGCTTTATTTCTGTGGGGAATAAACAGAAGGTGTTTTAATCCAGCTTTGAAACCTAAATGTCTTATAAATTAATAATATAATATAACAACATAACATAATATAGTTTTTTAATTAAAATATAATGGCTTTAACACTCCTCTCTGACTCATACTCACGCATTAGGAGTATCCCGCTGTCCACAGAACTGCCCATAGCTGTCTGTTGGGTAGACCACTTTCCGGGGATCCCCATGCATCCAAGCTTAGAAAAATATATAACACAAGCCAGGTCATCTAAATCATGCATCTCAAATCATTTCTATAATTAAAAAAAAACACATTTAAAACAGTCTTTTATTTTTTGTACCAGCAACCTCAATATTTTATGGCACTGAAACTACACCCACTGTTCCTGTTGAGAAGGAACAGGCACAAGCAAACAGGACAAACAAGAAAAGATGCTTGAAAAACAAACTAAAAATAAAGTGAAACCCCATATTTAATTTAGAGCACAAGAGGCTCTTTATGTAATTTAACATGAGCGATTCAAATGCACAGTGAATCGAACACACTGCAGCTCTGTGGAGAATTATTCTTCCTGATGATTTAATTGTCTCCACTTAAGTCGGCATGGAAAAGTGAATTTGAGCTTTAGGGGTCATGGAATGTCACCTCAAGTCTAAAAGGGTCACATGAGATGTCAGTGCACTTCAAAGGGCAACAGAAAAGCCAGTCGTATTAATTTAGCCTAGTCAGGATTAAACCAATAAGGCGTCAGAGAGGAGTGGAATGAGATCAGTGTGAGAAAGAAAATGCACTGGGAGAAACAGCGAGCCTTATACTCCACAGACAATTCACAAATTCACTTATTACTTAATAATAATAATAATAATAATAATAATAATAATAATATTATATTATATTATATTATATTATATATATATATATATATATATATATATTTTCATATATTCACGATACAGCACTAGCTTCGAGTACCTTATTGCTTTTATAACACGTTTACCACGCAATACAAATATTAACGCCAAAAATATGTATCAATGCCACTTTCATGAAGTAAACTTTCACTAAAGCCTTCCTTCTGCCAGAAAAAAATAGTCCCTGACCGTGAACAGCAACAGAAGTTACATTATTACGCCATTAGATGGCGGCAAGGATTGTCTTCATTAGTGTGTCACTCAGTAGCGACGACTTTTACATTGAAAAGACTGAATTGTTGTGAACACAGAACAAGATGCAACTGACAAATGCTTTGACTAGTGCTGATACATACATACACACTATTTTATATATAATAAATATATACTTTAACTTTATATAGTTGCAATTTAAAGTAACTGTTTTGTATTTTAACATATTTTAAAATGCTTTTTATTCTTGTGATGCCAAAGCTAAAGTTTCAGCAGCCATTACTCCAGTCTTCAGTGTCACATGGTCCTATTTTAAAATTCTAAAAACGTTGTTTTAAAATTAGATGTTGCATCCCAGATTTTCAATGCAAAACCTTTGAGTGCCACTGTATATATATATATATATAACACCGGTGGCATGTTTCCAAAACAGACAGACCCAACAGTCAGCAAGCTGTGAGTCTCCCAGAAACGGCACAAGAGAAGAGCCTCTGACAGTTTTAACCACAGACTCCACATTTAAACCATGAATGATGTAAGCAATCAAACATCACAGTGAATGAATGGGTTTATGTGACTCCTCTTGCTTTTTTTTTTTTTTTTTAGAATGGATTAAATGACTGTCCTTATAAAAACAGCCACATACGGTGAGGGCAGTGTAACTGAACATAATGACACCGCATTAGGCTGCTGTTTACGACTGACGCTCCCCCGTCGCTTCTATTTGGCTGCTTAATAGCACTGGATTCATGAGCCGCATTACACAACCCTCTCTGCTGAAGCACACATTAATGAGTGTAACTCACCCACTGTTCCCAGAACGATGTATCCGAGGATGACGATGACAAAGATCACACAGCAAAGCACGTCTGTGCAGCCCCTGCAGTGGGAATGTGAGAAAGACAGAATGTAAGGGAGAGAATGAGAGCACTGAATGAATAAATCACAGTATATTTACATTCATAATAGTATTTTTAATAATTATTTTAATGAATTATAATCTCTTAATTAATCAAATGTTGTGAAATAAACCTTATAACTATTGTGAACCCTCAGTCTATGAACAAAATAACATTTTTCTCTACAACAGTGTTAAAAAATACAACTTTATATACACACAGCACACATATACTGTATTTGCCATTGTTTTTCCATGCTGACTGTAACCCCAACAGATCAGACTTGTGACCCATTTTTGAGTGCCAACCAACTAGTTGAAAAGAACTGGTCTATATAGCAGATTTGCAGACAGAGAAAACAAGGCTGAGGTCAAAGCGGTGCAACGAAGAGATTAACAGATGTGCTGCATTCGCATATTATCCTTCCTAAATAGTACGGAAGTAATGAAGTAGTGCACAGGGGATGACTGATGTTAACTAAAATGAAAACTAATTAAAAATTGTTTTTGGTAACTAACATGAAGCTGAAATAAAATATAATATAATAATTAGATGAAAAACATAAAACTTAAAAGAAAAGAAAAATAAATAAAAATTAGAAATGATGCCTTGGAAACTAACTGAAATAAAAAAGTTTAAGTTGAAGTACTAAAATGACTACAATAAAATAAGATAAAAATAAATTGAAGCTAAATTGAATTAAATCAAAAAGAGAAAAGAAAATACTAATAAAAAAAAAGACAATCACATAAAAAAAAGTTTTTACATATTAAATATATAAAAGTAAATATATTAAAAAAAAAATTATTAAATATAAAACTGAAATATAAAAATTAATTATTAATAAATACTATAATAGTATATAAATAATACTAAAATAATGATAGTGCATCCTAAATTACTGTACACTAAACATACTAAGGTAAGAATGCCCAGAAGATATACTGAAAAGAAATTAACCAAGTCTTGTTTCTTATGGAATATTGCAGTATTTATTACAAATTATTTATCCGTGCACATTCTGATGACATGTTTATCACGTGAGGGCGGGACAACCTGTCACTCACATGAGATCACAGCAATAGCAAACCACAACTATTCAATCATTTCCCACCCTACATTTTTTCTTGTTCAAGAAGATATTTCACTCGGTTATATGCCACAATAGGGAAGAAAAGACTATCATAACTTCCGTTTCATGCCTACTTTATGTAATAGTGAATTTTAAGCTAATGAGTTATCTAGATGCTAATATAAACTGTACGCTACAAGGAAGTCTGTAGAACTTAGGCAAAACTTTATGTTGTGGTAATGTGTCCTAATACCACACACTCAAAAGCATGCATTACCAGTAAAGTACATACCTGTAGTGTAGAGTATACGTATGCTAACTGGGACATCTTCAGTCTTTTAGTACTGATTCCACTAAACCAAATCTCACAGTACGCAGAAGCTTTGAGTGGACAGCTAATGTGGAGGACAGTAGAAATGAGTGATGTGTCTGATGTGTAAACTACCAACCCACAGTTCCATCGGTATCGCCTATAAAAGCGTTTCCTGAGCTATATTTATATTCCGCTCAACACAGACGGGGAGTGGGCGGTTCCGTCGGGCCTCTTTCACACAAAGGTGTGGATCTGACACATTACTGGGAGTCAGTGACATTTAATGCAATACAGCGTGGGTGATATTTTTGGTGAGATTTTGTTAATGGACTGATGCAAAGTTGGCCAATTAAGAATATAAATCAGGGGGAAAAAAGCTTGGTCACATGTAAAACACAAGTCTTAAAAGTGTTGCATATGACTATATCACTATATTGCAAGTCATATGATAACTTAATTAATATCATTAATCTTACTTACCAGTGAGCTACTGTGACCAGATCGAGTCAATAATAATTTGTAATTTGAATGATCTCTTCACGAATCTAACTGATCTGAACGAACTTCATGAACGAACCTACGTAGATTTGTAACAATGCCCATCTATGGTCTTCATTGGCTGCCTGTGAACAATGTCTAATTTGACAGGCCCTCCTGTTGTCGACATGTCGAGAAGCCTGTTTTCTGCGCTGCTAAAGAAAATCCTTGCATTTACAAAAGGATGAGGACTCGGGCTCAAATTGATATGGTAAAACTGACGCCATTGTTCCTGTTCATATCACTGTACGCAAGTGCTAAGGAAGCCTCCAGAGCGGAAATTCAGATATGGAAATCGGTGTTGGTTCCAACACGAACTGTAAGCAGTAGAACAATTACAACAGACCTTTGACATCTGACCAATAAGAGCAGAGTAGTCTCTCAGAAAGAAGGGTTTTTAGAAAAACTGTTCAAACTGTTTCAGACATTGTAGAAGTTTCAGCTTACTGTAGGAGACCTCCAAAGCAAAATTTGGAACTTTAAAATAGCATAATAGGGGCACTTTAAAACTTCAGAAGACTCTGAATTAGGGGTATAACAGATCGTAGTTGATCCGTGATCCATACAGACCAGGACCCATGGTTCAACACGCATGTGATTCACGGAATAGTTTATCATTTGCACGTTTCTAAGTCTTGCCACTTAAAACATTCAAGCGCAAGAGGCAAAAGAGAACTCAATTTAGTACTCATGCTCTGTTTTCTGTGCGCACACACTCAAAGCACACAGAACCGCGTTTTTAGACAGCGCGCGAACACCGAATTGATTCTTCTTTCGCTTCTCCTTGTGCTTAAACAGACATTTGAATGAGGCCTTTATATAGGGGTTTTCTTATGTACTACTGTACACCCAAAGTGCTTTACAATCATATTGGGGGTCATAGACACACAATTCTCAAAATACCAGTCTCGGCAAGTATTCTAGTAAATACAGTCGGTTACGTATTAAGTAAACGTAAACAGTTGAGAAAGAAATCGGATGTGTATCATTATATTGGATCCATGCATTAGGTCTTAAAGTGACAGCAGCTTATAAATACCTGCTGCTGTCGATGTCATTAATGCAAATCAAACAACAAAACCCAATTTTAACAAAGATCAATCTATATTTAATTTATACAGTGAACACTATGCAGTGTTATTTTACACTTATTACAATTCTGTACCTGAATACTACTGTTAGACCATACTTTATTTGTAACTTTTGTATTTATCTATGCTTGTAATTAGTGTATTTGTTCTTATTTTATTAGTATTACTGACTATGCACTTGTCTTTAATAAAAGTTTGAACTTTATTAGTTAGGCTAAGTAGTTTTTGCTGTGGTATCGAAGTAGGCTACTTAAAGTGTGCTTTATGTAATAAATAGAAAGCAAAGTTACATCTGTCCATCCCCCACCCATTTTTTCTTTTTGCTGATCCAAAAAAAATGATCCTATCTGTGACTCAAAAAGCCATAACATAAACCAAACCGTGTGTTTTGTGATCTGCTGCACCTATACTTTGAATATAGTGTAAGGATCATATGGACTTTTATGGTGCTTTTGTAGCTAGACAGATATGATCACTATAAACTGCTGTTGTATAGAAATATTTGTGTAAAATAAAAAGGTCACAAATTCTCCTTTTGTGCTTTCTTGAAAATAAAAAAGTAAAAAAATAAGTCTATTAAGTCTCTTGGTCATCACACCATAAACGACTAAAAAGAATAAACTTTTATCATGTTATTACTGAGCCACTATACGATAAACAACTGGGTCAATTTGACAATTTGAATGTACCACACCTGATCACAGCAAACATACAGTAGCACAGCAAAGCTCCACATGCTGTGCTAACCCAACAGAGCTTAAGCGTTTTACATCAGTCAACCCTAATTAGCAGTAGCCAGGCCTTACAAATACGAACTAAGAACAGGAAAACCCCATTAGGAACATGCTGAGCTGCACACTGTGATGGTCACTTTGTATTGAGAATAAACTGAAACCCATGACTTGTTGTCCAATAATAGCAGAATTACCTCACAATCTTCTGAATCTTATTTAGCACACATACTAATGAGACAACAACCAAAGACATATGAGCAACAGTCATTGATTTCTCTGCTCTGGTGGAGTGAAAGCTGTGCTGTCCGCTATCACTGCTGAACTAACCATTGATCCACCAGCAGCTCTGGATAAGAGTGAGAAACAGGCCAGCGGAGCGACAGGTCCATGAATGAAGTCAATATTTTTATCAATAACAGACATGCAAATCAGAGACAGACAAAAGGACAACGTGTTGAGAGTGTGTATGTGTGTTTTGGGGGCATTATTGCTGCTAAATATTGCCAGAAGTTAGCTAATTATATAAATAACCTTCCTTTGTAGAGGTCTTACAAGTAAAAATGATTCATAAAAGACAAAATAATGGCTTTATTCACTTCTATAAATACCAAAAGTTGTATTTTAGGGCTACTTTTGATGATGGGTTGTACGCTTACAGTAGTTAGAATTGGCCTATTTTAAAACAATAAGAAGTCAATACGAAGTCTCCATTTAGATATGTAAAACTTACATATAAAATTTTTAGTAGTTGTTTTTATTTTGTCCTTTGGAAAGAAATAAAAAAAAAAAAAAAATTTATATATATATATATATATATATATATATATATATATATATATATATATATATATATATATATATATATATATATATATATATATATATATATATATATATATATATATATATATATATATACACACACACACACACACACACACACACACGTATATATACAGTCAAACCAAAAATTATTTAGATATTTTTGATATATTTTTACTAGTGGGTGCAGGACACTAGTTCATTTATGTAAGTGAGGATAGCAAAATAAAGTAAACTGTGACATATTATACCCAAAAATTCTTCATACAGTAAACAACCAGTAAAACTGATAAAAATTTGGAACCAAAAATTATTCAGACACTTTGACCTGACCATGTTTTGCTTAAGTGTTATCTGACATAATTAAGATAATTTTTTTTCTGACAGTTTAACTTTTAATGAGATCTTGTCATATTTTATTACCATTTTATTTAAACTATAGTGAATAAACTGTAATAATTATTGAAATGTTCAAGGTGTCTGAATAAATTTTGGTTTGACTGTATACACACACACACACACACACACACACACACACACACACATATGCGGCCCCAAATCAAAAATCCAAAAAGCATCAAAAGAAAGTAAGATTTACTCTACCTATTGTGAACGGGTCCTCTGAATGTGGGGTCAAATTTGTGTGGCTCCCCTGTAACACAAGAACAAAATGTCAAAATCACATTTAAATAGTGAACATAACAATTGCAAAACCTCAAGCACCCCAAAAGCATTTAATATTTTTGCTATTCTCATCAGGAAGCTCGAACCATGTATAGGCATGCTATGACCAGGTCAAAGAGCAAACAAATCAACTGATATCAGAACAAGCCCACATTGAAAGTGCAAAACAATGATCATCACCGTCGTTCATGAAAACAAAGCACTCGATCAAGTAGCCTGAACAGCCCCACAATTCCTTAGGAGTGCATCTGAGCCATAACCAAGCACAGGCAAACAAAAGCATGTTCCTGCCACAGTTTAAAAAACATATCAAATAATTTTGAGACAAAGCATTTTCCTTTGTCAAAGTATTTGCAATAAGTTCCTACCCAATTCTGCTTTGTAGTATCCTCCTTTCGGTCCAGTCATGTTTACTGTTCTCTGAGCAAAGACACTGTGTGTTTATATAATGTTACTGTGCGTGTGTCACTTCCTATGAGGGCTGAGGCGGTATCTTGCCTTTCTGCGATCGGTTAATCATTACACACAAAGCAGTGTTTCCGAGAGGAGGTGGAGGAGAAATCAGGCTGGTGGGCGTTTGCGTCGCTTCCATCTGCCTCTCTCTCACACCATCCACTCTCTACTCCTTCACCCATTCCTTATCCTCTCTCTCTCTCGCTCACGCTCACAAAGGAAACAGCACTGGTGTCTCGCGGCTCAGATTGGTAGCATCCACTGACACACCAAACACAATGAGACAACAGCATGGCAGCCACCTGCTCAAATCTTTGCGCACACACAGACTCAAAAAGTGCTGTTTGTACATCGCCAAACAGGCCATTACTTCTGATCTCAGTTTAATTAACATCCTGATGTTCTACTAACACAATTATTAGATAAAATCCTTAAATTTAAATGGATAGACTGACTGTCTAAAGCAGGTTTTGACAGCACTGAACAAACATGTAAATCTGCTAGTATCAGTGCCAGTAAGCCAGTAAGTGTACAGACGTCAGGCGTCACATATGATGCATGCCTAGGTGGCTCGAATTGGGGGATCAGACAGTGATGCCATTCTGGAAGACAAAAAAAATAAATAAAAAATTTTTCTTTTTTTTTTTTTTTAAATTCCATCAATGTGCAAATGAATGGCTGTTTATGATATTATGCTATATAGTGTGGAAAATGATTTATAACAAAATGTTAAATGCACTATAAATTACATATAGCTTTCCACACTATCAATATGTATTTTTGTGCTAAAAAAAGTTTGTTTTTCTTTCTAAAAATAGCCAAATTGACTAATTCAGTATTCAAATATTGAATATTTCTCCTCATGAATAGTTCATCATATTTATTGAATATAAGTTTTTCACACTCTATATGTAATTTTTGTGCAAAAAAAAAAAAAAAACAGTAAAACTTTTTCTTCTTCTTCTAAAAATAGCCATATTGACTTCAGTATTAAAAAGTCAGTATTAAAAATATTGAACATTTATCTTAATTTTCCTTATAGACATGAATGGGCAACTATGGTAACTGAGATTTGTTCTGCCCACAAATGGGTGGGACTTTCATGCCCACTCATTACCACTAAACAAACATTTCAGAGGAGCTTCTGATTGGTTCAGTTTGTGGCCATTTAGATGGCAAAATAACAGCTCTTAACACATCTCTGAGAAACCACAGAAGATCTTTCACATTCATACAACAACCACCATTTGCAAAAACAGTCTGGACCTCTTGACCTTGGCAAAGAAGAAGAAAGAAGTACAATGCACACAGGATTTTGGATGAGCTCCAATAAGCAGTAGTCAGCTCCACTTCTCTGTCTCTCTATTATCATGAGGGCTAAACTACATCCTGAGCTGTTAACGGTGTGAATTTAAGGAATGTCCACTCTGTCCAAACCACTGACATAGGGATGAGGCGATATGACCAAATCGATCATATGACCATATGACCAAACTCTTATATCACAATATGAGTAATTTTATTTCATGACAACATTATCACGATGTAGTAATTTTTGCTGGAAATTAGTTTGTTACAAAAACTAATACTAGCCTAACTAAATGTACAGTAAAAAGTTATTGAAGGCAAGTAAACAGTCCATAATAAAATAAGAAGAGTTAATGTAATTACAAACAATAGAACAAATAAATACAATAGAAAAAAGAAAAAGGGTGCTTTTTCAGTTTTCCAGTTTAAATAAAAGATAAGTAAAAAACAACAACAACAACAACAACAAAAACCCACATGAAATGAAAGTAATCAAATCGCAGTGTGTAACTGACCTTTGAAGAGCAATAAACCATGAAAATGAATTAAACTGAGTGTGTACAAATTGTTTGACGAGCATCTTTGTGTGCGCACAGAAAACCATCTGTCAAAACCTCGTGCGAGTACTAAATTGAGTACCAAATCTTTCATGTTTTACTGCTTGGAAAATAAAGCGCTTTAATGTTTAAAATGACAAGGCTTAAAAATGTTACTGACACACATCTCAACTCTTTTCCTTTATTTAAGCACAATAAATTGCAAAAAGGAACTCAATTTAGTATTTACACACTGTTTAACAGTTGGTTTTCTGTGTTCAGAACAGTGTGAGTACCAAATTGAGTTCTCTTTCATGTTCACCGTACTTGAATGGTTTAAACTGCTTGATAATTTAAAATGACAAAGTTTGACGACATGCATGAAGATGCAACATTGCAGAGATGATAATCCAACATTTCTACTGGTTGTCAAATGTATACCAATTTATCATACTTACTAGGGCTGCACTATTAATCGCATTTTAAATCGTGATAACGATATCTACTTCTCTTGATTGATTACAAATAATCGTCACGATATTGGCCCACTCGTTATTTATCCTGAAAACGTGTTTTTTTTCTTTGGCATATGCTTGTGGTTGCCAGATGCAAAGAGATTAAAGATTTACTTAATCTGTGCAATCTGGCAATTCTGTGCACGCGCTCCCTCTAAACGCGGAAGAAGCATATTCTGGGCTCATCTGCTTTGCTGTACAGTATGGTTTATATATCAAATAGCATCTATATCAAAGTTCTTTGCTTTACAAATTTGCAGGGAAATCTGAATCTGTGGTTTGTCTCATTTGCAAATGAATTGTGTTGCTTTAAAAATCTAATGTAGATACAGATTACAAAGCGCTCACCAAAACCATGTGTTTTGTATTGATTTACCATCTAACAAAGTTATCATAGTTGGTTAAATGAAGTTAGGCCTTTTGGGTGAAGTGTAGGTTGGTAAGGAACGTGCAAAATGGCCATAACTACATTACCCTTTTTGATAGAATAATCGTGATTACAATTTTGAGCAAAATAATCATGATTATCAGTTTAACCATTATCGTGCAGCCCTAATACTTACCGACCACCCTTTACTTGCCACGTACAGTTACACTTACAGTCAGAAGAATGATGAGTCTGAACTCAAAAAGTTAAACTCAAAGAGTAAAAATGATTGTGAAAAGTAGATGGACAAAAGAGACAATGAGAAGGAAGAAAAAGGAACACAGAGAGAGAGAGAGAGAGAGAGAGGAATGCAGCAGTGGACAAACAGGACAGGACATCAGGAAAATGCCCTTGAGGTATTATGGGAAAACAATGTCAGCATTGCTTGCCCTGTCGCAAGCTTGTCTGTAGGGCGCCCCATCTGACTTTAGGTTTCAGAAGGGTGCTCATGAACGCTCTCGAAATATATGCCCCTCAAATACAAGACACAAAAATGTCTCAAGAATGGATAGATACAGCTAATTTTGGGGAGAAAAAAAAGAGCTATCTTGTAATTATCCTCAGAACTTAGGGAAAAGTGTTTCATTTGGTTAAGTAGAGAATAAATGAAAGCTTTCTACAAAATGTCAGCTCAAATAATGTAAGGACAGAATTATTGTTCTTGTCTAACTTCTGAATACAAACAACAACAACAACAACACCCCACCCCAAGACTCAAATTGACTGTAATGAGAAGAGTGGCAATAAACTTGACTCAGCTAACAGGCCGGCCCCTGAGACACATCTCATATCACAGCAGAAAGCAGATCAACAGCTTATCCCTACTTCTCCGTCTCATTTATAATCTGTCCGACATTTATCAGACTGAGTGTTTAGTCAGTTTGCATGGCATAATTGCATCAGCTGAACTGTGACTAAGGAACAGCTGGTGTCAATCCTTCCCAGGTAAACTAAATTACATTTACCACCAAGCGAGACAGGCACAGACAGTGACACTAATTCCAACAGTGACGACTCCTTCAATCACAAACATCCTTCCAGTCTGATTTTGTATTTTTAAAAATGAACATTGACTTATAAACTTTCAGTTTAAACAGTGTAATTTCATTTGTATTATATATATATATATATATATATATATATAATTAGCGGGGTACAGTAATTCCTTGAACTGCTCAGTGAAGTCTCTGGAAGTCTCATCTCCCTCTCTATTACTCTTTCTCTCATCCTCCACTAAGCTTTTTTTTCCATGCACACACATGAGTTCACACACTGAGAGCAGTGTCTTGCAGGCCTTACTGCATAACACAAGCCTCTTTCAGTGTTTCTCCATAAGGAACAGCCTGGGAAGGCGTGCAGGTGCAGACAGTGTGAGTTTAGTCTAATGGAAACTCTTGCGTGGTTATTTTTTCTTCTTCCTAGCAGAACATGGAGTTCCCATCCCATGGCATTAAGTCACAAACAAGTCCCTGACATATGCTGCATCTCAATCATGACTTCAAATTAATTGCTTGAAAATTGTCAGTTTTAAATTTATTAACAAACTGCTATAAATTAAATACACAAATGGATAAATAATTAAAATAAATAAATATTTTGAGCAAATCTTACAACATAAAGCTAGAAGAAAAATATGGGCGGTTGATCGATATATGGATTTTAAAGCACATTTCATTAAATCTGTAAAATTACATAATTTCAGCATTGCTGTTTAAATAAGGGGAAAAAAAACACTACTAACAAATGAGTAATACATTTTATCTATATTAATGTTATATTTAAAGGGTTAGTTCACCAAAAAATGAAATTTCTGTCATTAAGTACTCACCCTCATGTCGTTCCACACCTGTAAGACCTTCGTTCATCTTCGGAACACAAATTAAGATATTTTTGAAAAATCTGATGGTTCAGTGAAGCCTCCATTGAAAGCAAGATAATTAACAATTTTAAATGCCCAGAAAGCTACTAAAGACATATTTAAAACAGTTCATGTGACTAGTGGTTCAACCTTAATGTTATGAAATATTTTTTGTGCGGCAAAAATAAAAAAATAAAAAAATAACTTTATTCAACAATATCTAATGATGGGCGATTTCACTGCTTCATGAAGCTTCGAAGCTTTACTTTTTAAATCTTTTGTTTTGAATCAGTGGTTTGTATCAACCTGCCAAAGTCACGTGAACTATTGAAATTTTGAAACGTTTTGAAACACTTATGATAATGAAGCCTCGTTTACTGAAATCACATGACTGGCAGTTTGATACATGCTCTAAACCACTGATTTGAAACAAGATTTGTAAAGCTTCGAAGCTTCATGAAGCAGTGTTTTGAAATCGCCCATCACTAGATATTGTTGAATAAAGTCGTTATTTTGTTTTTTTAGTGCACAAAAAGTATTCTTGTTGCTTCATAACATTAAGGTTGAACTACTGTAGTCACAGTGTAGTGTTTTAAATACGTCTTTAGTACCTTTCTGGGCAGTGAAAGCGTTAATTATCTTGCTGTCAATGGAGGCCTCACTGAGCCATCGGATTTTATCACAAATATCTTAATTTGTGTTCCAAAGATGAACGAAGGTCTTACAGGTGTCGAACGACATGAGGGTGTGTAATTAATGACAGAATTTTAATTTTTGGGTGAACTAACCCTTTAATAGTTATTGTACTATACACACATCAGTAAAAATACTACTAGTACTACAAAAAAAAAAAAAAAAAAAACATTTAGTCATGTTGATATTATATACATTTTTTTAAATGAATTAATGAGCACACAAAAATGCACTATAAAATACTTTCTCTGACTCAAGCTTTACTTGGATGTCATCACAGACACTGAGTGACAGACAGCGACACAGACACGCAAACCGTCAGAGACAGATGGACAGGCGAAGTGAAGAGAGTGACAGACAGAGCAGATTAGTGATGCAAGAAACTCCCCTCCCTTTAGACTTGTGTTTTGCTGATATATGCTGGTTATCACTGGCCTATACTCAAATAAGAGGATTGGAGTTTAAACGCTTTACTTTTCAAGTGGCTGCTTCATTACTATGTCTAATCAAAGAGCTGTTCTTAATTTATCACCAAACTGGTTATTCAAATGAGAGCTGTTACTTAATGACAACAGAGACAGCGCTTCAGCTGTTTCTACTCTGATAATTTATTGTGTGGTAATACCAACACTTAGTTACATTTCAATTTAAGTTAATTGGAGGTAATTCTGGCACCTTTATGTAAAAATATGTCAAGTATTAAAGAGAAGGTGAAAGTCACATTGGCTGTTTGTTTATTAGGCAAAATGCCTCAAAAATACATCAAAATCTGTCACATGTATGTAGATGTTGTTCTGTTGCTCAGTCCCTATCACAAAGTAAATGTAATGCAGTGCCTGTTCAAATGAGTAAAACTGGTTGCATATCTCTCAAGGACACCAGCTTTAGCCTTGAGCACCAGACGGACAGCATAGACACTGACAGTGTGAGTGTGAATATGACTCCTGGATACTGTCTGAAATGTGATTCGCATCTTTACAACCAAAGGCATCATGCTAATGGTGGGTGATATGACCTTCTATGAGCTCATGAGGTGATATGAACTCTTATATCACGATATGAGAATTTTAATTTGCGATATATATATCATGATATAGTTACTTTTGCTTTAAATAAGGTTATGATTATAGACAGCACATCATGTTGCTAAAAATTTTTTTAGTCTGAATCCAAGGGTGTGTTATACACACATATATGAATGTGTTTATTATGAGACAGAGAAAAACAGATTAATAAAACTCAAGTGGCAGCAGTTAGTAAACAAATGTCATGCTCCATGATAGGTGTCATTGAAATTTCATAATTTCTCACCAATTTCAATTTCATAAAAAAACTAATAATTGCTGTAATATTGTATAATTCATCAGTTATGAAACTACTTCCATTTCAGCTTTAACGCAGCCCTACAAAAGAAAATAGTGTAATTTAATTCAGCTCAATTTAGTGTAATGTTGTTTCAGTTCTGTTCATTAACTGTCAATGTTGCAAACTTAATCAATTACGAAACAAGTTCACACTAACAAGTTTGTGCAAATGTAAAACAGAAATCCAAAATTTCAGAAATTCTGAAGACTGGTCATTCTTTACATGCAATTACAATAAATGGGGACTGAAGCTTTCAAGCTTCAAACAGGGCACAAAATCAACATAAAAGTATCATAAAAGTGGTCTTTATTGATTGTTTCTAGTGTTTTGAAGCCTTACAACAGTGAGAAAAAGACTAGACTGACATTAATGAGTGATTTCCGCCACAGCATTAACAAAATTTTCTACCTACAATTAACACACAATGTTTTTTTGTTTTTTTGTTTGGAAGTTCAAAATTAGCTTGGATCAAGACCCAGAAAAGATGTTTTTTGTAACTAGTAGAGCTGCACGATTCTGGATAAAATGAGAATCACGATTCTGCCATGATTCTGAATAGACATCTATACAAAAAAAACACCATCTAATTTACCAGAGGTTCTGACAAAATATTAATTGCTGGACTCTAATTGCCAGAAATGTTTTAATTAATTTGAATGGATTATTTAAAAATATATAGTTTTGAATATATGAATGACTCAATAAATACTTGTTTCATTACTGGATGAATCAGGGTTTAATGAATCTTTTTGAATGAATGATTCAATGACAAAGTCACTTTTTGCCACCTAGTGGTGTAACTTATACAACAGTTATTTGAAGCACCACGTTAGTTTATATCCTAACTGTAAACTTTTATCTTAGTACTTCTGTGATAATTTGAATGTTTGGTAGCTATTTCTGGCATCCAAGGCATGACGTATTCCGTCTTTCTATATAGTCTTGAAATAACTACTGTGTGGTTCAAAACTGCTCTCTCTGGATCAGCGGCAGCACGAACACAGACGTTAATGTTCCAGTAGGATTTTTGTCAAAGGTTTAATAGGCACAGGCGAATCATTGTCATTAATAAATAAGATAGCGTGGGTGTTTGAATCGAGATCGCGATCTTTTTACGATTAATTGAGCAGCTCTAGGTCCAGTCTTACATGTAGGCTTCATTAGCGGAACCTATACAGCTTCCGAGTAATTTATAAAAGCACTGGAAAGGGAGATGACACCCATTATGAGCCATTCATCCCTTAGCGTGGCGCTTCAGTAGAATCTGTCATTGTTAATGTCCCAGGCGCACAGTAGAGAGCTCATTCTGAACTATGGTGGACTATGGCATGCACCACTGAGAGCTGCTTTGTACGACAGGCAGTGGACATGAAAGAGAATCTTCTGTGTTAAACTCTTAAGAGATAAGAGACTATCTGGTCCCACATGAATGCACCGACTTATCCTCTCTATTAGCTACATAATTCCAGACATCTTTAATGTACCTCTTGTAGCAACCTCTGAAACAGGAATATAATTTGCTTTCAGTCCTTAAGGGAAGATCGTCCTGTTGAGGAACTGTTAATAAGATCCTTCCACATCCAGGGGGAGGCTTCTCTACTTCTTGCTAAGAGCTTGAAAGACAAATTTGCTTAATCTTTCTTAACCAGAATTATCTGTCGACAGCAAAATATTGAGTATTAAGGGTTTATCGCAACAGGGCATCCGAACAACAGTATTATGTCCAGTTATGGCGAAGAAGAATTTTTTTTTTTTTTTTAAATAACTGTATTTCAGAGATGAAAGAAAGTCATACAGGTTTGGAACGACATGATTTTTGGGTGAACTATTCCTTAAAGATAATATTGTCACATTGTTGTAGATAGATCCTAATCTTTTTAGTTCATTGTACAATATAGGAAAAATGTCTGTTTTCACAGGAAGTACATTTGCACTGAGTTGTGTATTTAAATGATGTTTTATTAACAAAGTTTGGGAAGAACAGGTGCAGATAATTAACCTAACTAGCTCAGGTGGAGAGCATTCAGTTAATCAATGCAACCATGACAAGAGATATAAATACAGCAGACTTACCTCTGTTCGTCTGACAGTTCATCAGCATCCCTCCTCCACCCCTTCTCCTCACTTCAGTTCTATCTACTTCTACCACAACAGGGGCAGTACTCTGGGTTCGGGCCAAAATTTCCGGGCTCGGAGCCGCCCCCTGGACGGCATGCCAAATACGCATAACTCTTACTGTACTTAATTATATGTAAATGTGAACTCGTGAAAGGAAACAGACAGAACAGCTGACCCAAACATAGGTCAGCCAAAGCTCCACCCCATTCAAATGCTCCACTACCATAGACATTTTAAACCACACAGTTCAGCTTCAAATGAACTGCCTTTGTAAACCATCTGAGTACAGTACTCCCACTGCCATGATAACAACCACACAAGAACAAAAAAAAAAAAAAAAAACAGACATACCAGAACCCCTTTCAAATTTGGAAAGAAACCAGATGCCAGACTGATAAACTGACAAAAAACAAAACTTCGAAACAACCATATGCCAGCACATCATCTCTGATGGCTTTTTTCCTTGATTTGGATATCTCAGACTATTTTGCAATTCTATCTGACAAAAGTTGTGATTGATAGGCGACTCGTGGGAACTTAACAATACATGAGGCAAAGGCCAAAGAGTTTGACCCTGCCCAAGCGAGTCAAAGAAACAGCTGCTCCCTGCACAATTTACGTGACAAAGAAAACTTTGTTCTTTGACACTTCAACAGCACTGCCATGGTGAGCCTTCTAGGCTTTAAAAATAGAGTTTCAAATGCAGTATATCACATGATAATAATTACAACTCTATTTGGATGGTTATGCTGAATGGCTGTGTAGGCGTACCAGATGCATCCCTTTGGCATGATTATGCGTTATAATTAGACAGATTGCCTCTGAAAAATATTTAGCTCAGTAGTGTTAAATGGCTAGGGGGGCCTATAAGTGCTCTGCTCAAGCTCATGGGAGATTTTGAATGATTGTTTTTTAGAACAATGTGAAAGGTCTCTGATGACAATGGAGGAATGTGAAGTAAATCTGACTCCAGACTGACTACATTCTCAAAGAGTGGTTTTGGACTGCATAAATGACACCTATCATGGATCATGACATTTGTTTACTAACTGCTGCCACTTGAGTTTTATTAATCTGTTTTTCTCGGTCTCATAATAAACACATTCATATATGTGTGTATAACACACGCTTGGATTCAGACTAAAAAAATTATTAGCAACATGATGTGCAGACTACAAACAGCAACTCCAGCAATTTAATCACGGTCATAAAACGTTAATGACAAAGAGGAACAATATAATTAGAATAACTTTCAGGACGTTTTTTTAGCTCATGAAGGGTAAAAAATTGTGACAGACAATCAGAATCCAGCCGACTTTAAAGAGCTCGAGTTTTTAAAGCAGCAGAACAACTGGTCATGTGATGGCAACATGGCGGCGGTCATTAGGGGGCGACCCACTCAATATAGAATAAAACAGATGTACAGAGGGGCTGTTCACACCAAGGACGATAACTATGACTGTAAAGTTTTAATAATCGTTCTAATTCTATGAGAATAGGTAAGTTCCAACACAGCTATAACAATAACGACACGGAACAATATCATTGGAATCACTTTTAGAACGATTTTTTTTTAACATAAAAACATTGACAGCTAATCAGAATCCAACAGACTTTAAAGCGGCAGATGACATTTGCGCTTATAATAAACAGAACGTTATCGTCTGTTGGTTTGAATGCTAAAATAGTCACCGTTATAATTATCTTCATTTCATGTGATCGTAGGATAATTTGATCATTCTTAAAAGTGCCATTAATTTATTTGTGTGTTCAACTCCCATGATTTACAATATACAAGGTCTCGGCTTGTTTGTGTTTTGACCCATATATTACGTTATTTTACTCCACATAGACTGGTTGTGTACTAAGCTATAAGAGTACCACACGTAATATGAGGACTTGCACAGCACAAACACACACACAAAAGCCCCTCACAAAATCTCAGTAAACATCATATGTTTTCTATTATTCCAATTCTTTCTCTTATTGGACGCTTTCCAGTTAACTTCTATGACGTAACAATTAAATCCTTTCCGAATTCAGAATCCGAACCTGTGTTTTGTCTGCACATCATCCCGTTTTGCAACAACAAAGTAACTCGATGAGGATGAAAACATATCAGTGGACCTTTTTTTCTGGACAGAGGTTCTTAAAATATGAACTGCGAGAGAAACCAGCCAAACACTTCAAATAAAGAATCGGGTTGACACCAGCACCGCTAGGTCAGTTCCCTTTGTCACTGGTCTCACTGCAAAAACTTGAATTTAAAGCGATTCACAAACTGCTGCTCTCTTACCATAGTATGAAGGAGGAATTGCACTTTTCCTTGCCATTGCACCTCCGACGAGCAGTCCTCGCGTGTCTTTTGTTTATGTGATTGCATATGAAGCTGTGGACGTGAATATAGCGTCTCTAGCACTCGTCCACATATACAACGCCAATCTGTGATTTGCATGGGCCACGCAACGGCCGCGTCACTGTGTTTACAGCGCCATCAGCAGTGGGACACTGCGCACGCAGAGGCGGCCCATTGTATGAGTGACGCCTCAATTGCCGAATCGCTGAGTGTCATCATCTCCCAAAAGCCAATCCAACCTCAGGAGGTGGGACATATCGTAATACTGGTGGGAAAATAGGAGACATTGGGCAGGCACAGAAAAACACTTGAGAACGAAGTAAATCAGCTGAAAACAATGTGCCAGTGTTTTGAAATGATCTTGTGCTGCTCGACACAAGATGAAATTGTTCTGTAAGTATTTATGTACAATATGGCCTTGTGGCAACCACAATGATTGGCGGCTATGTAACTAGATATAAATCATGTAGTAACAAAGGTTAGACGTCTCAGATGTTTTTGATTTGGTTGCATTGTTTCATCTTAAAAGACTACTACATTTAGCCTATTTAAGATCCAAAATATATGTAAACAAACGACTAACTCTGATTTGATTGTTTTAAGTAATACATAATTTTAACATGTCAGATCTTTCAAAAATGAAATAAAACTAAAAAAAAAAAAGAAAATTAACCACAAGCTGCGGAAATGCATGTTATTAAATTACTGTGGCTGCCAAGTTGCATTTCACCACCTGATGGCAGTAATGTGTTGTGATCGATGCTAATAAATTGATGAACATGCCTTAAAGTGACAGTTCACCCAAAAATTTTACTCACCCTCAAGTTGTTTCAAACAATTTCTTTGTTCTGTTAAATACAAAGGAAGATATTTTGAAGAAAGTTTGTAAACAGGCTTATTATAAGATATTCAGGGGCGCATCTAGCAAATTATATATAGGGTGGCATGAGGTCTATGAGGGGTGGCAACACCAAAGCAAGCGCCCATGCATAGTTTTTGGAAGATTTATGGCCTGACATACACAATTGTGTTCACAAATATTGCATTACCAGAAAGTATTAATCTATACTAAAAATAAATAAGATTTCAATATCCATCATAGCACCAAGTCAAGACACTATGAAAAACATCAACAGATTCTAAATGAGTCTGAGCTTGTATCACTAAAGAAGATTAGCAGTTTTATTAAAATTACATAGGCTACTTCAATGGTATAAATCACATGTTTAGTGCAAGTTAAAGGGCAAAAAAAAAAAAAAAAACTTCCACAGAAATTCCAGTTTTGCAAGCAATTTTTGAGTTTCTGTTATTAACAGAGGTAGGAATATCTGTGTGTGTTCACCCAGAACACCCTATCAACCACATACTAGCAACACCCCAGCAACTGCATAGCAAGAGCCTAGCAACCACCTAGCAACACTTAAGCAAACACCCAGAACATTTAAATATTCTGGCCCAACACACCAAGCGATTTACGTTTTTTAAACAAGACTTTAAATTGGCTTTATGACAAGTCAGCATTAATTTTTTTTTTTTTTTTCCTTGATTGCTAACGCACAATTCATGAAACAATTCAACATTTTCTCACAACTATAAACACAATCTCAAAATACACCAACTTCCACAAACCTCAAACTTCCAGGTCAAAATAAAATGTTCTAGTAAAAAAACTATCATCTTCTGACAAAATCAAACTTTGGCATCAGATGACACACAAAACTTAAAAAAAAATACACTGCACTGCCCAATAAACACTAGTGAGATCAATGAACCCTGTAACATCTTGTTTTTTTCTTCTTATCTTGGGATTCAGGAATTATTTTGCAGCTCAATGTCTACTACACTATACAAAAATAAATGTACAGATGCAGATACAGTAAAATACAGCAATGAACTTTTGGAAAAAAAAATAATTTCATTTTACTATTGTAAAGTGATCTGGCAGTAGATGAAAAGCATGAGAAAAGTATTTGAACTTAGTATGCACCACAATACAGTATACTGTCAATTACAATACAGTAAAAAAAAAAAAGTTAATTCCCTCATCTAAAGTAGGCTAGTACTGTGTATTATACTGTATGTGTAACTAGTAAACCCAAGTAAATTTCAGTTCTCTCTCAGATTTTGACTGGTGTGTCATAAGCTTTGGCACCTAATGCTGTCATTGTTAAACGTTTTGAGAAATGTGTCTGTTTTGAGAACTGAACGTATGGTTTGGGAAACTGGGCCAACTGAATCACTTATAATGTGTTAGCAATCGATAAAAAATAAAATACATTTAGATTCTTACCTAACTATTAGTTTCTGTAATCGGGATCTTCTTATTAAATTCATGTTATTGTTTCGTCGGATGGCAAAAAGACCTTTATCCGTGATGAAAGTGGAGCGGGCGGTCGGAGAATCGGCTCGGCAAAAAATTACGAAATGAATGTCAGACATGGATGGGATTACATTTCTCAGAGGACTTCTGAGTTAGCCGAGAAGCAGTAATTTTCCGATTCACGAACAAATGGAAAAACAATTCGTAAGGGAACTGCACTGTGTGTTTTTGATTCACAAAGAACCGGTTCATAAGAGTCATTTGTTAATGAAGCTGACTACACTGGGCGCGCTGCGTGCGCGTTACCATCATGCACATGCATATTGAAAGACGTGTTTTCTTGCCATTATTTTTCGTTACGCTGTCTTTTTTATGTCGTTACATTGAACCGTTGCTGCTGAAAAGCAGTACTTGAAACACTGCTAACATTTATATTTTATTCTTTGATAATTTTGGGGAGGCAAAGCTTTTTCTTAGGGTGGCAGTTGCCACCCCGTGCCACCGCGGTAGATCCGCCCCTGAGGCTTCATTCAAATAAAGATTGTATCAATTACATTGTTAAGCAGTAGGTGGCGACAAGTGACTGTATAAAAATGTATATTGACTCGTTCATTCAAAAGATTCGCTCAAAAACGCTGACATCAAAGTACCGCGAGAGCGTTTGGTTAGCATACGACTCCTCATGCTTTTGAATCGCTCTCGCGATACTTTAATGTGATACGATGATCGGTTTGCGCAGCGCCGATGCATCTTGAACAACCATTTTATGGGTGTGTCGTTGAATCATTATTTCAAACCGATACTTTAGCAATTAACATTCTAATAGAACCGCTAATAAATTACACGTTATTTTGATTAGTTTTCTATTCAGAATTGTGGGAGAATCGTTCACTTTACTTTAAATTGTGATTCTCAATTTATCTAGAATCGTGCTCTAACTCTACTACACTACTCTGCCGCACCCCAGAAATGTTCAGGAGTGTCTCCATGAATATCCCTGCGCAAGCTATTTTAAGATCCTGAAGCAGATGGAGCCAACCGATACCCAACAAGTGTCTGGCCTTTTTACATAGCACCCTGAACAGATGAGCTGTCTCCTTATGAGACAGTGGTGATCACACAGAGACGCAGGGGACACACTTTGTGAATGTTAATATATTCATAGCAGTGAAGAAAGGCACTCCCCCAGAGTTTTACAAGGTGAACAATCCTAAAATTGTTTATCGAAAGGCCACCTCAGAATAAACAGAGAATGGAGCAGGTGTCTGTCTTACCTGAGGAATTAATCAAAAGTTTTGTAGCCAAGCTTAGACTGTATCTGGTCTCAATTTATCCATTTATTAGGCTACTGCTATAGCCTACAGCCAATAGCTTCAGTGGAAAAAATACCTCAAATTTCAATCAGGCTCTCAGATCAAACTGAATAGATGATATGTGAATATTCAAGATGGACCATTAAAAAATTACTTTAGACCTATTCTGAAATTAGAGCAGCTATTTTATCTGACTTATTTGCCCACCGGTCTTTAGTCTTCAGTAGCTCACTGTTGTTCAAAAGGGATGAAACTGAAAGTTATACAAACTAGCCTGGTATATAATGAGAGCGTTACATGCAGTTAAATGTTTTGTAGTCACAAAACTTTCAGTTATATGACAACATAGAAATCACAACAAACAGAGGCTCTCACTGTGTAGCTGATACATTTTATATACAGTGCTCAGCGTAAATGAGTACAGCCCCTTTGAAAAGTAACATTTTAAACAATATCTCAATGAACACAAAAACAATTTCCAAAAATGTTGACAAGACTAAGTTTAATATAACATCGGTTTAACTTATAACATGAAAGTAAGGTTAATAATATAACTTAGATTACACATTTTTCAGTTTTACTTAAATTAGGGTGATGCAAAAATGAGTACACCCCACAACAAAAGCTGGTAAATCTAGTAGTTTGTACAGCCTCCATGATTTTTAATGATAGCACCAAGTCTTCTAGACATGGAATGAACAAGTTTTTCCATTCTTCAAGAATGACCTCTTTTAGAGACTGGATGCTGGATGGAGTGCGATGCTCAACTTGTCTCTTCAGAATTCCCCATAGGTGTTCGATTGGGTTCAGATCAGGAGCCACTGAATCACTTTCATCCTATTCTTCTTCAGAAATCCAACAGTGGCCTTAGATGTGTGTTTAGGATCATTGTCATGTTGGAAAAGTGCACGATGACCAAGGGCACGGAGTTCCAGAGTATAGAGTCCCAGTAGTCTTCATCTTTGTCAGCATGGGCCCTGGCAAACTCTAGGCGGGGTTTATTGTGCCTGGGCTTTAAGAGAGGCTTCTTTCGTGGACGGCACCCATGCATGCCATTCCTCTGCAGTGTATGCCGTATTGTCACGGGAAATAGTCACCCCAGTTTGGCTTTCTACTTCTTTAGATAACTGCAGTGAACTTGCATGCTGATTTTCTCCAGCCCTTCTCATCAGAAGACGCTCCTGTCGAGGTGTTAACTTCCATGGATGACCTGGACGTCTCTGTGAGATGGTTGCAGTTCCATCTTTGAAAATCTATTTCAAATAAATGTTTTTTTTTTTTTTACTTTTATATCCATCAAAGAATCCTGAAAAAGAAAAAAAACGTATCAATGTTTCCACAAAAATATTAACTGTTTTCAACATTGATAATAATAAGAAATGTTTCATGAGCATCAAATCAGCATAGAATGATTTCTGAAGGGTCATGTGACACTGAATACTGGAGTAATGATGCTGAAAAACATGAATAAGTTACATTTTAAAATATATTAAAATGCAAATCAGTTATTTTAAAATGTAATAATATTTTACAATATTAGGCTATTGATTTTCCTGTGTTTTTGATCAAATGTAGACTTCTTGCTAAAGCATTACAAATGTTCATTTTTAAATGGTAGCTTAGCCAACAATGGCTACACATAACCTACATTTCAAAAGCATTTTAAAATAAAATTTCATTAACTAGAAAGTGAGATTATTTGGTGAGTGTGCGATAAATAGATGCTTCCAAACACCGGTCACATTCACCTAAAGAGTAGCTAATCATAGCAAGAGTAAGGTGCTATTCTCTTTTCATATTTAATGGTATGATAAAAATTATATTAGAGTAATTATTTTTGTCTTTACTGATTTTTTGTTAAATTCACTTGCATAATGCTGAAAATTATTGACAGAAAATATTTAAAAAATCCGAACTCTTTGAAAACAATCGCACAGGCTGATACATTTTAAAAGTCGACATGAAATAGAAGTGATGCATATCAAAAAAATATATAGGGTGGGACTTAATTTTGTCCAATGTGAATTGAGCATATTGCTGTGATTGATAGGTTGTCTTGTCCTCGTGCAGGTATCAGAGAAGAGATGTCGCTGCAAGAGGAAGGGGAAAGTTATTTTGATTAAAGACTATAAGGGCACATGAATTTAACAAAAAATATTGACGCCCACGCATAAATCATTTATAATAAATACTGCAATATTCCAGAAAAACAAGAATTGTCAATTTGACATACAGGTGCTGGTCATAATAATTATGCATATAATTATAAAGATGCGATATGCCAGACCCAACAATGCAGAAGAGCTGAAGGCCACTATCAGAGCAACCTGGGCTCTTATAACACCTGAGCAGTGCCACAGACTGATCGACTCCATGCCACGCCGCATTGCTGCAGTAATTCAGGCAAAAGGAGCACTAAGTATTGAGTGCTGTACATGCTTATAATTTTCATGTTCATACTTTTTTAGTTGGCCAAGATTTCTAAAAATCCTTTCTTTGTATTGGTCTTAAGTAATATTCTAATTTTCTGAGATACTGAATTTGGGATTTTCCTTAGTTGTCAGTTATAATCATCAAAATTTAAAGAAATAAACATTTGAAATATATCAGTCTGTGTGTAATGAATGAATATAATATACAAGTTTCACTTTGAATGGAATTAGTGAAATAAATCAACTTTTTGATGATATTCTAATTATATGACCAGCACCTGTATATGCAAACATATAAACATTACATAACTAGTTAAGAGACATAGCTACTGTATGTTGCTGAACTAAATTATGCTGAATTATGTTCTTTTTTCAGTTATTTGCAAAAGCTGCATCTTAGATACTGTACTGTGTCTTGTTTTGGCTTTGGCTCTCCCCTGAACAAGCTGTGCCTGCAGTGCCACTGATATCACAAGCACCTTCAGTCCATTTATTCTAGCCCAACAGCATTCCACAGTTGGTGTCTATTCTTAGAGTTTGCTGCTCAGCAGTGTTTGCCAGAGGTGGGGGACTCGAGTCACATGATTTGACAGAGTCAGACTTAAGTCGCAAATTTTAGGACTTGAGACTTGCTTGACAAATATTAATAAAAGACTTGACTTGACTTTGACTTGACATTCATGATTTGAAACTTGACTCGGACTTGAGTTAAATGACTCTAAATAACTTTTTATTAATAAATATCTGTTTTTGAACGCATCGCAACCTACCCAGACAGCCCACATCTGGTCCGCGTATAATCCACATGTACTAGATGTGGGCTGGATCTGTGCTGACACTATGTTGCTGTCAGAGTAACCACGTGACGCAGCAGGCAAGCAGGGAGAGCTAACGTAAGAGCATGGACAGTCGTGACTGAACATTGAAGGCGCTACGCCAAGAATAATTAAGTTAAAAAAATAACGTTTTGGACATGTTAAGAGTTGTCTTTGAATTGGTTTTGATGATCACGCTCTTATTCATGCAAATGCTTTGAAACCATTTAAGCGCACCAAAAGAGAAACATTTTTAGCAGTTTTTGCTATTTCCAGACATTGTAATTGAGATTTGAGATTGCAGTGACTGACGGTTTTCAGTGTCAGTTTTGTTCCATTACGTGACTTCAACAACGGTTGATTTTGTTTCATTCTAAGATTTCAATGATGGTCGATTTTGTTCCTTTACAAGATTTTAAATAATGGCCGTTATTTTCCATTACGAGATTTCAATGCCACTTGGTTTTGTTTCTTAATGAGATTTTAATGACAGTTGGTTTTGTACGAGATCTCAACGATAGTCAAATTTCAGTGTCAGTCGGTTTTGTTCTGTTATGAGATTTCAAAGATGGTAATTTTTTTCCTTTGTTCTTTTACAAGACTTCAAAAAACAGTCGGTTTTGTTTCGTTATGAGATTTCAGTGATGATTGGTTTTGTTCCTTTACAAGATTTTATTCAGTTACGAGATTTCAAAGACGTCTGTTTTGTTCGGTTACACAATCTCAATGATGGTCAGCTTTGTTCCTTTACAAGATTTTTAATGATAGTCAGTTTTCATTGTCAGTTAGTTTTGTTCAGTTACGAGATCTTGATATGTTATGTTTTGTTTCATTACGAGATTTCAATGATGGTCGGTTTTGTTCCTTTACAAGATTTCAGTGACAGTCAGTTTTGTTCTATTATGAGATCTCGACGACGGTCGTTGTTTTTTTCCATTACAAGATTTTAAAACGGTCAGCGTTATTTTGCTATAAGACTTCAATGATGGTTGTTTTTTTTAATTTTTTTACAAGATCTCATTGACGGTAGGTTTTGTTCCTGTTTCTTTACAAGATTTCAAAGACGGTTGGTTTTGTTTCTTTACGAAATTTCAATGATGGTTGATTTTGATTTCAGTGATGGTCGGTTTTGTTCCTTCACAAGTTTTTATTCTGTTACGAGATTTCAAAGACGTCTGTTTTGTTCGGTTACAAGATCTCAATGACGGTCAGTTTTGTTCCTTTATGAGATTTCAATGAAAGTCGGTTTTCATTGTCAGTTAGTTTTGTTCAGTTCCGAGATCTCAATGACGGTCGATTTTGTTCCTTTACAAGATTTCAATGATGGTCGGTTTTGTTCCATTATGATATCTCAACAACAGTTTTTGTTTTGTTTTCCGTTACAAGGTTTTAAAGACGGTCAGCGTTATTTTACTACAAGACTTCAATGATGGTTGGTTTTATTTCTTTACGAGATCTCAATGATGTAGGTTTTGTTCCTGTTACTTTACAAGATTTCAAAGACGGTTGGTTTTGTTTATTTACAAAATTTCAATGGTGTTCGGATTTGCTGAGTTATGAGATTTCAATGATGGTCAGTTTTTTTGTGTTTCATTCTAAGATTTCAATGACAGTCGATTTGGTTCCTTTACGAGATTTAAATAATGGCCGTTATTTTCCATTACAAGATTTCAATGTCACTTGGTTTTGTTTCCTAACAGGATTTTAATGACAGTCTGCTTTGTTCCTTAACAAGATTTTAATGACAGTTGGTTTTGTTTGGATACGAGATCTCAACTACGGTCAGTTTTCAGTGTCAGTCGGTTTTGTTCTGTTATGAAATTTCAAACATGGTCGGTTTTGTTCCTTTGTTCTTTTACGAGACATCAAAGACAGTCGGTTTTGTTCGGCTACACAATCTCAATGATGGTCAGTTTTGTTCCTTTATGAGATTTCAATGATAGTCGGTTTTCATTGTCAGTTAGTTTTATTCAGTTGCAAGATCTTAATAATGGTATGTTTTGTTTAATTAAGATTTTTTTTTCTTTACAAAATCTAAATCAGTTTTATTTGATTTAGTTTTATTTGAAATTTCTTTACAAAATTTCAATGATGGTTTATTTTAGATGGTTTATTTTAAAATTTCAATGATAGTTTATTGCTAGATCTCAGTGACAACCAGTTTTGGTCCTTTAAGAGATCTCAATGTTTGACGATTTTGTTATATTTGGTTATGAGATTTCAGTGAGGGCCGGTTTTGTTTGGTTACAAGGTCTCAATGACGGTCAGTTTTGTTCCTTTATGAGATTTTAATGACAGTCGGTTTTCATTGTCAGTCAGTTTAGTTCAGTTACGAGATCTCAATATGGTATGTTTTGTTCTTTTACAAGATTTCAATGATGATCTTTTAAGAGATCTCAATGATGGTCAGTTTTATTCTGTTATGAGTTATGCTATTTTTATCTGCACATCTCTTTTATTTGTCTATTTTGAGCATATTCCTGTTCTGTCTCATGATTGACAAGAAAACGGCAGTGTTTTGGGAACAGCCTCATGTGATCACCAGAGGAAACATGATGTCTTATACATTCTTATTGCATGGTGTCTCAAACCAGTCGGATTCCACTTTCTGAATGTCACTTTCTTTTTCTCAAGGTCAGACTCCATATTTCATGTGCTTTTTTGTTCCTCTCTTATACACTAATGGACCACATGCTGTTAAATAGAGCTTGGGAGGGCAGGCATGTACCAGTTCAATGTTAAACTTTAGGGAAAATTCACTGCCAACCACAAATTCTGTCATTCTGAATGTATTACTTGAAAACTGTATTTTAATTATAACAGTATTCTAATTAGTCTTCTGTATAAAACTTAAATTTTTCCCAGATCTACTTTGAAAGAACAAAACTCAGACTGGATGATATAACACTCTTAAATATAAGGCATTTGTGTGCTTATATATATTCTTTCTTTTTCTTTAGTTACGTTTGGAATCATGAAATATATTTTAGCTTATAGTTTTTTCCCAGTTATGTTTATTTTTATTTCAGTTAACAAGTGTTTTCATTTAGTTCTTCTTTGCATTGCACTTGGTGATGTAAGGCTTGGATGCAGCTACTCGGCCATGGAAACCCATTCCATGAAGCTCTCTACGCACTGTTCTTGAGCTAATCTGAAGGCCACACAAAGTTTGGAGGTCTGTAGCTATTGACTCTGCAGAAAGTTGGTGACTTCTGTGTACTGTGCGCCTCAGCATGTGCTGACCCTGCTCTGTGATTTTGCGTGGCCTACCATTTCATGGCTGTTGTTCCCAATTGCTTCCACTTTATGATACCACTAACAGTTGACCATGTAATATTTAGTAGTGAGGAAATTTCACGAATGGACTTATTGCACAGGTGGCAACCTATCACGGTACCATGCTTGAATTCACTGAGCTCCTGAGAGCGACCTATTCTTTCACAAATGTTTGTAGAACCCATGAAGTACCAAAATCTAGGGTTGTGCAATTAATTAAAATCATAATAAAATCATGATGAGCATGCACAATTTCTAAACCGCAAAAAGCAAGTTCCCCTGCGATACTACAAGAGTACTGCGTCGTTCGTCTTATTAATTGATATTGATTATTAATAAGACAAGACGCTATGGGGGAAAACTCCTTTTTCTCCAATTCTGAAGCCTTTATACAATCACGCAGTGTGAACTGCATGGCTATTGGTTCGTAAGTTAAAGAAAACAAACCAATGATGGTGCAGAACAAGCGAGCCAATGGTGAGTGAGCCCGCTTGAGCCCACCAAAAGGGGCGGGGTCTCAGGCTATATAAGTGGCCGTCTCACCATGGCAAACTGATTCATTCTCCTTCAGCAACGCAGATATCATCTCTTCGCTTGATCTACGAGACTTGAAGCCACCTTCACCTGCAAGCAGCTGGATTCGCCGCTGATCAACTCGCCACTCTGCAGCAGTTTGGTCAGCTCGCCTCCCTGCTCGCCGCTCTCTATTCTGCTTGCCGTTCTCAAGCAGCTCGCTGCTCTCTAGCAGCCGCCGCCTTGAGCAGCATCTTTCAGCTCACCGCTCAGATCGCCGCTTCGCAGCAGCCAGATCAGCTCGCCGCAATCAAGCAGCTCTGTTCCTACGCCGCTTCCTAGCAGCCTGGTCACCGCTTCGCCCCCGAGCCGCCTACAGTTTGAACGAGTGCACTACGGTGTATCCTTTGTTACACAGTTTCTTTCTAAAAAGCTATTTCTAAGAGCAAATTTCTGCGACGTTGTTGCAAATGTCGCGCCACAGCTGTGGCACTCTGCACGCTGATGACGGGCACAGTGAGTGTGTTTTATGTCTGGGTAAATCCCACACAGAAGCCGCACTCATGGAAATTATCTGCTCTCACTGTGAGAGTATGAGTCTGGCCTCTTTTGCGCTCATGGATAGCGTTCTTTTCAGAACGCGACTCCGCCCCTCGCGCCCTCCCGTTTTCTTCCTCCCAGGAGCCTGTGAGGAAAAAACAGTGGGGCAGAGGATACCAGCGCTCGGATGAGAGTGAGCTCACGTTGGCTCAGGTCCCGCTTGCCTCACTCTCTCCACATAGAGAGGTTTCCCCCATCCAATTCTCCCGCCCAGACCAATGCTCCTCTGCCATTGTGAGCGACTTGGTCTCGTTTGGGAGATCTTATGAAGAGCTGCTGCACTTCCTGACCCCGCCCCCTTGCCGTCTTTAGAACCGATTGACACCAGGGCATCAAGGCTCACCTGTGTGCTGTCTAAAGCAGTTGAACAACTTGGTCTGGAGTGGTCTGTGCCTGAGGAACCCACACGCAGCCGCTTAGACAAGTGGTTCCTGCCTGGACCTGCCAAGCGCCTCCTCAGCGGTCAGCACCCTTCTTTCCTGAGGTGCATGATGAGCTTACCAAGTCATGGCACGCTCCCTACTCTACCAGCCTGCATCCTTCTGCCTCTCACGCTCTCACCTCTGTTGACAGCGCCGGGCAGAAAGGATATGAAAAGCTGCCTCCCTTGGATGAAGCTGTGGCCGCACACCTGTGTCCACCCACTGCCATTGGATGGAAGGCGAAGGCCGCCCACCCATCCAAGCCCTGCCGTACCACCTCGGCCCTTGCTGGATGGGCATACACCTCGGCCAGTCAGGCAGCTTCTGCTTTGCACTCCATGGTGGTACTCCAGGTGTACCAAGCGAAGCTCCTCAGAGACCTGGATGAGGCTGGGCACGACCCAGCCACCTTTAAAGAGCTGCGTAGCGCCACGGACCTGGCTCTATGTGCCACGAAGAACATGGCTCAGGCTATTGGGCGTTCGATGGCCAGCCTGGTGGTGCTGGAGCGCCACTTATGGCTCAACCTAACCGAGATCAAGGACGCAGACAAGGCCGTCTTTCTTGACTCGCCAGTCTCCCCACTGGTCTCTTTGGGCCCGCCGTTGATGGTTTCACCGAGCACTTCACAGCGTCACAAAATTCGTCCCAGGCCATGCAATGCTTTTTCTGAAATGCTCCAGCTCCTCTGTTTCGAGCCACCCTAAGTCAGCGCCAGCTCAGCAGCAACCACCTAAAGACAAGCCGCCAGCCACTAAGCCCGCGCCACATTCTGAGCACAGGCAGAACGGCCTGGAAACCGAGCGGTATGATGGCGGTATATCGAGCTCTCCAGGTTTTCCTTCCTCTCCTGGTAGGACACTACGTCTTGATCAGGTCAGACAGCATGACGGTGGTGTCCTTCATAAATCACCAGGGCGGCCTCTCTTCAAAGCCCCTTTTCACTCTAGTGAAAACCATACTAGAGTGGACCCAGTGCAACCTGCTCTCGTTGAGAGCAGCACACATACAGGGGTGCTGAACATAGGGGCGGACATGTTTTCACGGAGCAACCTTCCCTCAGAGGAATGGTTACTCCACCCCCACTCAGTCCAGAGAATTTGGGGCATCTTCAGGAAGGCAGAGGTCGACCTCTTTGCCTCAGAAGACAATCATCACTGCCCAATACATTTCTCAAAAGCCAGGGACATGCTGGCCCACGACTGGCCCAGCCTCCTCCTTTATGCTTTTCCCCCGATCGCGCTGATTCCCCAAGTAATCAGACGAGTCAGGGAAGGTGCTCACAAAGTCCTCCTGGTGGCTCCTCTTTGGAGGAACCAACCATGGTTCTCTGAGCTATCTCAGCTATCGACCCTGGAGCCATGGACAATCCCTCTGAGACGGGACCTCCTCTCCCAACCGAGAGGGACAATATGGCCCCCCAGACCCGAGCTGTGGGACCTTCATGTGTGGTTTCTCAATAGGAGCCTGCAAGCCTCCCCGAGAATGTCTTAAACACTATCTCTCAGGCCAGAGCTCTGTCTACGAGACGTCTCTACTGCCTGAAATGGGTCACCTATGCCGCCTGGTGTACAGCCCAGGGCGAGGACCCACTGACTTGTGACATATCCCAGATATTGTCCTTCCTTCAAGGCTTAATGCTCCCTCTACCCTTAAAGTCTATGTTGCAGCTATAGCAGCTTCTCACGCTCCTATAGCAGGGCAGTCGATAGGAAGAAACAACCTTGTTGTTTGCTTCCTTAAGGGATCCAGGA
Source organism: Elopichthys bambusa (assembly GCA_037101425.1). Taxonomy (NCBI): domain Eukaryota; kingdom Metazoa; phylum Chordata; class Actinopteri; order Cypriniformes; family Xenocyprididae; genus Elopichthys; species Elopichthys bambusa. Next base: position 22,079,582 of record CM074446.1, read on the forward strand.
GGTTGTTTTCAACGTAGGAAAAACCCTGTCTCCAGATCTCAGCAGAGGAGGATTAAACAACTCCACAAACAGCATTGCAGCATCACATCTTACTAACCAGATTTACTTTATTTCTATCATTCATTAACTGTAATTCTTATTGAGAATTAACAGACGTTTAGGGCTAATGTTTGTTTCATTTGAAATCACCATAATGGTGTTTCCATTACTTGGACTCTTTAACTATTAACTATTATAGACAATAATAATGTTTGTTTTCTCTGACAGTGTGTTTGTCAAACACGTTTGCGGTAGCAAATAAAGCTGAAACGAGATCAGATGTTGATTTTTATCTGTTGATGGTTTTATAATCATCATGAAATAGCCTAGTTCACTGATTTAATTTCAATATAATAATTGTGTTTTGCCATTAATACATTTAAATTACAATCCCTGTTTTACTGCGACATGAGACCACACTGTATTTCAGAAATCAGTTAGAAGATTAAACATAAAAACCATGAGCAGACAATAACAATCTACAATGACAAACACAGACATGAGCAATCAGCGTATGAATCTCAACAATGGTGACAACAAAATATTCAGACAATCAGATCAACTCTGGACATCACATAAAGCTACTAAAAGACAGAACAAAAAGCAAATAGTTAGAATTAAAGAAAATAATAGGACGATTCAGCTGCATAATTTATTCATGCTGTGATGCTGGGAGTTTTGATCACTTCTGATTGTCACCATTGTTGAAATTCATGTGCTGATTCTTGATGACTTTGTGTGTTTTTTTTTTTTTTCTCTAACTGATTCCCTAACTGCAATATAGCATGATCTAATATCGCAGTAACACAGGGTTTGTAATGTAAATGTATTACAATGCAAAAAATTGCTTTTCTTGTTTTTGTTTTGCTTCCAGTCAAAATATATAAAAATTCTTGAATCCAGATGCTTTTACTAGATAAGTAAAATTATATAAGATATTTTTTCTTGTTTTCTAGAAGAAGAAAAAACCCCAAAATGAAGTGAGTTTTTGCTTAAAACAAGCAAAATTAGCTGCCAGTGGGATAAGAAAAATAATCTTATTTCTGTCCCAAACCACGGCCAGATTCGAAGCTTGTTGCAAAGTTTTTTTGTCCAAAAAATCCTCTATTGTGTGGTGTCATTACGATTATTTAACTGCTCCCCAAAGATTGTTCGGCGTGAAAATGGGGGGTGAAAATCTGGCTTAAAATTTTCATGTGTGTGGCCAGTCTAAGGTGGATAGGCATGCACGAGGTGAGTGGTCTTTAAAAGAAGGCGTATATGTGCAGGCGCGTAGTCTTTCTTTACAAAGTGATATCGCTAACTACTTGCCTGGCATCTACAGTGTTTTTAGTCATTTGCGCGGATCCATGTGAATGGGGATTTTTTTTTAAATTTTCGTTTTTAGTACATTGTTGTCATGTAAACATACCTTTAGTGTAGTTTTTTTTCTTCTTGCTGCTGAAATTGTTAGCTGTGGCAATAATAGCAAAGAAAAATGTGGTCAGGTGATGTTGACAACTCATCATCATCAAGTGGTCTAAACTTACACAAGAGTGTTTTTTTTTTTTATCATGTTGATGTAATGCAGTTAATTTCAACTTAATAATAGTCTGTTATAGAATGCACTGTAGCATGAAGCATGTCACCATTGTTGAGATTTACATTTCTACATAATAGGGTCTATGGTTGGAAAAATGCTTGAGAAGCTCTCCAGCGGTCAACCTGAAGCTTTCACCTGCACACCCACTGAAGCTAAGCAGGGTTGAGCCCAGTCTATAGCTGGATGGGAGACCTCCTGGTAGACTGGGTAGCTGTGGGAAGAGGTGTTACAGAGGTCAGCGGGTCATTAATCATTTATTTATTTCTGTGATGCAAAGCTGAATTTTAGTTACTCATTACTCCAGTCTTCAGTGTCACGTGATCCTTCAGAAATCATTCTAATATGCTGATTTATTATCAGTGTTGGAAACAGATGTGCTGCTTAATATTTTTTTGGAACCTTTGATACTTTTTTCAGGATTCATTGATGAATAAACGGTTAAAAATAACCAAATTTATTCAAAATAGAAATATTTTCTAACAATATAAGCCTTTACTATCACTTGTAATCAGTTTAACACATCCTTAATGAATAAAATTATTAATTTTGCTTTAAAAAAAAACCCAAAAAAAACAAAAAAAACAAACAAACTTGTGAACAGTAGTGAATATTGTTACTATTGTTGCTATTGTTTCTATTTTGGAAAGATTATATATTGTTACAAAATATTTCTAACCACAGAAAGATTTCAATACACACCATGTTTTAAATGTTTTTCTGTAACCTGTGCAGTCTGAACCGCTCCTACCCCTGAACGAAAAATGAAAAATCAAGCCAAATTCTTGTTTTTCATTGTGTTTGAAAAAAATGAAAAAGGTGCCGTTTTTCATTTTTCCGAATTCTATATTAAATCAAAAAATGAATGACCAAAAGATACACTGACCGAAATGAAATCTCGTCACAAAACAAAACCAACAGTTTCAAACTCAACTGTCATTGAAATCTCATTACAGAATAAAACTCGTAACAGAAAAAAACTGACCGTCATTGAAAACTGACAGTCTTTGAAATCTTGTAACCGAACAAACAGACCATAAAAACTGACTGTCATTGAGAGCTTGCAAAGAAACAAAACTGACCATCATTGAAATCTCTTAATAAACAAAACTGACAGTCATTGAGATCTTGTAAAGGAATGAATGTGACTGCTATTGAGATCTCCTAAAGGAACAAAACCGACCATCATTGAAATCTCATAACAAAACAAAACTGATTGTCTTTGAAATCTCGTAAAAAACAATTAAACAAAACCGGCTGTCATTGAAATCTTGTAACCAAACAAAACAGACCATCACTGAAATCTTGTCACAATACAAAACTAACAGTTTGAATTGTTTCAAACTCAACTGTCATTGAAATCTTGTAACGGAACAAAATCGAGCATCGTTGAAATCTCATAACCCAACGAATACAGACCATAATTAAAATCTTGTAATGGAACAAAACAGACCATCAATGAAATCTCACAAAGGAACAAAACCAACCATCAATGAGATCTCGTAACGAAATGAAACCGATCGTCGTTGAAATCATGCAACTGAACACAACTGACCATCACTGAAATCTTGTAATTAAACCAAACTGACAGTCTGATTTGTTTCAAATTCAACTGTCTTTGAAATCTCACAATGGACCAAAACTAAAACTGAAAATCTTGTCACAAAACCAACAGTTTGAATCATTTTAAACTCAACTGTCATTGAAACTTCATAACAGAACAAAACCGACTGTCATTGAGATCTCACAATTGAACAAAACCGACCATCATTGAGATCTCGTAACAAAACTGACCATCAAATAAATCTTGTAGCGGAACAGAACCAACTGTCATTAAATCTCGTAGATGAACAAAATCGACAGACTGTCATTGAAATCTCATAACCCAGCAAACCAACCATCATTAAAATCTCGTAATCGAATAAAACTGATCGTCATTGAAATCTTGTAACTGAACAAAACCGACCATCATTGAAATCTCGTAATGGAACAAAACATACTTTATTGAGATCTCATAACTGAACAAACTGACTGACAATGAAAACTGACTGTCATTACTGTCAAACTGATGGTCACTGAGATCTCGTAACCCAACAAAATCGACTGTCATTGAAATCTCATAAAAGAACAAAGGAACAAAATTGACCATCAGTGAAATATCGTAACTGAACAAAACAGACTGTCATTGAAATCTTGTAAAGGTACAAAACCGACTGTCATTGAGATCTTGCAAAGAAACCAAACCGACTGTCAATGAAATCACGTAATGAAACAAAACTGAGAGTCATTGAGATCTCCTAAAGGAACTAAACCGACCATCATTGAAATCTTGTAACTGAACAAAACCGACCATCATTAAAATATCGTAAAAGAACAAAACATACTTTATTGAGATCTAGGAACAAAACCGACCCTATTTGAAATCTCATTATAGAACAAAACCGACTGACATTGAAAAACGACTGTCATTGAGATCTTGTAACCCAGCAAAACCGACTGTCATTGAAATCTCTTAAAGGGACAAAACCGACCATTGTTGAAATCTTGTAATGGAACAAAACCAAATGTCATTAAAATCTTGTACAAAACATCATATTGAACTGAAAAAATTTAAAAAATTTGACTGACAATGAAAACCGATCATCATTTAAATCTGGTAATGAAACAAAACCGACAATCGTTGAAATCTCATGAAGAAACAAAGTCGACCGTCATTAAACCTCATTAGGGAACATCTGGTAATGGAGAAAAAAAAAAAAAAACAGATCTTGTAAAGGAACAAAACAGGGCCGTCACTGAAATCTCATAACCAAATAAAACAGACTGTCTTTGAAATCTTGTAAAAGAACAAAGGAACAAAACCGACCGTCTTTGAAATCTCATAACAGAACAAATCTGACTGACGCATTGAGATCTTGTAACCCAGCAAAACGGACCGTCATTGAAATCTCATAATGGAACAAAAAAAAAACAAAAAAAACATGTAAAATAACAAAACATACTGAGATCTTGTAACTGAACAAATGAAAATTTGACTGACTGACAATGAAAACCTACCGTTATTTATGTCTGAAAACTCAAAACTAAAGAAACCGACTGTCCCTGAAATCTCATAAAGGAACAAAACCGACTGTCATTGAAATCTCGTAAAGGAACTAAACTGACTGCTATTGAGATCTCCTAAAGGAACAAAACCGACCATCATTAAAAATCCCATAACGAAACAAAACCGGCTGTCTTTGAAATCTCATAAAATAATAAAAACAAAACCGATGTCATTGAAATCTTTTAACCGAACAAAACAGACCGTCATTGATATTTCGTAATTAAACAAAACTGACAGTGAAAACTGACCCTCAATGAAATCTCATCACAAAACAAAACGAACAGTTTGAATAGTTTCAAACTCAACTGTCATGGAAATCTCATAACAGAATAAAACTGACCATCATTGAGATCTCTTAATGGAACAAAACTGACCGTCATTGAGATCTCACGATTGAACAGAACCAATCGTCATTGAAATCTCATAACAAAACAAAACCGTCAACCATTGAGATCTTGTAAAGGAACAAAATTGACTGTCATTGAGATCTAGTACAGGACCAAAATCAACCATCATTGAAATTTCGTAAAGAAACAATGGAACAAAACCTGCCATCATTGAGATCTTGTAAAAAAACAAAACAAAAAAAAAAACAATTATCGTAACGAAACAAAACTGACCGTCTTTGAAATCTTGAAACTGACACTAAAAACAGACCGTCATTAAAATCTTGTAACGAAACAAAACCGACCACTATTGAAATGTTGTAATGGAACAAAACCAGCCGTCATTTAAATCTCATAAAGGAACAAAACTGACTGTCATTAAGATCTCGCAACAAAACAAAACTGTCTTTAAAATCTCATAACAGAACTGAGATCTCATTGAGATCCTAAAGGAACAAAACCGACCGTCATTGAAGTCTTGTAAAGGAACAAAACCGAATGAACCAACTCGCAACTGAACAAAACCGACCGTCACTGAAATGTTAACTGATTTCTACAATACAGTGTGATCTCATGTTGCAGTAAAACAGAGTTTGTAATTCAAATGTATGACACAACACAATTATTACATTCAAATGACATCTGTAATTCTAAATGCTATTTCACAATGATTAAAAAAACATCATCTGATCCCATTTCAGCTTTATTTGCTACCGCAAACATGTTTTACAAACCCACTGTCTCAGCAGTCAGTAAAGACAAACATAATTTAAGAGTTAAGCCCAACTAATAGAAACACCAATCACTATTACGGTGACTTCAAATTAAACAAACATTGGTGTTAAACTTCTGTTAATTCTCAATAAGAACTTCTGTAGATGAATGACAGAAATAAAGTCAGTCTGAATGGTGTTTCCCAAAAGCATGGTAAGCTTAAGTTGATCACAGAACCATCGCCACAAAATGGAGCTACGATCAACTTAAACTTATGATGCTTTTGGGAAACGCAGCCCTGGTTAGTAATATGTGAAGCTGTTTGTGGAGTTGTTTAATCCTCCTCTGCTGAGATCTGGAGAGATTTAAAGTCTTCTTTTATCTTCAATTGATTTTATCTAAGGCTGTGGCTGAAGTCAGTTGTAGCTCTTGTGTTTTTGTTTGTCTCTTTTTTTTCTGTTCTCTTCTTTCCTTCAGTGATTCTGCTTGTTAAATAAATAAACACACGTATATGTAGCTAATAGCCTATAGGCTATGCATGTGTGCATTATCACCTCCTCGGAGATGACATTCACTGTATATAATTCACTTTGACACCGATCCCTTACGGCATCAATGCACTTTAGCTCGTTATTCATATGGCTTTTTGTCATTTTTTTCAACCCCTTCAAATCAAGCCCTGCTTATTAGACCAGTTACTGGAGTCTTAATAGATTTGTGATTGTTAATAAGAATTAAGATAATCACAGTAAGAGAAAAAAAGTTGGATTCTGTTAAAAACTGGATTTGATCAAACTTTTAATCATTAAGTAAATCTAAGAAATAAAAAGCAGACAGCTTACTAGGTTTGTTTTCCAACATATTTCACTGCATATGCAACAAATCAAAATGTGAACTTTCAGGTTGCCTAAACCAGGGGTTTTCTATCCTGAGGGCTGCATATTTTGCATGTTTTCCTTATTAAACGCTTGATTCAGATCAGGTATTAAAGGGATAGTTCACCCAAAAATGAAAATTCTGTCATCATTTACTCACCCTCAGGTTGTTCCAAATCTGTATAAATTTCTTTGTTCTGTTGAACACAACGGAAGATATATTGAAGAATGTTGGAAACTGAACAGTTCTGGGGCACCATTGACTTCCATAGTAAAAAAAGTTTCACACATTCTTCAAATATGAAGCGTCAAGCTGTTTATCCGAATTATAAACTTGTATCCCAGTACAACTTGTATCCCAGTATACTTGATAACTTGAGTTACTGTAACAGAAATAATTATAGACTGTGTGAATAAAAAGACTGTTTGTGAAGACTTGTGAAAGGTTTAATAGACAGCGCCTAATCGTTGTCATAGGAATAAGATTGCATGGGTGTAAAATCTTTTAATGATTAATCATGCTCAAATGCATCAAATGACTTATCTACAACTTTTTAAAATGCTGTAAATGTTTTATGTGAAAACTGGCATTCAGAAAGTAATGAGAAATCTGGTCCTTTGAAGCTTGAATCGATCCAAAAAATGACATAGTAAAAAAGTATAAAAACACAGGCTACATTACCAGTTATAAGTTTGGAATAATTAAGATTTATTTTTTCATCATGTGACACTGAAGACTTTAGTAACAGCTGATAAAAATTCAGCCTGACCATCATAGGGAAAAATTATATTTTAAAATATATTAAAAGAGAAAACAGTTATTTTAAATAGTAATAGTATTTTACAAAAGGCTATTAGCCTACTGTTTTATTTTTATCAGATAGGCCTAAATGCAGCCTTGGTGAGCATAAGACCTCTTTCAAAAACATTAAAAAAAAAAATCATAATTACATAATAACATCTGTTCCCTTTTGGTTTTGATACTCTTATTTCGGAAATAAGTTTTTTCCCCTACTTGTTTGTCTCTTTGCCTTCATTGATAAAAAAGGATTTCAAATTATTAAATAAACTCCTGAAATAGGCCTAGTGCTGCATTAATAGAGAGAGAGAAAAAGCAGCAATCAAATCTGTGATCATTCTGAAATTGTATCTGTCCATCCACTGGAAGAGCAGCGGTTTGTGACCTCATCAGAGAGGAAAGACTATTTAATTCAGATAAGCTTTAATTTTATGCCAAACACATCACCAACTATCTTTCTGTCACCACAGCCTCAGCCACAAATCTTAGCCTCAAGGAGTGATTTAATCAAATATACTAATGAGGCAGACAGAAAGGTAAACGAAATCTAATTCTCATTTGTCTCCAAATGACAACAAACACTAAATCAATCCCCATCAGATGCCTTTACCCTTTTCTAATTTTCACCCACGCTCAATGAAGGAAATTAGCTAATTTCATCCTGGGTACTCCAGATCATTGGCTTCTTTTGATTAATTTGTTTTCACAGACAAACAACCACATACAAGTCAGAGCATTCAATGTAAAATGATTGATCAAGAAAATAATGCTGAAGAATAACCAAACACTTACATGATTGAGTTGGATTAATGCATGTATTTCCACTTTCTATTCCCTCAACATTTAGAAAACATTAAATTAAATACATATTATAAAACGGTTAGTTCCTGTCCTTGATTCTGATTGGTCAATATTTTATTCACGATAAAACACGGCTATGACCGTTTCACCCAACGGTTCTTTGTATCACTACACAACACCCTTAGCAACCACTCTTAGCAACGTAATCTGTATGTAATCAATTGATATTGTTAATTGAAGCTTACTGTATTATATAGAAGAGTATTGTGAGAAAGAGATTGAGTGTTCATAATAAAAAATCTGTTTAAATGTCCGATGTATTATCTTGTCCTTTTAACAATTAAGGGGTTTTCCCGTGACTGACAGCACTAGTCAAAGCATTTGTCAGTTGCGTCTTGTTCCGTGTTCACAACAATTCAGTCTTTTCAATGTAAAAGTCTTCACTACTGACTGACACACTTATAAAGACTAGTCTTTGCCGCCATCTATTTTTATTTATTTTATTTTATTGGTTTATTTGATAGGGACCATGTATATTCATGAACATTGTTGTATAAAATACACCATGTAAATATGCCAGAATTAGTAAAAATAACTACTTTTCATCTGTAGTCCCTAGGCAGGTAACATAAGACTAACATAAAGACAGCCAACAATCATACAACATTCATTCACTATAAATGAAAAGACACACACAATAGTGACATATACATTAACAAAACAAACAACAAAATGAAAAATACATAATGGGAAGGACATCCACCTCTATACTGCATTCAGTTTAACAGTAAAAGTGTATGAGTGATAAATGTGTGACATTTAAAAGTGAATACATGTCTGGTTTTCTAGAAGCCACTGTTTTAAGTGAGTTTTAAAGGTCTTCAATGTAGGACATTCTCTTATTGGAAGGGGCAAGCTATTCCAGAGTTTACAGCCTATTATTGACAATACGTTTTGTCCAAAAGTAGTGCGCCTAATTGGTATCACACAGTCCCTTTTTACAGAGGCCATCTAATGCCATCTAATGGTGTAATAATGTAACTTCTGTTGCTGCTCATGGTCAGGGACTATTTTTTCCGGCGGAAGGAAGGCTTTTAGTAAGAGTTTACTTCATGAAAGTTGCATTGATACATTGATATTTTTGGCTTTAATATTTGTATTGTGCGGTAACCGTTTTATAAAAGCAATAAGGTACTCGAGGCTAGTGCTGTATTGTGAATAAGACAACGCCCTTTAGCCATGACTTATTCATTATACAGCACAGCCTCTCGTACCTTATTGCTTACATATTAAACTATTTACAGTAAATAATATAAAGGAAAATATTTGCATAGAACTCGTAAGACAACTGAAGAAATTTTCTTTATAATCTATAAAGGTAATTATTACAATGATGGCAGATTTTAAATCATGCCAACTTCATTCGAGATATTTACCTAAATTATTAAGTAAATTAATTAAACTCTAAAATATTTTAATGAACACCTGATTTTTCAAAGTAATGGTTTAAACACATTGATACTGAAGAGAAAGCATAGAAATTGTAAAATAGCATTCTGTAGCAACACTCCAGGTATCAATCGTCATGTGCACACAGATGTGGAATTCAATTCTTTGAAAAATGAAACAGCAAGACATATATAGATCATAAATCAATATGTCTCATTTTTACATAACCAAAGGGTTGAGAGCAGTTATAAATCTGAAAAGTGAAGGATTGAGAAAGGATGTGAGATTTGAAAAATGTATATATGAAATACAAAAAAAGATGTATTTCCATTTCCGCACAGTTCCAGACGAAATTACAGCTTCCAGCAAATCTCTGCTCTCGTGAGAAGCTCTGCCACATTGCATTCCATTTTTAGAAGAGAAGATGGTATCTTGTACACCCAGGCCGTATGCTGACAGTTTAGGATAGGCTGTGCTTTCTATGCTGAAATCAGTTCACATTACTAACCTTTCATTCTAAGACACCTGCGCTGCCCCTCATAAGCCATGAAATTAATGGTGTCAATGACCTTGCTGACAACAAATGGAGATCCATATAGTGACAAGATAGAGTGTGATAGAGTGAGAATTGACTGTTAGATTACCAAAATAATGATTCTGTTTTGTCATTTGGCGTGGTAGACTTTTAGAAATCATAAGCATTGTTTAATATGTCAGTCACTGTGCTCCCATAATAATAATAACAAAAAATGATGGATTATGATGGTTTCTTAAGTGACATCTCACTGCAGACCGAAAGGGAACTGAATGTGAGTTTGATATATTGCAACCCGGAATTTCTCATCAATTAATGCACTGTAATAAATTGCTGAGGCCGAGTCTAAAAGCAAATGCATCAAAAACCAGGCATCCTCATGCTGGTTTACTGTCTGCTGTATCAGTTTATGAAAGTGCCTGCCTGTATGGTGTGTATGTGTTTTTTTTTTTTTTTTGAATGCTCCTATTGATCTTCATAGGACCAAAGGTTTCAGTGTCACTGTTTTCAAAGAGTAAGACGGTATTTTATTTTATTTTTTACAAAAGACTTTACACATCTGAACTCAATGCTATATGTTGCTTTATGATTTATGAGTCACACTAAAAATCATTCATGATGTGTCAGCCAAACCCAGACAGAAATATCAAATGACTACATATAAAATGATCAAATATCATCTGCTGCATACTGATGATCATTAATGTATCATATATCAAACCATCTCATTAATAGGACATAATGGAGAATGGAGAACTGGATTACAGTAATATCATCACAGCACTACAAATCATCCCTTACTCTAGAAAACAGTACTTTATTCCACCAAAGTCATTAAAAAATGACTTGAGGGCAGGTCAGTTTCCAAAATCAAATAACTAAGGGTGCTTCTGAAATTATGAGGCTCCACCATAACAAGAATAGCAATGTACAGTGAGACATGTAAGACTTAAATCGAATATTTTCTATTAATCTATTACGCTCTTAATTTTGACATATTTGTCCTGTGCTATGTTGGTTATCACTATGTCAGTCATTGCATTTTCGAGTTAAATCGCGCATTTATGTAGATGCCACTTCCGAAACAGCATATAATTGCCTGTCTGTCTTACAAGCATGAAAAAAAAACCTTAATTCAAATCCTGAATGAATTATATAGCCTAGAAAGTATGCGAAGACCGGTCCATTTATAATCACAAAAAAAGCTGTCACTCATCTCACTTCATCGCGATCTGCACAATGAATCTCTTGCATTGTACCTACTTTGTGAGGATTCATGAGTGTACAGAACTCAGCGCTGAACAAAAACTCCGGCATTTTTGTTCAAGAGATCAACAACTGTGATTGGCTACATTGCTGACTTGCTCATTGCTGCAAAAACACATTGTAAAAAGAAACATTTGACGTTCTCCAAAACGCAAACACAAATCGCATTATTGCCAAATCTGTTTTGTCCGTTATTAAATGGAAGCTTGTTTCTGCCACAAATTAAAAAAAATTAAAAATGCAATTGCGACTTTTTATCTCACAATTCTGACTTTTTTTCTCAGAATTTTGATATATAAACTCAGAATTCAAGTTATAAAGTCAGAATTGTGATTGCAATTCTGAGAAATAAACATTCGATTCTGATTTTTTGCTCGCAACTGCGAGTTTATATCTCACAATTCTAATTTTTTGCTCTCAATTGCAAGTTTATCTCGTAATTCAAACTTATTTTTCTCAGAATTATGAAATTAAAAGACAGAATTATGAGATAAAGAGTCATAACACGACAGGGGACATAACAGGGAAATAACACGAAACTCTGATTATAAATCAGAGGGGAAATTATTTTTCAATCCCTTTTACAAATGTAGCCTATGAGAGTTTCAAGTTAATAAGATAGTAATTTGATAGACTAAAGTTTTAACAGTCATTAGTGCACTGTGACGTTTTACTATTCCTGTGACTACCTAAACATTTTACAATATAGGCTAAGTGTTTTTTAAGACATGGAAGTACAGTGAAAATTCAATATACTGTATATCAGTTAGATAACATAGTAAACAATTGGCAGTATAGCTTGTGGGGGAGTTGTGATCCATGGCTCTATTTTCCTGATGTTTTTTTTAAACTAACAATCCAATATTTTTTTTTAAATGATTTTAACCCTCTTCAGCACAGAGCTGCCCTCAGGCAACGGAAAGTTTTCTTAAGCCCTATGTTTAGTACATTTTTCTTTAAATGATTGCAACCAATTAGAAAGGTCGAAAAAGTATCAAAGAACAGTCCAGTAAGGTGTGGGAGTCACTATCAAGAACCATTTGAAGGTGGGACATCCTTTTCTGACACATCGTCACAGGAGCACATGGTGTGAGAAGGCGGCAAGATATTTAAAATGACATGAATTGTACATAACAAATATATATGTGTGTGTGTGTGTGTGTGTGTATGAAGGTGTAGAGAAGCCTTTTGTGTGGTTTTATGAAGTTTTGTTTATTTTGCATGTTCAGAAATTCAGTTTTTCGTTTTGTTGCCTCGGGGCAACGTTGTGCGGTGAGGGGTACTTTTCAAGGATGTCTTGGACAATACCTCATACTGGCAAATAATGTGTGACAAGAAGGGAAGATGCAGGGATCCTGTGTGCGCAGGAACACCCAAAAGTGATGTGCAAAAAGTGTAACATACACCTCTATTTCACAGCAGAGAAGAACTGCTTTTTGAAGTTTCGTACGGAGTGAAATCTTATGACATGACACACTACATGATACCAACCTATGCATGTATCAAATCCAATATATCAATGTGTTTCAAGTGTTTTCCCTTTTTACTTAATGATTTCTTGACATTTTTGAAAAAGATTTGTGATTTTGTATTCTCTGATTCTGTACCATTGTTGAACAATGATGCCCTGAGGCAAAGAAAAAATAATTTGGGGAGGGGGGGAAGGTCAAAAAATGTCAATCAATAAAATGAACCAAGAAATGATGTGGAATTTTTTTTTTCCATGTGCCATCAAAATGGTTAAATTATTTTAATCAATTTGGAATAATTTTAAATATTTTTCAATAGTTAATCATTTTTGTCCGTAAATAACTAAGGGATTGAGACTCGGCGTTCTTTAAGACCACGCGTGCGCACAGCCGTGTGTGTGGACGGATGACTGTAGATCTGACAAGAGTTCAGTGGAGCTTCAGTGTGAAGTTGTGTGAGCCAGCAGAAGTGGAGGATATGAACTGTGGATTTAGCTGCTGTCGGTAAGGCTGAATAACACGCCTGGACCAAGCGGACCGAACTATACACTTCACAATATGAAGACGCGAACGGTAGCGCAAACTCTTACTGACATTATGTAGAGTAACTTTAGTTGCCCTCACAAACATTTACCATGGTGCATAGTTTTATGCGATAGTGGCGTATTTACTACAGTTGTTGTTGTTCTGCAAAATCGTAATTACTGATAAAATATGGGACCTACTTAAGGCTTTCAGAAACTTTCTGCTATTTTGGCTTTGTTTATTTTTTATATAAGCTGTGTAAATGGCGAGTTAAGTATTAGCCTGATACTATTTTGGTGGAAGCTGGCTGCTATGGTAAATTACTGTAAGCATGATTCCAGTCAAGACTATTTACTACAGATGCCTACATGATTAACATATCAAATAGAGTAATTTGTGTCAGGGTTAAATGTTTGGTGAGCACGTTTGTGTGGTGAAATGTATATGTATAAATGCAATTTAATTTATATATAAAGACTTATTTAGGAAGTAGTTTTTTATTTTGTTTAATAACATTACTTATATATTTTTTTGAAACACACTAGCTGTTCATTTAGTCCATTTAACTCATTTCATTGTAAAGCTGTATACATTTTTTGTGATCATTTTTTTTGTTAGTTTATCATTAACATGTCTTGAGAAGCTGTCTCAAGACATGTTAATAAAAAACAAAAAAAATGATCACAAAAAATGTATACAGCTTTACAATGAAATGAGTTAAATGGACTAAATGAACAGCTAGTGTGTTTCAAAAAAATATATAAGTAAATTGCATTTATACATATAAAACAAAAAAAAACAACTCTTGTGTGTTTTTTTATTTGATATATAATACCCATATTCACCCAACATCTAATTTAGAACCATAGATAGAGGATAATATGAGCATCCTTGATAAAAATGTTCTTGTTCCTCTTGTTTCAGCATCATAGGATCATATTGATTGGTTCTGTGAGCGTGCTTACAAGCTTATTAATCCTGTACTACAGCAGTTTTACCGCCACACTAGAAGATCAAATGCAGTCAGATGGACATCAGACGAACGTTCTAAGACAGCAAACATCCCACTTAGAAGGGTACAGCAGCATCATTGAACATAAGGTGACTTACTTTCATTAGGTCTGTAAAATAGCACTAAAATAATTCATATGGCACTTTAAAATGTAAAAACTAATTGAGATGAAAATATATTTATTTGACTAATCAACACAGTCTTGTGAAATCCCGTGAAATTGTGTAGTTCGCTTGTACGTTATAATGAATTCATGTTGATTATTGAAATGTTAAAACCTATTTTAATGCAAGTTTCTAGATATTCCTTTCACTAAGGCTTTAAGAATTTATTTTTTTCCTTTGAATGTTGCATTTGATGACTATAGAGCCACATCATTCTGTTCTTTTCTGTATCCTCAATTTTATATAGAGAAGAGCTCCAAATTGTCTTTTGTGTGTGTGTGTGTAAATGTTTCACATTTCTGGGAAATGTTGACCTTTAAATCCATAATCTAACCTCCACCGTGTCCTAACCAGACGCAATGCGATAAGATTCCAGCAACAAGCAATTTGACTGTCCACACGCTTTATTTAATGTTAAAAGTGAGTTTAAATATCATTCTGTGTTCCCAGCTTTTTAGCTGTAATGAAAACAACATTGGCTAATTCACCTCAGATCTTGAAAATAAATAAATGGGCACAAGAACGTTCAAACTGTCAACTCAATGTGCACAAACAAATGTATTTTATGACAAAAATTGGTTCAGTCACTCCGTATGTACTTTAAACAATGTTTAAATGGTGTAATATTTATGAATTTTAACATGTACTTGCCCATTTCATTGTGTCTGCTGTGCTCTTACCGAGAGAGCCCGCCCACACTCTATTTTGATTTGCTGTGGTTTTTGATTGATTTTATCGCTTCTCATTTTCGTGTCTAGTGTGGACAGTCAAATTGCTTGCGCTGGAATCTTATCGCATCGCGTCTGGTTAGGACACGGTGTAAAATAGAATATTTGTGTGTCGCCGTCGCGGCTGGTTAGGACAAAAACAAAAAAATTGTGTATAGTTCACCCAAAATGAAAATTACTGTGAGGAAAAAAATTCAAGTTTACAGAGTTTTAGTGTCAGTACTACATTGAACTACCATACCATACCATGTTGAATATAATGTATAATAATGCAATGGGGGAATATTTGTGGGTCCTGATAATGCCAAATGTCTTATGTTACCAGTAAAAAGTGGCCTACATTATTTGAAATATATCTAGTCAATGACAGAGTGCAAGCATATTTGTATTTTTCTGTATTTCCAGCTTCAGAATCATGAATATTTTTATTCTGGTGTCAACACTGTCTTGTACATTGGGTTACTATCACCAAGTCCAAGCCTGTTCATTTACACTCCCAATGTAATACCAAATTTAGCATTTTAATCAACAGTTAATTTTTTGCTATCCTTTTACCATATGTCTTGGAGTATCGCAATAATATCGTATCTTGAGTTCAGTATCGTGATATGTATCGAATCGTGACATGAGGGTATCGTTACATACCTAGTATAAACCCATTAAATGTTCTTTGGAAACGTCAAGACATTTGGATGATAACTTAAATGTGAATAATAACGGCAATGTGCAGTATCCCTACCTTTTTTATCAAACAGTTTTAATGCAGTTGCATTTTTCCTTAACCGTCAAATAATATCCTCATACATATAAGCATTATTATATTGGCACTGGCATTATATGATATGCAGTGCGCAATAATATTCAGAAGACTTGACATTTTTTCTTTCTTTCTGTCTTTTTCAGTCTTCTGCAGTTTTTCATGATAAATCAGGTGCAGGCCTTTAAAGCCTTTTTAAATTACACTATCCAGTGATCCTATAATTTCTTCCTTCACTCCTGATCAGATAATGTGTAAAGCTGCAAGCAGGTGTTGTCAAGCTTTGGCCTCATCTTTAGGCGTTGTAATCACCAGAACTATCAGGGATGTAAATCTGCCTCTCAGTTCTCTCTCTCTCTTTTCTTTCACTCCTGCATCTGTTTTATACTGTCACCAAGGATTAGGTTTAACACTATCCTAACTGTTCAGAAATGCTATTTGCTCTCTATGGGTGTTTAAATGCACATGTATTTTTATGTATAGGGTGTGTGTAATGAGAGATTATTACACACTGATTTCTCATTTAAGTATATAGCATGACATGTTTTGATCATTAAAGGGCTAGTTCACCTAAAAAAAATGAAAACTCTGCATCATTTATTTACTCACTCCCTCCCCACGTGACTTTCTTTCTTGTCGAAGATAAAAGGACATTTTTAATGAATGTTCACACTGCTCTTCTATATACATTGAAAGTGGATTGGGACCAAGGAATATCAAGCTCCAAAAAGAACAAAGAAGCACCAAAACATCTTTATGCACCATATTCCAAGGCTTCTGAAGCCATATAATAGCTTTGTGTCAGGAACAGAAGTACATAGTATAAGGAGCTTGGACATTCATAAATAACCCACAAAGAAAGTCACAATGGTTTATACAGACATGAGGGTAAGTAAATTATGATAGAGCGTACATTTTTAGGTGAACCATCTCTTTGATATGGGTGTGATGAAATATA
Organism: Elopichthys bambusa; assembly: GCA_037101425.1. Lineage (NCBI taxonomy): Eukaryota > Metazoa > Chordata > Actinopteri > Cypriniformes > Xenocyprididae > Elopichthys > Elopichthys bambusa. The sequence continues at coordinate 22,096,744 of CM074446.1, forward strand.
AAGCATCTTAATATAAAACTTCTAAGAGAACATCTTGTTCTCATTAGTGAAAACTTTTTGTTTTTTGACATCTTTGTCATATTTAGATTTGACCCTAAACTGTGCTCATCAAAGCATGTTGATCTCATTGTCATGAGGCATCTGTCATATACTTCTCACTGACAGACACAGCTCTGAAGTCTACCGGTTGTCATTCGTCAAAAGAGCACTCTCATCTGAGCTAATAAGAGCTCCAGGATTCAGAGACAGATTTTAATAGATACTGTGTGGAAGTAATTTTGTAACAGTCAGAAGCGTAAGATTTGCTCATATTAGTGTAAATGAACAGCCAGTGTAGAAGATAGCTAAATGAACATGGCCAACAAGTCTTTATCAAAAGCAGTTTCTAACCATCAGTGGAAGGAAATGGTTTTCCAATTTCATTTTACCCTGAGGAGTTGGCGGAAAACATGCAGAGGATCTGTCTAATGAGAAAAGCTCATTTTGAATGGTATAATCACTATGATGCAATGTCAACGTACTTTTGGCATTTTAGCAAATGACTTAAGTCACCTTTAAACTTGAAATATGATGTTTTAAACCCCCTGTGCTGAAAATCACATTTTAAATGTTGTTTATGTCTATGTGGTGGTTTTAATGTTTTAAGACAAATCATGTGCAAATTCATCAGTCAACACCATTGCTGCGTATTTTCTACTACTAAGGTGCTGTATGCGATTTCTCAAATTCGTTGTTGAACACTGTTGATATTTGAAATCAACCCAAACAAACCCACCCCTGCTCCGCCTCCAAAACTCACACTCCAATACTAACCACCCTGCTCCGAGTCAGTCTCGAACCCCGGCCCGATTGCTGCTGGCACGTGAGGCAAATGCACTATCAATGACGCTAAGCACCTCATTCTCTAGCGATCATCAGTGTTAGTCACAAACAGCACAGCAGCTCCAGACAGTCAAAACCCAGTGTACTCGCATGAGAAGCGAGATCAAAGCAGTTTTCAGGCCTTCTCACTTAGCTCTCTCCAGCGCTGGAAAGCTTTTCTAATATAAACGCGTTCCTAAAGCGCTTGCCCAGTCATAATCCTTCATTCCAGTGATATTCTTTTGAGCTCTTTTGTATTGTCTCATTTCTCGTTCTGCATTTTTTCCTTCTTATTTTCAAATCTCCCTCTTGCTCGTTCTCTCTCCTCGACTTTTTTTATACGCTCCCTGATGCTGATTGGTTAGATGTTTGTTGTTGGTATTACTGAGTCCCCCTTTAAAACTGCAGTCAGTGTAGCAAAAATAGTTTCAGAAACACGGTTTGAAACCGCCTATGTTTCTTGTTTCCTTGTTCCCTACCATTTGAAACCGTTTTCCTACCCTGTTTCTTTCTCTTCACACTTTCTATATGCTGTGTAACTTTGTGTAACAGATGATCCCACAAATTACAAAAGGTATGGAATCTTTGACTTTGTGGAGGACAAAATCTTTTATATGAGACTAAATGTTGACTCAATATACTATTGTCCATCCCTACACTATACCTAAACCTGACCATCACAGAAACATAATTCTAACATTCTTATAGAACATTAAATAAGTGTCAAAAGAACACTGTTGCGCCAATGAGCAGCAATGAGCACTCAGCATGATTTCAAAAACAAAACATCCCAGCGCCAGATCGCCTCTTATTTAACACCGACGAACGAATTGCTAAACAACTAGAGATGTTTCCTTTGTATTAGTATACATCCGTGCTGCGAATTGTTTCAAAAAGTGGTAGGGACAATATCGACCCTGGCAAAAAGTGGTGGGGAGGGTTGTGTCCCACCTGTCCCACCCGCAAATTACGCCTATGCTTTCTATGATGTTTAAAGTGTTTCTAAGGATGCTGATTTTTAGAAGGCAGCTGTCTGACTCTGAGATGGCGAACAGGAACATGGTTTATGTAACATTAGCAACACATTATTAGCTGTTTGATAACGTAGTCAAGCCAAAGACTAATCATATTAATTACCATTATGTGTCCGACATTGTAGAGAGCGATACATAACCATACATTACCATTCTGATATATCGACTTGTAGATGACCCTGTATAATGCACTCTTCTACTTCTTCTGAATCAGTTTCTGGTTCAAACATATATGGCTGAATTATACCAGTATTTCCACTTGCCATTGTGCAGCATTTACTACAGTAATGTTGACCGCGTGTATCAGGTATTCCGATCTGGTGCGATTGAGTAAAGGCGGGACATATTCATGGATCAGCGTATACTAAATTAAGCAAGGGTGTAGAGTTACATTCAATCTAGTTTAAGGCATGAAGAAATTATTTTCACATCAAAACATAAACATTTAAACATGTCATTTTGATGATCAAAGATGAGTTTTAAGGGATGAAATTATTGACTGCAAGGTGATTTTAATAAAATATTGGTTGATGTTGGATATACCAGTCTGTATTGGATGTTTAATTTATTAATTTCCCCTATTTTTACTTATAGATTACCTTTAGCAAATCTCAAAATTAATTTAAGTTCTTCATACTGTACTTTATAATGCCGTGTTGTCTAAATTCACTTGTAGTATTTAAAATGATTACTTTTTAGAGTTTTATCTTTAATTTGTATAGATAAAATAGTATAGAATTCAATACCGACCATCAGTTTTCAGCTGTAACTTAATTATTATTTTATCAGTATGGTCCAGATTTTTTATATTGGTGCATTTTCATTGATGCTAGCTAATGATATAATCATGCAAACTTTCTGAAACACAGTTTAACCTCGTTCAAATGATCAAAACATTTGTATAGTGTGATGGAATTTTTTTAATTAATCATAAATAACATTTCTTTTTCCTTGCAGGAATAACATTTATATGTTTTTGAAACCTAAATGTCCTCAAACCTTGGGCCTAAGTCAGTGTGTGTCTGAATCATGTGAAAAAAGTAACTCTTAGGCATCATATGCGGTCAGAGCAGTTACACTTAGGCGTCAGCCTTTGCGGGCAGAATGGGATTCACCTGAGGATAATTCTTGTGGGTGTCAGGGACACCAGGTTAATTTAGGTCAGGTGCGTAGGGGAAAATCTACCACAATAGGCAATATGTTTGCCCATAAAGGATAACTATGGCCTGCATCCTTCCTTTTTCCTCAGAAAGGTTCTTAGAAGGAGAGGGAGATTGCTGTTAGAGTAATTATGATCATATGTCCCACTGGAGATAGCTTAAGAATGAAGATGTTAATGAGAGAATAATAAGTGTGGATGCTTATTTACTGGGCCTGATTTGTGTTCTCTCCACTGGGCCATTATCTCCATGGAAACGACCCTGTTTATCACAGCAGAAGAAATCTAATAGAGAGTCTCTACAGCCAAGAGTTAGAGATACCCGCATAGGGAAAGGGCTGTCTGAGGGTGTACGGCTTCATGTGAATTATCTTACATAGTGTCAGGTGTGTCAGGGGGGCACTGCTGTCACATTACTGGCCCTATATGTCCTTAATCAGCCTTTTGTCTTGAGGTCATGTGTAAATTAACTTAGTTATTTTAGCTTAACTGTAAAATGAATTAAGCTTATTTTGCAAACATTTAAAGTGCTGTGCATTGTATGTTTTAGAGTATATTTAGCTTGAAGATGCACACTTATCCTGTTTAGAAATTAGGTGAAATATTTGTATTTACTGGAATATTGATAAAAACACTTGATTTTTGGTGAATTAAATGGCATCTGGATTCATGTTGAACATTTTAAGAGCTGTATGCTGTACTTTAGTTTTTAAGTAGACTTTGTATAGGGTCTAGATAGACTGAGATCTCCTAAATGAGGGTTCAGAATGCTTTCCCTTGAATCTTTTCTCATGGGTTGGTTTAATACCTTGGTGTTGATTATGCTGGAGGGATTCAATAATGGAGCTAAAGGTAACAATAAAGGTAAAGAGAGTCTTTGTGGACCAGGCACTTTGATCTGTTCTGCCCTTTCAGTGTGTTTCCATGCATTCATTTGCCAGTGATCTTATTCAGATGGATGTAAATCATTCACTCACGATAGGTCCATCCATTTTGGCTTTCATAATTGTAGCCTTTTTATAACAGTAGCTTTTAAAATTCATATAAAATGAGTACATCTCTTCTATGATGACATGTTTTTAATTTTGATATTTAGGATGTTTAGTGTGGGGAGTAGAGTCAAAAATAGCTTGGTAGTTTAACTGTCTCGAGGTAAAAAGAAAAAATGTTCTACGTAGTTTGGCAAGATGTTTAATTGTTATTTCTTTGAAAATATAAGCAGTGAAGCAATTTTGTTTTAAAAATATTAATATTTTAAATCATGTTTTCCAAATCAAAGTCAGTCTGCTATATCCAACATACAGGATGCCATTTTGTTGTCGTTTGACACAACAACAACAACAACAACAACAACAACAAAACCCATAGGAAATGGAGTAAGAAAATGACTGGACCTCAAAAACACATTTTTGTTTTTTTAATTTAGAATTTAGAAAATTGAAACAATGTGTGTATGTGTGTATATATATATATATATATATATATATGCAAAATATAAATAATATATAATTATTTGCAAAATAATTTTAGTTGTACACTCTTGTGTATTCAAGATGCAAGGGAAGTATTTTAGTACTTTAATTAACCACTTGAAATTTTTTGAGTTATTAAACTTTTTGTAGATTTTTTAAAAATGTTTTTCAAAAGAGAATGAAACCAACTTGAATAAATTATACATGAAAACAAACTTCTCATCATTGTCTCCTTACTCAGCCTCTTAGGATGCATTGCAGAAGTTGTGCCTTGGTGACCAGCTCTGGTCACATGACAGGAAGTGATCGAGGTGCAGAGATTGATAGCAAGGAGTGCGTCATCCGTATGAACGATGCCCCGACAAAAGGCTACCAGAGGGATGTGGGCCAGCGGACGAGCCTGCGTGTGGTTGCACATTCCAGCATGCAACGTGTGCTACGAAACCTCCATGAGTTACTCAACTCCAGCCAGGACACATTCTTTATCTTTTGGGGGCCCGAAAACTATATGCGACAAGACGGTAAAGGCCTTGTCTACAACAACCTGCGTACGATGAAGCAGATGATGCCTAAACTACAGGTGTATGTTATCTCATGGTTGAAGATGTTGCATTTTGATGAGCTTTTTAAGAAGGAAACAGGAAAAGACAGGTGAGGATGAAAATATGTCTTTGTGTTAGTTTACATAATTTTGTTATTTTTCCATGGGAAGTTGAAGCACGGTGGATTATTAGCACCATCAAGGCAGGAAAAGTTTGATTAAATCTCTTGATTTTGTACCACTTGCTGCATAACACTGTTGAAACTATATGAATTCCTTATTTATGTGTGAGAAGTACATATCAGCAAAATATTAAATCATCTAGGGTATTATTGTATAACATGGCATTATTATTGAAAATGTTCAACAGGCTCACGGTTTCACAGCAGTTCGCAATCAATAAGTACTGCACATTTATGCCAAATGATTGTACTGTTGATGAATTATGACAATATTGACCTCAGATGCTTTGTATACAGAGTTTACCAGGGTAACCACTATATTTCAGCTGTTCTGAAGTCGGATCATTTTATATATATATATATATATATATATATATATAAAATCAATTATAATTATAATTCATTTTCTTTAAAAAAAGGTTTAGAGGCTAAAATGTTAGCAAAATGGCAAGTTGAAATTTTTTAATTACTATTAAACAATACTTTTGGGTAAATTGGCAGTGGGCAGAATAACATAGACCAAAACAAAAACAGACATTCTGACATGGAACGCACATTTCAAAGTAGATTAACTGGCTGTAGCATTGTTTTTCAAAGAAACAAGTATGTGAAATTAGCATCTTTCCTAAATATCTGCAAAATATTATAGTATTTTTATGCTATAGTAAAGTCAAAAAAATGACAGCACACTTAACTTAACATTAAATCTGGGATAGGAGAAAAATATTTTAATGTTCTGAAAAGATATCACATGACCATTAATCAGTTAAAAAAAAAAAACTGGAGGAGCATCTTTCAGAGGGAGATGGAAGCGGAACTACTAATTCACTGTGGGAGGGTTTGTTGACTAATGTGCAGACCACGAAAGCCTGCTAGAGGGTTGATATCACTGGCCCACAGGGCACACGGCTTGGAATTAATGCAGATTAAGGGTTAGTACAGGATCAGTGCCAGCTGAAGACAGCTGCCAGCTGGGATGCACCCAATCAGACACAAACTGCTTAGGGCAAAACACTCACATGTTCTTAAACTCTTGGTTTTTTTTCGTTCAGTCTGTGGATCTTTTATTGCTTTTATCTGATTATATCACTCTTATCTCAATCCATCTCCCATTGTGCGTCATTCAGTGGAACTAAAACATTGTAAAAATGATGCTGAAAATGTTTTTCCTCAAAAATCTAAACATATTTCCAAGGAGACAGCATGCATTGCATTTTATTTTTGTGTGTGTGTGTGTGTGTGTGTATATATATATATATATATATATATATATATATATATATATACACACACACACAGTTACACAGTTAGATGTCCTCTTTCTTTTTTGTTTTATTCAGGAAAAGGTCGAATTCATGGCTCAGCACTGGTTGGTTCACCATGGCAATCGCTATAGAGGTTTGTGACAGAATCGACGTCTATGGCATGATTCCTCCTGAGTTCTGCAAGTAAGACTTTCTGTTTGATATACACCATAATGCTGTTGGATCACTCTTGCGTTTACCATGATTTCATTGAAACCTTATTGCATTTTGGTGGTTTATGACAGATTCAATTAAGCATGTGACTGTTCTTCTCAGGTCTCCCAAGCCCTCAGTGCCGTATCACTACTATGAGCCTGCGGGGCTGGATGAATGCACCATGTATCTCTCCCATGAGCAAGGCCAGCATGGCAGTCACCATCGTTTCATTACAGAGAAACATGTATTTGCCAACTGGGCACGTATGTTCAACATACACTTTTATCAGCCTGACTGGAGACCGATGCCAGTCGCAAAGAACAGCATAGACTCCTGAAGTTTGGATGTTTTTAGGACTCAGAGGCTGTTGGCAAATAAATGTTTTAACTTAAACATTTTAACTTGAACACATTATGAATGATTGAAACACCAAGAACAACTTTATACTAGCACTTGTTGGACATAAAGACTTTTTTGATGAACATTTTAATTGTAAAGGATAGGTCTTGTACAATTAGGCATCGGACGAAACTACCTCAGAATAAAAGGCTTCAGATGAAAAGGCATCAGTTTTTTTTTGTTTTTTTTTTGGCTATGTTTTTTTGTATAACTTTCTTTTATCTTTTATCCCATCATAATGCCATCCTTCAGTTATCTTTTTTTTCTCCCCCCTTTTTATATTTATCTGTAACTATTACCAAATTGATGTAAGGTGTGTGTGCCTGCATGTTTATTATGTAGAATCTATCTATTGATGGTATTCATGTAGGATATTTATGTAATTCCTTAGCTATGTTCTTTATGTTATTGTTATATATATATATATATATATATATATATATATATATATATAAATATGGGGGGTGTAAATATTACACTGGTTAGGTTCTACACAGAAAAGAACATGGCAATTTTCACATTGGTCTGCAGAAAAACAGCAATTATCTGAATTAAAATGTAATCGACTCTCTGACAGTAGGTGGCGCTGGAATAGCAGAAATAAAGCCGTTTCCTTGGTAACCTCTGTACACAAAGCAGCTGTGATTATAACAATACCGTCTAATAACTCGAAAGATTTTTTTACTTCCCTTAAGAAAATCAACCATGGTTTTATTACAAATAAAACAAAAAACATGGTTATTGTAGTTAACCATGGTAACCACAAATTAACTATGGTTTTGCTACACTATAGTTTATGGTATTTGTAGTAAAACTATTGTTATACAAATAGTATCAATCTGACAAAAAAATCATAGTTACCACACTTTTAATATAATAAAACCATGGTTAATTTCATAAGTGTTCACGATAGTTTGCAATGCAAGCTAGTTGCAATGTGTAATTTAGCTAACGTTTTATACACACAAATAAAACTAGCGAATAATACAAATTTACAAAGTAATTTGATATGTTTTATACAACTTAGTGTAACATTTAACAGTTAGAAAACTGCGTGCATGTGACGTCACATTGAGGCGGGGCAATTAGCTTCCCTAAGTCCGTTCATCTGATGTTTTTATGTCTGATGCCTTTTTATTTGAATCCATTTCATCTGATGCCTTTTAGTCTGAGGCTGTTTTGTCCGATGCCTAATTGTACAAGACCTAACATCTGACGTCGTTTTTTCTTGAGACCTGAAGCCTTTCGGTATGAGGCGCGATGCCGTTTTGTCCGGTGACTGAAGCCTGTCTGAGGCATGACACCTTTTCGTTGTATGACTGAAGTTTGAGAATGTCCTAAAATGGACATCGTACCCAAGATTTACTTGTGACAAACACAGTCAGAGTTATATTAATAAATATCCTAACGCGTCCAAGCTTTATAATGGCGGCAACGAGTTTGAAGCTCAAGAAAGTGCATCCATCCATCCATCATATATGTACTCCACACGGCTCCGGGGGGTTAATTAAAGGCCTTCTGAAGTGAAAGAAAAATATGGTGTAAGTGTAAGAAAAATATCCATATTTAACAAGTTATAAAGTAAAATATCTAGCTTCTGCCAGAGCGCCTTCCGTATTCAACTTATGAAGAAAGTGTAACACCTCTCGCAGTTCAAAGTGCTTATGCTACGTCCCACACCTTCCATATTCAACTGATGCGACATTTTTTTTGTAAGTTAACTCTGCTAAAAATGATTCGTTAAAAGATTTGTCATTCCTATTCAAACCGATAACACCTGAGTTTGCTAGTCTTTTGAACAATGAACCAAATACAAGTTATGGCGAACTGGTTAATTAAATTAAAGAACTTATATTTTTCATATCTATAACCTGGCATGAATGTAACACTATTCTCACTCTATGTGCGACCCACTTATTTCCACAATTTGAAAACTGCTGCAAAGACTTTAAGCCATAGAAAATCTTTGGAAGTTCCAATGTTATAGATGTATGAAGCCCCTAAAAGGACATTGTAATGGAAAACATTTTGTGAGCAAATGCAAAGTTTCTCCAATCTCATTTTTTTTTCCATCGCCATATCCCAGGGTTGGCCAACTCTGACCCTCGAGATCCACTTTCCTCCAACTGACTGTAGCTTTCAAGTAATCCTAAAGATCTTTGGCTTGTTAGCTTGTTTAGGTGTGTTTGACTAGGGTTGGAGGAATCTCGAGGCCCAGAGTTTAGGGGCTTTGTATTGAAGACATTGTTCTGTGGTTCTTCAGAAAACCATCTATGTACTGTTGCTTCAAAGATTCAAGGAGGCCTTCACTTCTCTGTTAGCAAATGATATATAACCAGTGCTATAATGTATCCATGCAGACCTTAAATGTAACATCAAGAACTTTCTAATTGTCATAAAATCTCAAGAACCATGTACCTCAAAAAAAAAAAAAAAAAAGGTCCTTGATAAGGTGATATGGACAGTTCTTTGTTGAATTTTGTCATCATTGAATCATTGAATCATTTATATTGGAGTTTCCCACAGACATATTTTACATCATCTTTGGACTTTGGCACAAATGCATATTAACCTCTGTGGACTTTCCTGTTCTTCCCACAACACTGAACCACAAAACTCTGACCATGACAGCATGACCTTTAGAGTGAGAAAGAGAGAGCTGTCTTTGTTTTTTTGCAATCCCGTGCTGCTCTTTCTTCACTTTCCATTATAAAGGTTGTTTAAGAGCGTATTGACTTGCTGCCTGCAACGTTGTTCATTTTGCCTCTACAGCTGGAGGTTGGGGCCAATGTGGAATGCTAATAGTGTGACATTCTGTGTTCTTGCTCAGGCTTATGGGAAGTGCTCTGGTTTAATGGGATATCATGCTATGAGTTCTGCTTATTCGCAGTGCCTGGCGAATGTGCCTAGCACAACAACGACTGTCCCTCAGGAAGTCTAAGGAAATTGGAGGGCTTTAAAGGACGCAGGAGTCTGTAAATGAGGCTGGCCTTTGATTCAGCTCTGCTGGCTGCTCCTGCAATCAGTCACCCGAGGCAACACCGTGATGACCTTGGATCAGGCCTGATTAAAATAAATGTGTGGTGTGAGTGACGTTTCAACTTGGTTTAGACCCTCCTATCTTACATTTTCATTTTTTTTTTTTAAAAACCTGCTGAGTTTACAAATGTCTCTGATTGTAGAGGGTTGTGTTGAAGGAGTTTTCTAAAGTTGTTACTTGTTCAGTTTCACATAATATCTCTATCTAAAGTATGTCGTAGAATGCAAAACATTTCCATGAATAAGTTTCAACCTAATTCCCTAAACATAGACAATCTGCATCTTGAGTAGGTACTTATTTTGAGTAAGTAATTACTTCACGACCGCTAAAAAGAGCGTTCTTTATTGTATGAAGATGATTATACTACTTTTTGCTCAAAAAGTTGCCCAGTGTATTATCATCTTGGGTGTGTGGTATGAATGTAATCTGGACATAAAACATTTTACATGTTTTCATTATCATGACCTACCAGCGTCAGTTACGTCGCTTCACTGCCATTTAAAAGTCCCCTCCTGTGGCCTCATGGGATAGTAGTGTCCATCATATGCACACTTCAGAATCTCGCCGGAAATAGGTCACCCAAGTACTTTTTGGCTACTCTTTTATGAGTACTGTGAATATGGACATAGTTACTCCCCCCCCGGATGCAGCCAAAGTAAATAGATTGATAAATTGACTCATGGTCAGTACTGCCATCTAGTGGTAGTGTTAGTAGCCTACATATTCCATTATATTAATGATCACTTTCCCCAATTAAATTCTTGTAAGCTAGTGCTCGTCTATTCAGGGTTGCAGACCTACAGTAGTACTGCTATAAATCTTATTGAGTAATAATTTTATATGTACACGCCACTCATTTATTTAAATATCACATATTTTGCTGCACCATCAGTAACAACTTTTTATTTTTGTTGAGTCTCCCTTAAAAATGCTATCATTTATTATTTAAATCATCTTTATAAGAAAATAAAAATCTATTAAATGATGTATTTAATTGTTTTGATTTATTTAATTTGTTTATTTATTTAAAATCTATTAAATATTACACAGGGGTTATTTTATTGTTATTATATGAATACTAGCATACACGACAGCAGTGTTTATAAATGTTTATTTATTCACACTGTATAATGGGTAACATTTTAGAAAGTTTAACTGGTTGAATTATGCGTAAATACCATCCACCAATTCATCAATCTTTGTCATCCAATGATTGCGTTGCGGAAGTGCGTCACATTGTTTACAACTCTAACGGATCTGGCTCTTTTATGTAAGTGACCGCGACAGCATAACCACAGATTCCTCATCAACCAGTAACCATAATGCCTATTTTATTTGCTTAAGCATTATATTAGTGTATCACATATTCAAAGCGAGTCTGACCAGTGCGAACAAGGTTAGTGTGCTATTTATAACTTTAGATTTCACGTCACTGAACAGAAATAGTCACGAGTCAAAGCCAGTGCATCTAGGATATGCTATATATGGTATAAGACATTCAATACAAAATTAAGTCCCTGGTTTTTTTTTTATATGTATGAATCGAAAATAACATTGTGTTGTTTCATTTAAAATAATTGCGGTCTTTTGTTGCCACTGAATTTCTAAGTAAAATACCACAGACTTGAGGTATACAGCACAGTACTAAATGCAATACCTAATATTGTGGACATTCAATACATAATTAGATGCAAATATAGTATCAAAAGTATGATACAATCATCACAAATCCCCCAGTCAGTCAAAGTAACTCAAGGTTTTGTTGCCACTGTTAGTAACAAGAAATAACGAATATTTAATTTTCGGTTTCACAGAAGAAAAAAAGAAGTGTTTCATATTGAAACCCAGTCATTGTCATTCAGTGAAAGTTATGACAATGCTGAGCAGTAAATCCAACGAGGAGATCAGACTGATGCTGGATGATTACGGAATAAAACATGGTCCTGTGGTCGGTAAGTTCAATTCTACGTGATTTAAAATAGTCACTATTCTGAATGGGATTGTTGCAGCGTCATTGAGATGGATTCTTCTCTCTTTTTTTTTTCTTTTCTTTTCTATCTTCATGACTTTTTATGGTCTTCAACAGATTCCACCAGAGCCCTTTATGAGAAGAAGCTGAGAGAAGCCATGACTAAACAGCGAAGAACCAAACCTCAATCCAATAGGACGTATTACAGCGAGGAGGAGGGTAATCCTTACAAGACAATCAACACAAATCATGGGTATCTATAGTTGTAATGTCACATCACACCACTGATTATAACTGGTTATGCCTTTGCTTTACAGATGAAGTCACTTATGTTCACCATCGCAGGCCTGTGAGTACTAACGACACTAAAACTAGTTGGTTTTAGACTTGTTGACATACTGACTTATGTTGATTTTTTATTCATTTAGCAACACTATGGTGATGTGAGCGACAGGTAAGGCATTCTGAAATGTATAGCAGACTAAATCATGTTATGGTGAAATTGTGAAACTAACAAAAAATCTTTTGTTTATTAGAACGTGGTCCGATTATAGAGGAATGGACTACATAGATGAGTAAGATGGCTTTTTTTTTTTTGTACAAAATTATTACTGTCAGGAGAAACAATGTTATTAATTAATCTAAATGCATTAATTGTTCTTTTTGAAGGCCTGCTATATATAGGACTCAAGCTTCTTACCGCAATATGTCACAAACAAGAAACATGTCACCGGAGCCTCAAATTCAGAAAACACCAGAGAAGAGTTCATCGCGCTTGGTCCCAGTTTGGCTACAGATATTAGTGTTTCTGATTGTTTCTGTACTTCTGTACTTTGTTTTTATTAATATGGAACCAGCAGAGCCTGTCAAAAGACTGACGTAGCCTGATCTAATCAAACTTTTTTTTCTTCTTTTAAACATTTTGCAGTGAATTTTAACTTTATAAATGTTGATGGTTATTGTGTGTGATGTTTAATCAAAGTAATAGCCCAATACTCATTTGACAATATGAAGGAAGTTGGTGTTACAGGATGCACCTGTTAAAGGATTATTTTTAACATGTTTTATTTTGTTACTAGGTCACGATACAATAACTGTCCATCGTAATACTGGAATCCATTTTACAGTACTGTATTTTTAGTCATTTCTTGGGCTTTTAACAGTTTGGTATATTACTACTTGACTGCTACTAGAAAACTTTAAAGCCTTTTTGTATGAATTACATAAACATATTGTACAGATTACAGTTACTGGATTTGGTGTTCTTTGTTTAACAAAAGCAACAAGCTATTTTTCAATTGCAGTATTTATCTGGAAGTGTCACACTTGCATTTGGGACTGTTTTTGTATGTATTTGAATACTCTGGAGCCACATTATAGGAATGTCGGAATCAATTGCCTCTGATGTGAGTTTAAAACAACAGGTTTTATTAAAAGAAACTTTTTAGATATGAAAATGTTTATTGTTTTAACAAAAGGGTTTTGTTTTTACAGTAAAAACACTACATGCATATCAAAACTGATTTTTGTTTTTAATGGCAAAATAAGTCAACAAATTTTATTACATGTACCAAAAACTACAACAAAAGAACAACCATTAGTTCCCCACACTGCTAGACATGAATGTAACAGGAAGTGACAGTAGTGTTTTGTCACACCTTTTTTTTATTATTATTATTTTGCTCAAATATTATTTTTAAGAGTACAAAACATGTATAAATGTTTTAAACTAAACAAGTTCATTTCAAATCTGTCAGCCTCTACCTGTGAAATTTAGAACATCACATTTTGTTTTTCCTTGTTACAAATGGAGTGTATATACTACTGTAGTGTTAGCAACTGTTTTCTTGGTGTATCTATGTGATACACTAATATAATGCTTAATCCACACTAAATCTTTTATTACTATTATTAATTATTGTTTCATTATATTTGTAAATACAGACATTATATCCTGTGCTGTACTACATTAGAAATTCGTCTGAGGATTTGTTCTTTTGTCTGCTTAAGCATTACATCAGATCTAGTGAATAATGAGTTCATATGAACAATGAACAAACCAGGCAAAATACTACTTCATGTAGTGACCTAATGCGATAGAGGTTGTTCTTAGGGCTGTCTGTCCCTGTTCCCACCTGTGATTAACTGAACATGATACACATAAGTTCTTTAAAAACAACGGTAGTAGAAAAAACAATAAATACATTATTTTAAATTATAAAGCCCCTCAGAGAATGCAAAGAAACGGAAAAAAAAATCCCCCAAACATTTCACAGTTTTACAGTCTTTTACCTGCAGCAATATGGGAAGACCTCAGGATGGGTCAGACATGGTACCTCTAAAAACTAAAAAGCCCTTTTTAACCTTGTTAGTGCAACAGCATGTGTTGTAATTTCACCTCTTCAAGTCTACTGGTATCAGCATTTACATATTTACTTATAAAAAAAATCCAACCAATGACAATCGAAATGTATTTCTCTGTAACTGACAGAGAATGGCAGACAGTAAGAAAGGGTGGTTTCTGTGATTCTTGAAACTTCAATCTTCCCTTTGGTTTGGACATGCCACTGAAACAACAACCTCAGATGGACCAAGTGACCAGTTTAGAGAAGCCCCTATTTGCTGAAACAACAACAACAAAAAAACAACAAACACAAAAATCAGAATACCGATGTTATTTCTTTGTCAACTTTCCTCTGTGAAATTCGGCAAATAAAAATGAGATCAGTTCCTAATACTAAGGTGCTTCGATTGCCTGCTCCGAAACCAGGTTCGATTGCTTCCCCCTCTCCTGCCGCTGGATTGTGTTCACATTATATTATATGGGTCCGAACCGCGGAGCGTTTGCGTCGTCAAAGCAGTAGCTGTTTACCACTGTTGCTTGGTAACAACGATGCAGGAGAAGGCAGCAAAATGCATAGCGCTGCTCGCCTCACTTTTATATTTTGGTTATTCAACCTTGGATTTTGTTTCCAAAGCGTCAGCACATAACAGTTCATGTCCATCTGCCGCGAATGCACTGCAAATGAATGCGGGAGTCCATTTCTGCTGAAGGTGAGCAGAAATGAGATATACATTCTCTCTGCTTGCAGTGCATCAGTCATGCTTGTCAGGAAATAATAATTTTATCAAATCATATGTTATTAATAGAGGTTCACTTTTTACGATTTAGTATGACTGGGTTCGAACCGAACCCCGGACCCCCCTTTTTATGTGGATGCGGGTGCGCACCCGAGTTTGGAAAACAGTGTTCACATCATCCAAATGAACCGAACACTTATGTCATTTGCTAGTGTGAAAGCACCCTAAGGGCATGTTCACACTTGTCATGTATGGTTCGATTAAAATGAACCCTGGTGCGGTTGCTCGGTTAGTGCGGTTCGTTTGAACATGTGTGAACGCAGCCATCCGAACTCTAGTGCGCACCAAACAAGCGGGCCGAGACCGCTGAAAAGATGGGTCTCGGTCCGCTTCCAAATGAACTCTGGTGCGGTTTGAATGATATATGAACTTAACACGGACCAAAGACATGTAAACAAACCAAAAACAGAAAGATGAGACCCTAAAGAGGACAGAATCCTCACGCATATCGGCTTTTCTTGTCAGTCGCGCGTTTGCCCATCACAGGCATCAGACGCGCGTCTCCACGCAGCAGGTAATTTGTGTACGTGACAGAGGGATTCCTGCTGCTGTTTTGACTCCTTTACACATTTTATAGGCTCTTCACGAGTTCCCAGCTGGCCAAAATACCATCATATGCAGGCTACACACACACACACAACAAGCGCATTTATCTCAGCACAAGGCATTGTTTTGGATGTTCGGTAAGTTTTGTCTCAAAATAGGCAATATGTCATAAAATCCAACCAATCAGGTTGTGAAAGTATCCCTATGCCTTTAGTTTCGGTGATAAAATTGCCACTCTGAACGCTTAACGGACCAGGACTAAATGTTTTTTTGTTTTTGTTTTTTGGTCCGAACCAAACAAACCGAACCGAACCGAAGTCCTAACGTGTTCTAACCATGAGACGTGACATGTGCCCGGTGTTAAGTAATTCAAGTCCTTAGTGCTTGTTTGCTTTTTTGGTACTAAAACTCAGATTACCATGAAAGAGTTCAGATGTACCATTCATCGCCTTGTTGTTTTGTGCCTGATTAGGTCAAAACTTTTTTCACAAAAAAACAAAACAAAAAGACAACTCGCATTACCTATGATTTCATCTCCGATTACTTGATTGTCAAGGCAATGTATGTGTTGTCAACACCTGTAATAAAAATATAACTCATCAGTGAAACAAACATTATTGAATATTCTTTGAAATCACATAGTTACTCACAGGTCCTGCTCTCTCGCTCCAGTTCAGTGGGTTTCCTCACTCTCTTGCAGTACACTTTGGCAACAATCAGAATGGCACATGTTGCCACCACAAATGTCAGACCAGATACCAGCAAACTGATGACCACCGGGCTCATCACCGGATCAACTTCTGGGATTTCAATAGAACAGCAAACCAAATTAAATTGAGATACATAAATGTCCTAAAAGTCGCAAAGAAGCAAAAGTAATAACGGATCTTTTCTTCAGTACTGTGACGTACATCGGTTGTTAAATTGTTGTTAGATGTGGCCGCTGTACTCAAAAATTGCAGATCAAAGTGAGCTTATAGGGTTTAAGAAAAGTACATGATTGGAGAAGTCGGCATATGTGACCAAAGAGAAGTGTAAAGATTCACCCGAAGATTAAGTTATGATCTTAGGTCATTCATTCATTAATTCATAAATAAATAAATAAACACACACATCGATGGATCATTCACAATAAGATCAACAACACGCATTTAGAAAATAGAATTTCTAGAGTGAATTTTCATTTCATGCCAACTTCAGAAGAATTGTTGCTTTTATTCTGAATTATGGATGAATCATACATCTCACCTCGAATAGAGATGGGTAAAGGCTGACTCTCCCTCGAGATAAATGTGCGCTCTCCAGTCTGGACCTTGTAGAGACAGCAGTAGTAGCCCTCATTATTGGACTGGGCATTGGAGAAGGTGAAGGTGACAGAGGGAGTGAGGGCTGGCAGAGAGTGCCGGACGGTCCCGTTGGGCCTGATGAGCCGCAGCTGAAAGGAGCCTCCTGGATACTGAGGCTGAGTGGAACAGGTGACATTGAAACTGTGACCCCGGGTGACCCAACCTGGCCGGGCCTCGGGAGACGTGTTGTACCAGATCTGGGGAGTGTGAATCTCTACTGCAAAGAGAAAATAAACATTAGTCTGACACTTTTAGCTGACTTTTAACTTTAGCAGCATATGCGACTTACAGACTGTGATGTTGATGAAGTTGCTGTGTGGAGAATTTCCCGAAGGAGAGTTTCCCAGTTTGCTGTGTATCCTGTACAGACAGCTGTAGCTGCCCTGGTGGGAGGTTTCCAGGTCTGACAGAGTCAGATCTACCGTCATTTGTCTGGGATCGGCTCGCTGGGTCACTAGTGGCGTGTCCACACCTCTTTTGTACAGATGGAAGTCAATGACGGACTGCCAGTACGGGGCCGTGCATTTAAAGTGAACGGCCTCTCCGGTCGAGTAAGCATAGAAGCGTGACTGAATTGACAAGGTGGGTGCTGGAAGTTTTCCTAATTAGAGAAAGAATTATGAACAACACAAACAAACACAGATTCAATAAAATAAATCTTTCAAACAATCTTGTACCTGTACACTCCACTCCAGCATCCTCACTGTGTGTACACACATCATCATTGAGGGTACGTTCACAGAGATCCAGGGCAAACTCGTCGCCCGAGCATTTCACATTCCTCCACAACACCTCTCCGCCGGCCCGCCCGAAACGAGCGCCACTCGGAATGTCCAACACGAAGCCACAATTGAGCTCTCGGCAAACCACTGCAGCATCCTCCAGATCCCAACCCTGCTGGCACACGGTGCCCCACTGATGCCCATGACGCACCTCCACTCGCCCCGAACATCGTTCACCCTGTCTGTCATTCACAAGTCTGGTGATCGGGTCGTCTGTGGAAATAATGAGAATGAACCAGTGTTGTTATCATTAACTGAAACTAAAACCATTATTAATCATTTCTGGCAACTGAAATAAAGCTGAAATTAAATGAAATATAAATACTACATGAAAAACCAAAACTTTAAAAACCTAAAGTTTTTTGCATTGGCATCTAAATGAAATAAATAAATAATAAAAATTACAAAAGCACATAAAACGATTTAAACAAACCAAAAGAAAAAAAGAAAACTGAAAAAATAAAATATATACAGCCAAATTTAAATTAAATTGAAAATGCTTTTTCAAATATCCTAAAGATGGATAGAGAAAAATATTTTTAGAATAACTATAGGCTGTTAACTTAATATAAAATAAATATTTTACAGATATCATTTTAATAAACTGTTTCGGTTTTTATACAAAGATAAAACAGGCAATTATTTTCTTTTTTGGAAACATCTTTATAATCTCATGCTTACTGTTTTTAGACACTCAGTCTAAATGAGTTTCTAGACATGAAAAAAAAAATCTACTTTTATATTTTAGGAAGGGGGTCATCATATTTTTGAGTTGACATAATAATTTGAAAATCCCTTCAGAAAACATCATAAAGTCAAAAACTCACCAAAGGCATGGACATCTTCAACAGCAACATTGCATCCTGTGAAAAAACACAAAAGTTATAATATAGACATATTCTTTTTCATAATTCTGTATGCATGAATCAGAATGGTTGCAGCTGCTGATAATGTTCAGGTCTCCTTTAATCATTTATTTTACTAACCAAGCATAACCAGACCCAGGAGAATCCTCGACATTTTAGATTTCCCATGTAACGCAAGTGCCAGGGATCATTTATTTACTAAATATCTCTGTCAATGTCAGCAACCCAAAAGCTGAGGTTCCGGTGTGAGGAGAACCAGGAGCAAGTTGATGCATAGCACTTCAGTCTACTCAGCTAGCTGGCTAACTAGCACTTCTGAATCCTTAAACGGTTTCTGTTCACCACCATGTGATTGATACAGTTACATTATCCATCATAGCCCAGGCTTCAAAACATACTTGTAATAGTCAATAATAGCAAATAACACACAACAATTCAGAGTCAGACACAGAAGCTACCTGTAGGACTGGACGGCTAATATGCTAACGTTGCCCTAAAGTAAAAAGACTTATTCGTAAAGCGAGATACTAAAGAAATACTGATGTATCTACAAGGCATAACTGCGTAAATCTGTGTTCAGTAACGCTTCGTGAGTTGATGTTGTTCGCGCGTACGGTATTCCCACAAACAGTGTCATAATGCAGAGTAGTAGATTGGCGCCGTCCGATTCGTGAATGAATTGTTTTTTGAGTCGGATCTTTTGAACGAACCTTTCCGAACAGACAGAACCAAACGACTCAGAAGAGCATTTGCAGGGAAACGAGTGCTTGTCTGATGGTGCGAAAGGTTACATCAATATACACACGAAACAGTTTGTTTTAATGATTTAATTATTACGTTATATCCATAACTTAAATATCAAACACTTTTTTCCAGACTAGATATGTAAATGAATGTAAATACAAATTAGTTTCTAAATGACTCATTCTCACGAGCTGAATCATGGCAAATCTGAAACAAATGACACATTAAATTACATTAAACAGCCGTAATAATAAACGTAATAAACAACAATTGTTTGAACGTTATAAAGCATGCCACTCCAGGATTTTTTAGGATGACGTAATGACGTATGCGTTGGACGGACAAGAATCACTGAATTGTCTTTTTAACGGATTCTTTTAAATGAACCGTTCATATGAACCGATTTGCGGAAACGAGTCAGACGTAAGTAATTTAGACGAGACTGTACTGTAGATGTTTTTTGTTAACTGTTCTAAGATGTTGCGCAAGATCTGTGCACAAAACGTTCAACTACGCTGATTTTCCTCAGGGCTTAAAACAATTCTAGGTTTAGACTTGGAAAAACAACTCATTCAGAGACACCATTTAATGACACCATAAATATCGCCTGCTATATGACCTACAGTAGTATAATTTTATGTATCCACCACTTGTTTAGTTTAGCATTTTTTCGTTAATCTAATTTCGGATTCTCTTTATACAATGTTATTTTTTAAACATAGCCTATTTATTCATTCTTCTTATATTATTATAAGTATTATAATATTTATTTTACGTTTTCATAGCCTAGTTCTATTGACAATTAAAATATCATCATCAATTAGTATTAGCTGGAACATCAGGACCAGAACTTTTGAAGGGGTGGTGACAGAAATTTTTGATCCGACAACTACATACAAGCATTTATGTAAAGGCGCCACCAAGTGGATAAAATTAGCATTACAACACAATCCATCTATCCATCCATCCATTCTCCAAACAGCCTATATCCTCTGTAGGCTCGCGGGAAACCTTAACAAACAACGAGCAATACATTTTTTTTTTTTTAGTTAACAAAAATACAACTGTTCATAGTTAATGTTAGCTTAGGTCCATTAAATAATATTAGCAGATACATCTTTTTGATTTTAAAAATGTATATGCTTGAAAATAACATTAAGATTAATGAATGTTTTAAAAGTATTTTTTTAGTCCATGTTAACTATTAACAAATGGAACCTTATTGTAAAGCGTTACCCACCTTATATCCAGACACTTCATGTTACATGCAATACAATGTTACAGAAAACTAAAGCAGAAAGTTTATATTTCAAATAAAACATTTATTTATTAAAAATAATTAAATAATTGCTGAAAAACCATGATTACTTAAATTTAATTTCCTTAGGTTGTCTTTACAAATTTCAACCTCAAGGTGGGAGTCAAACAAGGCTTCAGTTTAGGATGATAAATCACCTTTGGTGTCATGATGCAAATACATTTGTGAATGACGTTTGTTTTCAGATACTACTTTAGACACTTTTAAACTGTAAAACATGAGTTCAACGGCTCAAAAAAGCTTGTTCCTTGTTTATTAACCTATGTGTTTGCACTTTTTTTTTTTAATGAAAACCACAAGTTCCATAGAACTTTATCATAGAACTTTTTAGATAATTTAATATAGCACAATGGCAGATATTGTGTGGGTGACCCCACCCTTACCTGCAGGCTAGCCCTTTAATGACTTTTTAGTAAAAAAATAAAAAATAAAAAATATACCCAGTGCATCTTTAATATTGACCGAAATATGTTTATTTTACTATTTATAACCAACTTGTTATACCTGCATCTTTCTCGAGATTTCAGAAGTAGTTTTCAGCCCATTCACGTGCATCATTCTGAGCAGCACCTTTTCTTCTCTCACCGACCTACTTCTGTTTAATTGGATAAGCATTCAGTCTCTACCGAGAGAGAGAGAGAGGGAGAGAGAAAGAGAGCGAGACCGGCTAGACCCACACTGTGCAAACCGTTATCCACCTGCAAATAATGCGTTCATGGAATCTGCACATTCCTCGCTGACGTCACGGCGGATCGAATAATGGAACAATCGCCGCGCGAGACAAGCTGTCGAGCTGTTATGATGTTATGAAGTGCACTTTGGAATATTTCCTCGCGACACGGAATGTCCCACGGAAGCGCAAGTGAACAACAGGTGGATTCAGAGGCCAATCCAGCCCTGGAAGTAGCCATACTTCTGTGTCTCTCCGCCCCTATGAGTAACCATAGCAAAGACACCGTAAAATCCAGCGTACCGGAAAGAAGCTGAATAACGCGCTCGCGATATGGATCGTTTCAATTGTGACGTGACATTGGGAGCGTTAAGGACAAGATTGACCGCTGACAGAGTTCATTCGGAATTATGTCACTTTACATCTGATATCGTCTTCTAATAGTCAGCGGTTGTGTATTTCTGTCCCAAGAGATTGTTTGTAGACTTTTGGAGTTATAATGCCTGTCAGTAACGGATCGATGATGGATTTGCCCTCGGAATATGTGAAAATAAAGGCGCATTACGGAGGGTGAGTGTTGTAAACTTTCACAGGTTAATGTTTTAAAGTCGGCCTGCTATGCTGTGGCGTCAAAGGTCGGAATATGTCCGGCTTTTGGCAGTTTAATGTAAGCAGAACATGTTTGCAGTTCACTTCCACACCTGAAAAACTTTGACGTCCTGAATGTTTTTGATATATATATATTTTTTCAACGTAAGATATAAGGTAACGTAAGGTATATTTTGTTATTTTGGAGACGTTGTCAGCTGAGGCAGTTTACAACAGTGCAGTTCAGAAAACATCCAGGCCTTTTTATGCCAATAGTAAGAAATTAGCAAATACTATTATTAAACTCTGTGAAATGTTGCAAATTATTTCTAAAGGTGCACTCAGTTCTGCTAATTAAAAAGTTTTACATATAAAGAAATTAAGTAGGCTATATATTTTTAAAAAAATCATTAAAAGTATAAAGACTCTTTTATTTTACTTAAAGCAGGTTGCCATCTCATGGGTGCCACCATGTTGACATCACATGACCAGCCATGCAATGTATTTTTCCAAGTTACTGTATATTTTTGACCAGCTAAAAGTAAACAGTAACTTACTGAGTGCATTTTTATCTTATGCTGTTGTGCACTTTTATTAGGATTTTAATTAGTAGGCCTATTATAAAAGTCAATTTTCAGTGTTAACAATTCAATCACCTTAAAGGAACACTCCACTTTTTTGAAAATAGGCTCATTTTCCAACTCCTCTAGAGTTAAACAGTTGAGTTTTACCGTTTTGGAATCCGTTCAGCCGATCTCCGGTTCTGGCGGTACCACTTTTAGCATAGCTTAGCATAGTTCATTGATTCTGATTAGACCGTTAGCATCACGCTCAAAAATGACCAGAAAGTTTCGATATTTTTCCTATTTAAAACTTCTGTAGTTACATTGTGTACTAAGACCGACGGAAATGAAAAGTTGCGATCTTCTAGGCCGATATGGCTAGGAACTATACTCTCATTCTGGCGTAATAATCAAGGAACTTTGCTGCCGTACCATGGGTGCAGCAGGCACAATGATATTACGCAGCGCCTGAAGAGTCAGAAGAGTCAAGTTTTAAATGGGAAAAATATCGAAACTCTTTGGTCATTTTTGAGCGTGATGCTAACGGTCTAATCAGAATTAATGAACTATGCTAAAAGTGGTACTGCCAGAAGCGGAGATCGATTAAACGGATTCCAAAATGGTTAAACTCAACTGTTTAACTCTAGAGTTAGAAAATGAGCTTATTTTCAGAAAAAGTGGAGTGTTCCTTTAAGATATTTTTGATTCTGCTGGTTGCTTGAGAGATCTGTTGAAGAGGTTTAAGGGTTAGTTCACCCAAAAATAAAAATTCTGTCATTAATTACTCACCCTCATGTCGTTCCAAACCCGTAAGACTTTCGTTCATTTTCGGAACACAAATTAAGATATTTTTGATGAAATCTGAGAGTTTTCTGTCCCTCTATAGACAGTTACACAACTGACACTTTGACGCTTCAAAAATTCATAAAGAGATCGTTAAACTAATCCATATGAATTGAGTGGTTTAGTCCACATTTTTTGAAGAGACACAATTGCTTTATATGATGAACAGATACAATTTAGGCTTTTATTCACATATGAACATTCATCAACTCACATCAGTTGTTATGGTAAACAGAAGCTCAGACATGTTTGCTTGACGTGCGAGAACCAGTGAGGTTCATTCTCGTGTGTTACGCAGCACGTTTGTTCTCGTGCATCAAGCAGTTTCGGTGAGCTTCTGTTTATGTTTGCTGATCAATGTTTACATGTGAATACAAGCCTAAATTAAATCTGTTCATCATAAAAAGCGATCGTGTCTCTTCAGAAAATTTGGACTAAACCGCTCCATTCATATGGATTAGTTTTATGATCTCTTTATGAACTTTTTGAAGCGTCAAGGGACAGAAAACTCAAAGAATTCATTCCAAAGAATTGTGTTCCAAAAACGAAAGTCTTAAGGGTTTGGAACAACATGAGGGTGAGTAATTAATGACAGAATTTTCATGTTTGAACTAACCCTTTTAAGTCAGATCAGTGTCATTCCACAAGCTTATCTTGAACTGAATAAATATAAGTAGCTGATGCCACACATGACTTGAATTGGCTGCATTGGTTCTGACCCCCACTGTGGCTTCTGTCATTAAACAATGGACAATTGTTTACTGTTTCCAACTTGTAATTATCCTCCTCAGGCTTTAAAATCTAGGCTTTATATTTTGTTTAAATATTTTCAGTTAAAAGTGTGCCATGATGTAAGCGGTCAGGAGAGAGTGAGATAACACAAACATGCACTGTCTACATACATCATTGTGAATCATTGTTATTATTCACATCATCACTCAACACAGCTTCAGTGCACAGCAGGTGATATCACCAAGCTTTTAGTCAACAATGAATGATTTAGATTCCTTTTCGAAACCTCAGTGTCTAGTCATATAGCATTCTTAAAGGAATAGTTTGCACAAAAATGAAAATTAATTTATGTAAATTTTGTCATCATTTACTCACCCAAATTCAAGGGTGAATAAAGGATGACAGACTTTTTTATTTTTGGGAGAACTATCCCATATATAGAACTATTAACAATTATCTTGGTGACAACTGGTAATATTAATTGTCAAACCTTGAATTAGAGAAGTTAAAACTCTAAAATAGTTAATTTTGAAAAAATATAGTTTTGAAAAATGTAAGAGATTAAAGGGATAGTTCACCAAAAAAATTGAAAATGAAAATTCTGTCCTCATTTACTCACACTCATGTTGTTTAAAAACCTGTATGAATTTATTTCTTATGCTGAACACAAAAGAAGATATTTTGAAGAATGTCTGTAACCAAACAGCTGATGGACCCCATTGACTTCCATAGTATTTTTTTCATGAAAATCAATGGGGTCCATCAACTGTTTGGTTACAGACATTCTTCAAAATATCTTCTTTACATAAACAGAAGCTCACCGAAACTGCTTGACGCATGAGAACAAACGTGCTGCGTAACACGCGAGAATGAACCTCACTGGTTCTCGCACGTCAAGCAAACATGTCTGAGCTTCTGTTTACCACAACTGATGTGAGTTGATGAATGTTCATATGTGAATAAAAGCCTAAATTGTATCTGTTCATCATATAAAGCAATTGTGTCTCTTCAAAAAATGTGGACTAAACAGGTTTGAAACAACTTCAGGGTAAGTAAATGATGACAGAATTTTAATTTTTGGGTGACCTATCCCTTTAAATAGAAAGAAGTTCAATTGTTCTGACTTCTTTGGCCTTTCATGTAGTATTTATGCTGTTTTATGTGGTGAAAAACTAAATTGGCTTTGATTGTATTTTACTCATCCGTTTGAAATATAGTATTTAACTTCACTTATTTGGGTAGTTTTTCAAATAATGAGGAACATGGATTCTTCACTTTTTTTTTATATTACTATTCGTATTACTGTTTTAAAAAAAATATGCCTATTGTCTAATATTCTAGCATTCCATAGATAAAAGGATGAGATAATGCACCATAAATCATTGTTGGACTGCATGCTTTACATATTTATGCAACATTACAGTATGTCCTGCTAGTTTAGTGGGTGGTGAAAGACCTTTGAATCAAGAGCACAATTATCTGATGGCGTGCCAGTGAATCTGGTATAGGAAGTGAAGGGCGAATATAGTTCCTCAGTGTCTGTGGAAGTGTAAATTCCCTCTTACATGAGTGCTCTCTGAATTTGGGTCAGCCTTTTCAGAGCATTTTGAAAGCCTTGGTGATTCCCACTAAAAATATTTTGAAGGAAGTTAGCACCGGGCGGGACAGAAATCTTGGTGACTAGCTGACAACCTGAGCCAGGCAGTTGCCTAGCAACGAGTTATAAGCCTCAATAATGACTCTTTTTCACAGATTCTAGGCACTGTTTATTCAAGCACAGGCCTCTAGTTTTCAGTCCAAAACATTTAATTGTTGAGCAATCAAGAGAGAGATTACATGGTTTTAAATAGCACATCTCTTAAGGGGGAACTGCTGGATACTCAACGTTGTTGACCCTGTGAGTCACCTGAAGTGTCACGTAAGCTTTGTACATTTGTAATAGACAGAAGTTGTTTGTCATGCTGGTAAAAAGTGCTGTAAGCTGTCTTGCCATACATAAAATGACCCTATTATTTGACAGATACTGATATTGCATTATGCCTTGAGTCTCAGTGACAGCCCTAGGCTATGCAAACAGCTGTGGCAAAATGTGGCAGGGGAAGGGCCTGAACTTTTTTTTTAACCAGTCGGAAATGCTTTCTGCTTGTCGATCATTTTGCAAGTTTGCGTTTGCTGACATGTTTAAGGGTGGGATTTGTAGTTGAAGTGTTGGGGACTGGTCTCAGTGGCTAAATCTAGCGGAAGTTAGCAAAACAACTTTGTTGCTTAAAGCACTTTACTATCTCAAATAATAACATACTGTATTTTTCATTTGGATAAGACTTCAGGTTTTTAGAAAAAGATATACGCCATCATTTAGTTAATTTTGTTAATGACAAAAAATGTTTGTCAACAAGCTTTTTCCCCATGACTAAGACAAGATGACGAGACGACACCAAGGTCATTAAATGCCAACTGTGACTATATTAACATGCAATATGATTGACGAAAAAAGATGAGACTAAAATGTACTTAAAAAAATTAAAAACTTTACCAAAATTTATCTTTGTCGGAAAAAAATAGTTATTAAATTTTACATACTGCTGTACAAGGCTCTACTACGAGCTCATGTTCATGTTTGCGGCTGCCAGATGTCAAGTTTAAATCCTCTAATCTGAGCTTTTCTGTTAAAATGACACATTTTTACTTAATCTTTGCAATATGGCAACCATGTGCGGAAGATGATGATCTGAAAACACAAACAATCAAGTAAGCTGAAGTTTAGCGATCTCCACTTGAGATATTCTGCTTAAATGAAAGTGTCATTCAGTCAGTTTGTGTTCTTTCACGAGCCTAAACTAAATATGCAATCAAAGGATTGTCACCGTGTAGGATTCTCACTGTTTTAATTTTGAGAGAAGTGTCTTGTTTTACCAGTTTTCATAATGTAAACAGAGAGTGTTAATTTATATGATAAATAGCTTATAATAAATCAGTACACCAGATGAGGTAAAAACTATGTGTATGAGTTAACATTCTTTTGATTTGTGCTTATAAGCACAATTATTATGATGAAATGTAAAAATAAATTTCTCAAATGACAACAATCGTTGCGATTATAATTTTGAGCAAAATAATCATGATTATCAATTTAACCATTATGCAGCATGACGAAATGTGACCTAAATTTTCATTGTCTAAAACTATAAAATGGCTAGACGTTCAATCAATTAAAACTTCACTAAACAAAAACAGGAGAAGGTTGACTTAATATAATAAAAAGTAAAAAATACATTTGATACAGGACTCAGACTAAATAAAAATATAGCTGACAAAATTAACACTACTACCATTCAAATTGTGCGATCGTAAGGTGTTTTAATGTTTTTGAAAGAAGCCTCTTATGCTTGCTCTTATTCTTGTGATGTTCAGCATCATTACTCCAGTCTTCGGTGTCACATGATCTATCAGAAGTCATTCTGATATGCTGATTTGCTGCTCAAGTAACAATTTTATTACATTATGGATTTTGCTAAATTATAATAGTTCTTTTACATAATTAATCATAAACAAACCTACAGTTTAATCTGTTGGCAATACTGAATTAAAGGGGGGGTATCACACACCGTTCCTGCCAATCTCATGTTAATCTTGAGTACATCTAGAGTAACAATGCATCCTTCATATCTCCGAAAAGTATTTAGTTTTATCATATTTATAGAAGATAGATACACTAAACCAAGTCTTTCTGAAAAAAGCAGAGCTCCTGGAGGCGTGCCTGCCGTCAGTGCCGTAGGCGGAGATAAAATGTCACAAGCGCGCAGCTTTTGCGCAAAGTTGGTCTGCTAGCTGCGACATCATTATAAATACAAAGGGAACAAAAACATTCGTGGTGTTTACATTTTATGCACTTGCGCGCCGATTGCCAACAAAACACAGACATCTGATGCACCTTTACTCACCACCCGAGATCTGCAAATCCAGTACCAAACTGGGACTTGTTTACAAAGTATTCGTCACCGAAATCCCGGGAACAAACAAACAAACATACGTGCACAACTCTGTTGCTGCCTCGGAAAAACAAACTTCATCCACTGTTCCCTTGACGCCATTGTTGAAAAATCTCTTAGCTTCCGTATCCCGAACGAAACGTGTTGATGGGCGTGCTCTGGGTGATGTGTGTGTGCACGCTTATCAGGGAGAAGTGCCTGTACAAGGAATTCTGCTCTCTTTTGACGTCATACAAGCCATACTCGAAAAAAAACTCTCTGAAATCGGAAGTAGTGTATTGGGCACAGAAATACGTCATATGTCAGCTCGTGTTTTGAAACTTTGGCCATGTTTAGCATGAGAAATCTTTAACGGTGTAAATAAGTCAGAATGCATGAAATAGCATTACACCCCCCCCTTTAACATTAACCTGTTAATCTTTGACTAATGACAGAAATGAAGTGTGTAACCATACTTAAGTTTTACTTCACTTAACCATCGGCAGCATGCGCTGCCAACAGAGAATTTAACTTGGCAGGTATTTCTCATTTCCATTTCCAGTGCTGGACTTTAGTCCAGGGCTCATGAGGTTCAGAGAGATTTGATTTGCTATAGCAACCACACAGACAGGACTGGAGATAATGCTCAACGCCCATAAATCACTGTGAAACCACAAGTGAAACTTTAGGAACCATTATAATGTGATCAAAATTCTCATGTTAGCAATGACATTGTTTTTTCTTTTTTCTTTTTAAAAACTAAAAGCATTTATGTGAGACGTCTTGTTTGAATTCTCTGAAATGATGCAGACATATAGTTTGAACTTGCTGGGAACAAAATATTCAGAATCAGTGAATAGGCCTTAAATTCCCCTTAAATTCTAAAGTTTCAGTCACAGAACACAGTGACATCATAAGACTTGGCTTACTAAACCTTTTCCCATCATGCAAATCTACTCTGTGGGAATTTGAATTTATATCCAGTGCTGAACCTGATGACACTTCTCCATAGAGACAGCACATTGTTTAAATTCACTGAGCTTCATCTCTTGTGTGGGCTTCCTCTTTGGCTAGTTGCGCCATTTCAGGTTGGTTTTATAGTTCAGTCTGGCAACTCCACGAGCAGGGAGTGTTCTTGATGATTCAGCCTGTGCATATGAGGTACAGCTGTTACCCAAAACTGCACTCAACTGGACAGCTCATCCAAAGGTTTGAGGATTGTGTCATTATGACAAAAAAGAGACAGACCACACATGTACTGTAGTTCTGTCATGACAACTCTCAGGAGCTTGGTATGGTAATAGAGATTGGCATGGTACTGGATATGGTGATGTTAATGTATTTTGTCTTGGCGGAATAGATCTGCTACGCTGCTGCTGCTGCTGCAGAGCAAGTACCAAGACTTGCTACTGCCAATACATTCAGAGACATTGCTGTGATCATGTAAGACATGCTGCTGCTGTTGCATATGTAACACACATGAATTAACACCCGTAGCAGATCTATACAGGTGGAGCTGGGGAAGTTAGTGTTTCTGCTAACAGCAACACTACCGGTATTTGTTTAAATGTTGAGCCACAGCTCATTGGCCGGCCGCTGCTGCAACAGCAACCAATCAGCTGTGCTATGTAGATAATGACGTGATCGCTACCAAATGAGTTAAAGACCTATCAGCCTGCACCATCTAGAGTTTAATGCCAGAACTAGGTAATAACTAGTTTACCATAAAGCCAAAGATTCACTTCTAAAAGAGAGTTTCAGAATTCACCACGGTTCTGGATTCTGTGTTTAGTTAGGAAATTGCAAACACATAATTTTCTAGAAGTCTCTACAGTAGCAAAGTCTGGATGACTGTGTGATGAAATGTGTTACTTAACCTTCTCTGAATGATATAAAAATTACAACTTTGGCTTGCTTCTTTTTGTCAGAGTTGCATTTTTAAATTAATTAAAAGGATTTAAAAATCAATTATATGGAAATTATTTTTAATGTACGCTACCGTTCAAAAGTTTGGGGTCTGTGTGATTTTTTTTTTTTTTTTTTTTTTTTTTTTGAAGTCTCATCAAGGCTGCATTAATTTAATCAAAAATACAGTAAAAATATTATGACTTTTTTTTCTATTTTAATATATTTTAAAATGTATTCCTGGTATTGCAAAACTGAATTTTCATCCTTCAGAAATCATTCTAATACGTTGATTTGCTGCTCAAGAAATATTTCTTATTATTATTAATGTTGAATGCATTTTTTGTGGAAACTGTGATACATTTTTTTCAGGATTCTTTGATGAATAGAAAAATATTTATTGGAAATAGAAACATTTTGTATTATTATAAATGTCTTTGCTGTTACTTTTGATCAATTTAAGGCATCCTTGGTAAAAGTATTCATTTCTTTTAAAAAATCATACTGACTACAAACTTTTGAATGGTGTATGTCTAAGACATTTAGGGGTTATTATCACTGGGTTTAAATGTTCATATACTACGTTCGTCTTTATATTTAAGTTAGACAGATACGTTCTTGTGTTTAGAAACAGCTGAATGCAGGGATCTCGTGGCACTTTTTCAGTATTATTTTATTATTATTTTGGTCAGTGTTTTGGATAGGAATGGCTCAACTTGTCGTCCAACAACCAACTTTTCGACCATCGTCCATTCCTATCCAACACCATGATGGTGCCATACTTTTTGCTAGTGTTTCTTGCACGTTTTTTCTTGTTAAATGGCTATCACATCATTTTCACAAAACTCACTCTGTAGGGCGCTAATTCACACTATCTGATTATGAATCATAAAAAGAGGTTTAGCTGCTGACTAATAAGCTACTGTTTATTTATTTATTTATTTTTTTAAAATAAAAATCCCTGATTAAAAATTGCTTATTTTTCAAGAGAGGTGTGGCGGCTGTCTTGATCAATCTCTGCTGAATCTGTGTTTTCTTTAGAAGAGTTTATTTCTTGACGTTGTGATAGCTGCCAGAGTCATCATTCACAAATCAAGAGTTCACTTCTTATTTATCACCTCTGTTCTTCTTCTATTCAGTGCAAATAACATTATTGCCACTCTTATGATTCTCTTATGACACTTATTTCAGAACCACCATTTTCCGTTTTAATATGGAGTGAGAAATTAACACCTCTGAAATTACTTTATGTAACTGTTGGCATCCTCAGGGATGGTTAGCACTTATTAATGTTAATCAGAAATGTTTCACATGGCTCGCTCTGGAATTGAATTTCCCTCCCAGCCTCTTCAGTTGCGTCAGAGCCAGGCGAAGCGCCATCCAAATGGCAGCTTCTCGAGGGACTCCTAACGTTTATCAGTTGATCAGGCCTTAGAGAGTCGTGCAGTAGGAGATCCTTTCAGCCCCAGCTTCAGTGCCGGCCGGTCATACGGGGGCTGAGGATGGTGGGGGACGGATGGAGCCATAAGGGCAGAATGGCAGATGATGAACTCATGATGAAGGTTTCCCCGCTGAGGGGCAAGCTGCTATACAGCTCATCTCAGCAGAAATGCACACACATACACACAGTATATCTGACTTGTCATACATCACATTTTCCATCCACAAAAGAACTGTGGGAGGTCTGTAGGCTGATTTGTAAAATATATACATTTCATTAAAAATGTAAAAAAATATATATTGTAAATGTGTCTAAATGTGCTAAATATTCAATATTTCTAAATGAAGATAAAAAAAATGCAATTAAACCAAGCTTTTTATATGATTAGATAAAGAAATGTATAATAATTGATGATAATTTATAATTTATATTATTTATCATTAATCTTTTTGTTGACACATTATTTGAGCAAGTAGGCTCTATTCTTCATCACAGTGGTAACGCTACAAAACTAACATAACAGAATATAACATTCAGCATAAATCATGCAACTTTTTTCTATGAAGTACAATTAACTTTCATTATTATTTGAGTGAAACAAACTCATTTCATTTAATTAATTTCACTGTTCGGTTTTTCAGTATTTAAAATAATAATAATAAAGAATATTGTATAAATGCTCTTAATATTCAACATTTCTAAATGTTTTTAGCTTCTTATAAATATAAAAAGGTCAAAAGCAACATTGTAATTTAATGAAGCTCTTTATATGATTAGACATAAATATAATTTAAAATGACAATGAATGATCATTTTATAATTTATGATAAAAATATGTTTGTTGTCACATTTAGTAGTAATAATAAAGAATATCAAGTAAGTATGCAATATTTAAAATATTGCAGACTTAAATATATTAATATATTTAAGAGTTGTATTTTATATAATATATAATTTTTCTAAATGTGGGTAAAAGAAACATTGCAACTGAACCAAACTCTTTATATGATTACATTAAGAAATATAATTTATAATAACAATTTTCTAAATGTCGTTAATTTTTTCTTTAACTTATTATTATGAACTTTCATTTTCAATTAAAATATTTGTATGCTTGAAACAAACAACTTTTTATATCCTCTTTAGATTATTTGAATGCTTAAATCCATCATTAAACAAATGTAACTCTTTCTCTATAATACGGTACTGCAGTGAATCCAGGACATGGCAAAGGCTGTTAACGGAAAAACTAGGTCAACGCTGGTTTATCCCGGTGTTATAATGTTTGTTAATGTTATGAATGAAAGTTATCATACAGTGTTACTGAGAAAATATTTATTAGTTATGCACAATATAACATCCCATATAACAACAATGCTGTGACAGAAATACCATGATAATAATTTCATATGGTATTAAATGTTTCTAGGATTGAGGTAGTATACTTAATTACTTGAGAAAACAGCCATTATGCCCCTCCAAAAAACATATGAGATTATGTTGAATCCACACACACATTAGTCTTGATGCCCAAGAAGGCACTTTGAGGTCAGCGATGATTGGATTATTTCTGAGGAATATGTTTGTACCCTGAACCACCCTCATCTGAAGTGATTCCGAGCACAGCACCAAATCATGTTTTCTTGTACTTGGCTCTCCCTGACACAGCTCTTTCCCGTATGCAGTGTAAAATTGGGGCAGGGACCAGACTAGGCAGCTGTGTACTAGAGAGAAAAAGTCTCTTGTGTATCCAAACAGATGTGGCTTGTTTGGCTGTGGATGGACCGTTTCAGTCCAGTGTTGCAAATTAAAGCTACAGAGAACATTTAGACCTCATCTGAATAAGAGATGCATGATTTTGTGATGTGATTCTGGACAGTTTAGACACATATATACTAGCCTAGCCATGAATGCTAATGGATAAGGTGATAACCTTCTGAAATGGAGCAAAATCTGCTCTTTTGTGTTTTACCAATTTTATATTAGAATAGAATATCAGAGTTAGTTTTATTGGTCTTGCAAGAAATTTGATTTGTTGACAAAGGACAGAAATTACAAGTTAGCATTAGCAGTAACTAATTTCTACCAAACGAAATATTTTTCAAATCAACTAGTCAGTGAGTTAACCTGTTGACTTTGTAACTGTACTTATGTACGGCTGTAGTTGAATTTTAAAAATTAGCTTTGGGGATGCTAATTAAAGCACTGCTGCTAAAAAAAAACAAAAAACAAAACTAATGTCCAGTGACCAGTCAGTCAGCTAGACAAGTTGTTGACTAGTCAGCCATTGTGACCCATTACTAGCATCAAGTATTGTAATACAACAGCTAGTGTTTAAATGTAGACGTCAACTTAGGTTGCATCTTTTATACTGTGAAATAACTAATCTGGTATCATTTACCTTTAACCAAATAAATCCCATTATACAGAAGAGGAATTGAACGGTTATCAGATCTGTATGAAGGTGCCTTTTTTTTGTAGAGACATGCTGATCTCAGACTTGGATTTGGCCATGACGTACACAGAGGTGTGTGAGGAGGTGAGAAAGATGTGTGGTGTCCGCAGAGAGATGCCGATAACACTCAAGTGGATTGACGATGAAGGTATGTATGACCTTTGAACTCTGGCCTAAGTGAAAAGTAAAGTTGATTCAGAAGAGCACGTTAGTATAATTAGACAAACTGTTTTTTTTTGGGTTTTTTTGTAACAATGAACAAGTAAATCAATAAGACCAGGAGCATTCATTAAGAAAGCAAAAGGGATCAATTTTGATTTCATGTTGACTCTTAAGTCCAGGGGTTGTGCCTATAATAAGTGTGTATAATAAATGACGATTATATTTATATTATTTTACATTTATAAAAAATATAAGGTATTTATATTTATATTTAATTTTACATTTTTACAATTTTTCTCAGAATTTGGGTGTCCTCAGATCAGTCTTGTTATTGTTAACTAAAACTATTAAAATTATTTTTTAAATTAAAATAATAAGAAATAAAATAAAATATAAATATTAGATGAAAAAACTTAAACTTAAAAAAAAACCATAAACATAAGTGAATACATGTTTAACAGGAACTAAAATTACTAAAACTGCAATAAAAATAAATTAAAGTTAATAGAATTATTAAAAAACTAATAAAATTGTAAAAAAAACACCAAAAAAGACTAAAACTTAAGCTAAAGTTTAAGTAAAAACTGAAAATATAAAATGGAAGCTATTTCAAAATATTAATAAATACTATAGTATATAAATCATACTAAAAAAAAACACTTCCCTAGAATCCAGTTTGAAAATCCCTGAGCTAAATGTCAGCTGTGAATATTAAGTATATTTGAAAAAACAAATGATTAGAGATATACTTCAAAAAAAGCAAAATACCACCTATTGCCCTATGATATTTTAGAGTGTTTGTTTACATTCTTTTCTTTGTTGTCTTGTTTTTAAGGGGACCCGTGTACCATCTCATCCCAGATGGAGCTGGAAGAAGCATTCCGGATCTACAACCGGAACCGGTGCTCTGGACTCCTTTTGCATGGTACTCATTCACTCAAAACATCTGAAATGAATCTATTTTCCCCTTGTTTATTCCAGTAGTAGAATTACTCTATCTCTTTTTTTTTACCATCTATTTATAAAGAGCTTAATGCAGCTTCAAACCACACAGCGGAAATTTGCCAAACCACTTAAAATATCATTTGATAAAAGTTTTTCTTTCAACAATTGCGTATATTTGCATACTACATTGCGTATTTGCTGACTACATGCCTATAAATAGATGAAACCACTGGACTGAATCACACTCATTTCTCTCTGTCTTTCTTTCTCTTTCTAGTATTCCCAAGCATTCCTGAAAAACCTGGTATGCCGTGCCCAGGAGAGGACAGTGAGTCAAAAGTCATTCTGCCACTTTCAGCCTTTTTCATGTGCTCGTCAGTGCTTTAAAGAGGTCATTCTGTCTGCTACAGTCACTCAATACAGGAAACAGATTTAAAATGATCTCTTCAAGTCTGTCCCAGGAATAGTTTCAGTCTGTGCATTTCTTTTTCCCCCCTTTGCTTTGTTTAACAGCTTACTGAACACATTGATGGTCCAAACCTCTATTAATTTATGACTTTGTGTTGTTAACGGAATAGTTCATCTGAATCATTTACTCACTCTCATGTCATTTCAAACCCGTATGGCTTTTTTCTTCCAAGGAACACAAAAAGAGAATTTAAAAAAAATTAAATAAATAAACTGGGCACTCTATATGTCTATATAATCAAGCTCAAAAGGGGTACATACAGCAGCCATAGATTGAGTCATCAAGGTCTGATTCGTGAAGGAATCACTCAGGGGTGCGTTTCCTGAAAGCATTGTTAGTCAACTATGGTCAGAAGTCCCATTGAACTCTATTGGTAACGACTGAACTTGCGACCATAGTTCACTTTGGGAAACGCACCCCAGACTGGTTTTGGGAACTGGATCAAAAGATTAATTGAAATGATCTCACTCATAAGCATTCGTGAATCGGACATTGCTGCTACTGTCAGAAACAGGCCAAGGAGCAGAGGTGATGTCAAGATGCTCAGTGAACCTATTATGCAAAATTCACTTTTATAAGATGCACCGATGTGTGCCCACAGTGTGTGAAAACAACCAGCTTTTAAAGGGACTCAGACAAAAATGGCATGTTTTTGCCCACTGACCAAAAGTGGCAATTTTAACGTGCTATAAAAAAAATAATCTGTGGGGTATTTTGAGCTAAAACATCACATACACACATCAGAGACTTATTATACACCTTGTAAAGAGGGGCATAATAGGTCCCCTTTAAATTTTGCTTTATTCATCCTACAAAGCTAAATTGCTTCAGAAAACATGAAATATAGCACATAAGATGTGTGGAATACTTCTATGATACTTTTATGGTACTTTTTGTCATATTAGTGCCTGACTGTATGGGAAAGAGTGGAAAATTTCTCCTATCGGTTCAAGACTTTTTATTTGTTAAATACACAGTTACAGGATACAACTTACTACTACTAATACTACTTACATAAGAAAAATAATGAAAAGATAAATAATAATAACAAATAGTAAAAAGGCAATGAATAGTCAAATGTACAGAGATATGCAAGAATAGGGAATACAAAAACACAGAAAGAAAGTTATACACATTTGGAATTACATGAGGAAGAGTAAATAAGAGAGAATTTTTATTTTTAGGTGAACTATTCCTTTAAGGTCTTGTAAAAGGGTAATACATTCAGTTTTAGTGTCTTCAAGGTAAGATTTTATGGTGGAAAAATGGCATCTCTCAGTGGGGCCATATACCACATTGGTAAGTGCGCAGTAATCCTGTGTTAATGTGCACGTTTACTGCCCCGAAGGACAGACGGGGCCGAACTGCTGAGTCAGTACCTTGTACGGAGAACGGCTGCCCCTTTCTGAAGGCGTTATGAATTCACGATCATCCTCGCCTATGGCACGGGCGTGAAAGATGCCGTCAGTGCTGTTTGTGTGTGTGTGTGAGAGAGAGAGAATTGTGTGCTGTCCTGTCATAGAGGTAGTGCTAAATTTTATTAATGGTTCTCTTGTGCATCTTGCATGTGCCTATGTGTGTTTAAGGATATGCGTTGTATACTTATGAGTGTGTGTATGTTTTGGAGCCTCTTTTGTTTCGTATTACATACAGATGAAAGTACCTTGTGTTTCTGTTCTTTGTCTGAATGATGTCTTCAGTTCACTGTGGATGTGATCTTGCTTTGTACATAAGAGGTGTCTGTTTGACCCCCTCTGATTGCCGTTCTGTTGGTACATAATGACTTGTGACAGGCTGTTAACTTCTGTCTGTGTTCGTTTCTGTTCTGGCCCACTTTTTTCTCCTTGTCAGCAATTTGTGCTGTATTTGTGTTGGGTGTTTTCTCAGAGGAGGCAAGAGAGGCAGCGCCTGCTCATAAAATGTGGATGATAAAATAATTTACAGTATAAATAAAACAAATATTACAAGTTTTTAAGCCGTTTCGCTCGGCTATACGTCACAACAGGGAAGAAAAGACTAACACAACTTCTGTTTCATGCCAACTTTAAATAAATACATATGCTGTATGTTTTAGAGTGAAGCGTGGTTTTCAGTGTCTTGGAATGGATCGACTTCGTAGTAAATGCTGCTCTACATGAACTCATCTCTGCATGTGCTTGGGTGGCTTATGGGTTTGGGTCGCTTATAACATGCATTTTGGGAATGCAGCATGTGCCAACCATCTTCCCAAACTTGTAATAAGAAGCCCTTATTAACTGGCTGTTGTCAACAAAAGGGAAAAGTGGGCTCATCGCAGGGTGCATAATATAACGCATAAAACGGTTAGTTTCTGTCCTTGATTCTGATTGGTCAATAGCTGTGTTTTACACAACACTACACAACACCCTTAGCAATCACTCTTAGCAACGTAAACTGAATTGAAGCTTACTGTATTATGTAGAACTAGAAGAGTATTGTGAGAAAGACATCGACTGTTTATTACCTGCATTCAGATTTAGCATTTTCCTTCAGGTCAGTCCTATGTTCATAATAAAAAACCTGTTTAAATGTCCTATGTATTACCTTGTCCTTTTAACACTTAAGGGGTTTTCCCGTGACTGACAGCGCTAGTCAAAGCATTTGTCAGTTGCATCTTGTTCTATGTTCACAACAATTCAGTCTTTTCAAAGTCTTCGCTACTGACTGACACACTCTTAAAGACAGTCTTTGCCGCCATCTAATGGCCTAATAATGTAACTTCTGTTGCTGTTCATGGTCAGGGACTATTTTTTTCCAGCGGAAGGAAGGCTTTTAGTAAGAGTTTACTTCATGAAAGTTGCATTGATGCATATTTTTGGCTTTATTATTTGTATTGTGTGGAAGCCCTACAAACAAGCGCAGCAAACTTGTAACCTTTTATTTTATGACATATATAACGGTAGTAACAGATTAAAGCTTCGAAAAAGCTATTCAATAAAAAAATGCATTAACTTAATGGTACTTTACTTCGATGTGACTTTGTTTAAATAAAATTTAGTATGTTAATTTAAACATGTTTTCGTATTGGGTGTTTGTTGATGATATAAGGTGTTTAACCAGAAACCGTGTGGACATGAACATAAATTTATTAAACTAAAAAACCCTGAAAAGACTTTTCCCCCTCATTTCAGAAGTTCAACCCACACTGAAGTGTGATGCAGCAGTGCTGAACACAGGAATCAAGGTGACTGTGTGATTTGACAGTGTAAAGACCTCAGGTTCAGCTGCTTACTGTTGTGTGGAATTGTTCTGGGCTTATTACTATGCAAGGTTAGTTATTCACGTCTTGCATGAAAGCTCAGTAACTTCGAGCGGCACTGGTACAGTGTTGTAGAGACAAAGAATTATAACCTTTTATTCAGGAATAATCTGCTTCACTGATCATGGCTGTTTTTTTCCCAGACTTCTTCCCAGAATCCTTTCAAAGCCTTTTAAGGGATTGTGACTAGACATTGAATTACATAAAAGCATAATAAAAATGGTACATATGACTTTTGAAACCATATGGTAACTTTGTGCTGGGACAGACTGAAATTTAGGGAGGGGTAGTAAATGAGGACATAATTGTAATTTTTGGGTGAATTATTGCTTTAAAGCAGCAATAATAGGGACTGTGGTTCTTGACACTCTTGAGAGTCACTAATATGAAGACAAAAGTATCAGGGTCTCTTCCATTCCTACTGGACTCCGCTGAGGGGTGTATGAGGGTTCCCTGACAGTTTAACACTGATCTCAAAGTCTTCTCAGGGTTTTCGTGAGTGTCTCTCAAGTCCTTTGATTCTATCAGTGGTTGTAAACACTCACTGTTTGTTTAACATCAAAAACTAGATTATTTCAGAAAGTTAGTCACACTGCACGTTGATTGACTAATCTACAAATGTCTGCACATTTTTTTCCACATTTATTTGTTTTTTGTCTTTCACGTAAATAAGATCATGAATAATATAACTAGTTCATTATTTTAAAGGGCATTTCATTATTTTTTTCCCTTCATTTTATATGCGAATGATCTCTTATGATTGGCTAACATCAGTTCATCAGGGCGATAGTAATTTTCTGAATACATAATATTTTCCTGATATATTGGTACTATATCATTATCGACTGTTTTTTTTCAATTAATATCTCTCGATATTGTATATTGACTAATTAGATGTATTAAGTATAATCTTTAGCCAATGTCAAAATTAATATCCATTTTTCCTACTGCACTTTAAAATTTAGTGATCAATAAAAATTACTTGTAGATTTAAAATTTGAATGTTTTATTTTTATATTTATTTAGATAACTACATTCATATATATATATACCAATTTTTCTTAGAGCAGCACATGATTTTAATTGATGGTATATGAGGCAGCATTTTTTCCAATTTGTCTTGGGATATGGCCACTATAAAATATGAATCCAATCCTTAAAATTTATATTGCATGATTTGCATCAAATGAAACCCCGTAAGACTTTCACTCATCTTCGAAAAAACACATTAAGATATTTTAAATAAAATGTGAGCTTTCTGTCCCTCCATTGACAGCTACGCAACTACCACTTTGACACTTCAAAAAGTTCATAAAGAGATCGTAAAACTAATAGATATGAATTGAGTGGTTTAGTCCAAACTCAACAGATTAACATTAGGCTTTATATATATATATATATATATATATATATATATATATATATTATTTTAATATATATATATATATATATATATATATATATATATATATATATATATATATATATAATATATTATTTTAATATATATATATATATATATATATATATATATATATATATATATATATATATATATATATATATATTTTAAATTTATATATAATTTACCATTTTCTGAAGGAAGTGTTAGTGGTGTTTACTTGTGAAGTGGTTGCTGGAGTGTTGCTAAAGTGTTGCAGTTGCTGAGATGTTCTGTATTAGTGTTGTCGAAAGTACCGGTACTTCGGTACCAAGTCGGTACTGAAATTTTGAAAATGTGATGATACCAGCATTTCCGTAGTACCGGTAGTACAGAGTGTCCGGGTATATTCAGTACCCACTGATAGGGCTGTGCCAGTATTTACGTGAATATGACACGAGTGAAGCACAAAGCTTTGTTTACAGAATAAATAATAGGTTAGCAATTAAATTTGACATTGCAGCCATGGAAACATTTTGGTTCATGCCGAATGAGAGAGGTACGTGAGTCCATAAATTTACGCTTTGTATTCTGTTTTGCGAATCACGATCTGGTCACCCGATAAGCAGAGAATTTAACATTCCATTCGTTATTCCACTGAACATGGAATCTCAAATCTTCACTCATGCAGGGGATTAATGTTTCTTCCTTTGGTTCGCTTTTAATTAGGCCTATTATATTCGCATTCTTTACTGTGGTAAAGTAGAAAAAACACTGTAGGACAGAAACCTTTTTGCTTGCATGTCAGTTTCTATTTAACACAGTTTTACCACAGACTTTATAAGGCGCATCAAGTTTATTTGTATAGCGCGTTTCACACACCGGTGATTTTTCAAAATCAAACATAGCCTGAATGTCTGAAGATAAAACTAGCTCTTCAGACCTTTTACAACAAGTGTCAGTTGCTTGTAACATCAGGAGATAACATGAAGATATTATTGAAGAGAAATGGTCTCTCTTCTGCTCATGTCCCTCATCCCTCTCAAAGTGCAGAGCGGTAGGCTATATGACGCATCTTTGTATGGAAATATCAAATGAATGTTTTTTAGAAAAATACTTAACTTTCTTATTATTTACTGATATTTATTTCATAGTTTTACAGGCTGTAGTGTGTCGTTTCACTGACGGAATAGCTAAAATAAACATGCACGTCTGGTACGTTTGAGCATTTGTTTATTTATTTTTTAGATTTCAAAATTTATTTCATTGAGGTATACTGTATATACACACACAAACACACACACACAATCTCCAAATATTTATATGTATGATTACCATTATATTTAATGTCTTTAAAATAGGCTAGTTAAATAAAATAGTAAAATATTTCCAACAGATTTTCCTGTGGTACCGAAATTGGTACCGAGAACCGTAAAAATTTTAATGGTATTGGTACCGACTACTGGAATTTTGGTACCGTGACAGCACTATTCTGTATGGTTGCTAGGGCGTGACTAGGTGGTTGCTATGGTTTTCTGGATGGTGGTTGCTTACAGACGCAAGTGAAGAGAGCCCTCCTCCAAGTCTCAGATCCTTTTTCATTGTTAATCTGTGAAGTATGTTCATCTATTTTATCGTCCACCACACAACCAACTTAAAAAAGTGCATGGCTATCCTCAGCAGTCTGCATTATTCTAGGTGTCTGTTCCACAAACAGTAAGTGGCGAAATGTAATACTTTAAGGGTTTGTTTAAATTACCACTAATTAACAAACAGTCCCTGCCATTATCAGACACTCCATCCCCCGTTCTCCTCATTCACCGCACACTAAGCTCTTTCACCATCCACTCTGATGCTCCATTCCAGTCACCCTCCCACTCTACTCCATGTTTTCCACAAAGCCCCTCAGCTGTTTGCCACCGGCTCTCTGGGGACCCAGCTACACCCTGACGAAAGGATGAGAGAGAGAGAGAGAGAGAGAGAGAGAAAGAAAAGGGTGAGAGAGTGAAATAATAGAGAGAAGAAGCAAAGAGTACAGAGCAG
This sequence comes from Elopichthys bambusa, assembly GCA_037101425.1. Lineage (NCBI taxonomy): Eukaryota > Metazoa > Chordata > Actinopteri > Cypriniformes > Xenocyprididae > Elopichthys > Elopichthys bambusa. Next base: position 22,139,046 of record CM074446.1, read on the forward strand.
AGCCAGGCACCGTAGCAAAATATCCGTCTGTGTTGCAGGAACTCCCTCCTTTTGTCTGTGCCGCCCATCTCAATTAAGGCTTCCAGCAGAGCTGCCTGTTCCTGATAGAAACATCCCTCCATCCATCCGTCCATCCATCAAGGACGCAGCCTATACAAGGACAGCCAGCTGTAACGACTGCATGCAGGGAGCGACAGAACGGCAGGGAGGGGGAGAAATAATTAAATAAGTCACAAGGAAGAGGAGAGATTGAGCGAACAGAGGAGACCGCGAGGGAGGAGGGGATGTAGCCGGTGCGTCGTTGGAGGCTGCCAGGGGAAATGTGCTGAAACGAGCAGAAAACAGGAAGATACCGGTGAGCACTGCACTGTTGAGATCTCTTCCATTTGTCCACCCCATCATTTTGCCGCTGTCTTTGTGTACGGATGTGATTGACATTGAGCTAGCGTGACCGAATCCGCCGTGTGTCCAGATCTTGTCCATGCATGTGTGCTTGATGCATTCTCTTTATTTTCATCTCACCTGCAGTGATTTGATGGCCCGTCTTACTTGACATACTTAGGTTTAAACCCGTTTGGCTAGTGCGGCAGCGTTGCGTGCGGGTGTATGTGTGTGCGTCTGCCTACCTGGCATGCTTTAGTCAGAGTTCCAGAGAGCCGCTAGCATCCTTTTATTTAGCTTTCACACACAAAGGAAGACACACACTCCCTACCTCGGTCTCTCTCTTGGTGCTGGAGACCCAATGCATCCTAAGAAGGCTGACGGTATGTGAACAGTATTGTATCATCTTAAGGTCTTGCTTCGGGTTATTGTGTGCATATTTTCTTTTCAGATGTGTCACGAGAATGGTTTGTGTTTGTGGCCACTAATGAAAGGAAATGTACAGTTTTGACTGTCGACTCAAAACGGGGGTATTTATGAGTGCTCCTCGCTCTCCAAAGAGGGTGGTTAAAATAGATGCTCATGCATTATTTAAGTCTGACTGACATAATTAGCGAGATGTCAGTTATCCGCCACCTCTTGGCCGCGGTGCACCCAAACACGAGGCTCTGCATCCCTCCCATGACTAAAGACACAAGGACTCACATTCACATTAGTTTGTTTCTGACGTTCTTGGGGAAATAACAAAGGGGAATTGTGTTCTGCTGGAATGGCAAGACCTTGATACTGTTGCTGCATGACGTTAGATTGATTTTAGAGTTGATTTTATAACACAAGTACCTGCAGATACAGCAGGATTTGAGTTGACCCTGCTGTCAGATGCATGGCGGGTCCGTTTGGGATCTATGGTTCATTGATTGCTGTTTGGTTTGTTTTCATGGTGCATTTAGTCACCGCCCTGTCCTTGATGTTTCAGACCAAGGAGGCCAATAAAGTTGCTGAAAGCAGTAGTTTTAGAGACGTTTGTGTGTTGCACGCTGTTCGGTGTTGCTGTTTTTAGCTGCAGTGTCTGTGTTGGGATGTCATATGATCCACCTGTTCCAGTATTGATTGGCAATAAATCTAAATATGGCCACTGCAGCACACCAGCGCCTGCTCGGGAGAACCCTGATGATGTGATGTAAATATCTTCTAACAAATCTTCCAGGGGTTATTGATGGGTTTTGTGATTTATAACTTTGTAGATGATGGTCGAGTTCAGTGGATATTCACATTTTTGCAGACATTTTAACATTTTTACAGATGTGATCCCATGATTTTAAAGGGATATAGTTCACCCAAAATTAAACATTTTGTCATAATTTACTCACACTTATGTTGTTTCAAACCTGTATGAGTTTCTTTCTTCTGTTGAACAAAAAAACGATATTTTAAAGAATGTTGGTAACCAGACAGTTGATGGTAGCCATTGATTTCCATTGTATTTTTTTCCTACTGTGGAAGTCAATGGCTACCGTCAACTGTTTGATTACCAACATTCTACAGAGGAAAGAAACTCATACAGGTTTGGATAACTTGAGGGTGATTAAGTATAAAAAATGTTCATTTAAGGTATTTGGTCATTTTTATGTATGTAACATAAATGCGTGATGATTTGTTCATTGAATACTGATTGACTACACATTTATTTCTCCTTCACACTGCACAATTAACATTTGACTTTTAGTCTTAATAGCTAGTTTCCATGATATGTCATGTTTTTTTCTTTTTCTTTTTTTTTTAAATGGACGCTAAATTTTGCCTTTTAATCCATATGACAGTATGGAGCAGTGGTTTTTAACCAGGGGGCCTCATGATGAGTTAAAATTATTTAAAATAAAGACAAACAAGCTTTAAAATAATCTAAAACAACAACAAAAAATCAAGATATTTCTTATTTTAAGTCTTCCCCTCAATTATTTTTTGAAGAATTATAAAGTGGGATTTCTAGACCTTGAAAAGCCATATAAATGGATCTTTGGCATTTTATACATTTTTTTTGAATATACATTTTTGTAGTTAAGCCAAGCTCTAAAATATTAGTAAAATAAGGATGTGATTGACATTGAGCTAGCGTGACTGAATCTGCCGTGTGTCCAGATCTTGTCCATGCATGTGTGCTTGATGCATTCTCTTTATTTCCATCTCACCTGCAGTGATTTGATGGCCCGTCTTACTTGACATATTTAGGTTTAAACCTGTTTGGCTAGTGCGGCAGCGTTGCGTGCGGGTGTATGTGTGTGCGTCTGCCTACCTGGCATGCTTTAGTCAGCGTTTCAGAGAGCCGCTAGCATCCTTTTATTTAGCTTTTACACACAAAGTAAAAATACTTTTTAAAATTAAATTCTTATCCTTAACCATTGTCCAGTAAATCATGAACAACTGGAAAAGTATGGCCTTCGACTATTGTTGTGGAGGGTGGGTGGCCTTGGAGTCAAAAAGGTTACAAACCACTGATATAGAGTAGACAGGAAAATGCAGGGAAACATAGAAGTGGGATTGTATGAGGGTGAAAGCCAGATCTGAACCAGCGCCCCCTTAAACACATCAACATAAGTCTCCTTCAGATTTTTACACTAGTTTAACTAAACTTAGTAAGGAAGAACTTCTGTAAATCAGCAGTTTTAGCTGCTATCTGGTCCACAAGCTAGATCAGCAGCACTAACCAGCAGAAGCCACTCATTGAATTCATGCTTGTCTAAGCTGCTTTTGTCAGCAAGATGATGGATGCTTCCCATATTTATCTGGTTCTCCACAAGTGGAGATATTGTAGAGAGATCATTTTCATGAAAGCAAGTCAATCGATTTCAACATTGTTGGCAGATTCTCCTCAGGGTCTCCTACACTATGTGGGCGTGCAGTGTTAATTTTGACAGCAAATTTTGATTTAGTTTTAGTCATAGTCTTTTGACTAAAATGGCATTTAGTTTTAGTCATATTTTAGTCATCGGAAATTGTTTTAGTTCTTTATCTACAGTAGATTTAAAGTTAAATACAGTTAAATACAGTTTATTGTGTAAACAAAATAACAATAATAATAAATAATAATAATAAACCATCCCGAAATACACCATGACTCTTATTCTGAAATGTCTGCGGTCTGTACTGTAGTTGCAGGCTGCTCATTTAAGTTCAGGTGAGGGATAATAAAAGATGTGTTTTTACAAGCAGTCTGAAGTGCAGCTGCGCGAGCCTGTAGAGTGCGCAACAGCGCCGCTTTTCCGCGGTTAGATCAGCACGTTACTACGGAGCCCCTAAAGGGACATGGTGGTGTAAAAAAATTGGGAAGGGAGGAAATTTGACGTGCTGGTGGAAAAAAAATTTGGGATGGGAGGAATTTTTTTCAAAACTTTTGCGTTCCCCCAAGAAACTTGTCATTCCCTCGCAAAGATATTTGCGTTCTCTCGCAAAACTTTTGCGTTCCCTCGCAAAGATATTTGCGTTCCCTTGCTGTGAGCTCTGACAAACACTTCCTCTTTAATGTCCCGCTGGCTGACAGTAGTGTTTCAGTTAGTTCCATACGTTAATAATGCACACAAATAATGCGCAGCTCATATAGTTTGAACTTGTTGGACTCAAATATAAAGAAATGCAGTCAGTGCTTAAGTCAAGCAGTTCAGTAAAGTTGGCAATATATTCACAGATTCGAGCTTCTCGGATCAATAACTCATGAGCTAAACGTTGTTGAAACACAAATGCAGCTACTTCCAATCATAGTAACCTAGACAATGAGCTACAACAACCCAATTTTCCTCAAATGTGCTTTATAATAAATTGGTCTTTGTGAGCAGGCGGCGGAGAGACAAGTCTGAAGGGACCGTCTGAAAAGTGCAAGACCAAAACCCTTTTGTTCATTTTATATTATGAAAAATACTCAATAACTTCACTGTAACACACTGTGCAGTCAACAAATTCAGTTCATACATCACTGCTCTCCTGCTGGTTGTACTGGAACAACAACAACAACAACAACAAAAAAAACATTTTATGCAACTTTTATGCTTATTAATTATTAAACAAAATCAGTAACTTCACTGTTATTAGTAAAAAATATTAAATAAATTGTAATGCCATCAAATTCAGTAAGCAATTATCATGCAAAAGCTGTTGTAAGTATGTAAGCTGTGTACCAACATAATTTGTGTAAAGAAAGCCTTTATGTGCTACTTGCCAAACTAAGTGTTGTAGTGCCTATTACCATCAGGAGAGCAGTGATGTATGAACTGAATTTGGTGACTGCACAGTGTGTTACAGTGAAGTTATTGAGTATTTTTCATAATATAAAATGAGCAAAAGGGTTTTGGGTTTTGCACTTTTCAGACGGTCCCTTCAGACTTGTCTCTCCGCCGCCTCTCCGTTGTAGCTTGTTGTCTACGTTACTATGATTGGAAATAGCTACATTTTGTTTTTTAACAACGTTTAGCTCATGAGTTATTGATCCAGGAAGCTCGAATCTGACTGGATGACTGGATATCTTCCCAAATCGTCCCCATCTATCATTTTTGTCTCGTTTTTATTTGTTGATGAAAATTAGAGTAGATTTTAGTCATAGTTTTAGTCATTCAAAACGAAAACAATTTTTATTTAGTCATCGCTTTCGTCTGTGGAAAAAATGTCATTAACGAAAATTATGACAAATTATTCATCGACAAAATTAACACTGTGGGCGTGTCAAACAACTCAGCAAAGACCAGAAAAGTTTAATTTTATTCAAATGAGAAGCAACAACACGGCAACAACCAATAGGAACAAAGACAGCAGATCTCGTGATCCGTCTTCTTCGAGGCACTGTAGTCAAGTGTAGGCAAGACAGAGGAAGACCTTCATGTTACTGTGAGCGATTTCACAGTCCTAAATGTTTTGTCTCAGCCCACATATAGCAATAAATAAAAAAGGATGCGTGGAAACCCGCATCAGAAACTGTGGGAATTCTGAAGCAAGTTTGATTCATGCATTGATCTTGTTCATATGATGTATTATGCACTACTGCAATTTAAATTCACACATTTTCCCTTGCTAAATGATCATTTTTAGCAGCAACAAGCTGATTTCCTTGTTAAAATAAAATTGCGTTTTCATTTTTACCAGCAGTGCTCATTTGTGTTTGCCAGCCCACAACTTAATCCGCCTACTAGTGACCTTCAGAGCTGACGTAGAATGGTTTCTTGCTCATATAACAAGCATTAAAAGAATGAATCCAAATGTCTGGCTTGTTTCCTGTCATTGTATGTGATGTATCACCACTTGTCTTGTGTGATAAGTCTGTAGTTCTCAGTTTAACCTTCTCTTCAGGTCAGTGGAGGGTAACTGCATTGGAGGCTCCTCTTCTCATTCTGCTCTGTTGCGTTCATGTTTTGTGGCTATTTTAGGAATTAGGTGTAAGAAGGTGCTAGCTTATGTTAGCTGTTGCTGGGTAAGGTTTATTGTCATGGTAATGGCTGTTATGAGGTAATAAATATGGTGGATCTTCTCAGGAAGACAGATTGCTGTAAAATGGAGAATGTAATGGAGTGTTGAAGACCTCCCCTCCTCATTATTTCTCTCCCACACTCGTCATTCTTTCCTGCTCATTAACTGACTTTCTGACTTCACCCTCCTCTTTGCTGTTCTTTCTTTTCTCTCCCTCATTCTCTCTATCCATCAGCCCTCTCCAACCATCTTACCAACTCAGCTTATTCCGCTGCGTTTGACTGCCCATCTTCCTCTCCTCTTCTCCTCCGCTCATGATCTTTCTGTTTTTTTGCTCTTCTCTTCCTCCGCTGTTATCGTCTCTCTCTCTCTCTCTCTCTCTCTCCCACGCTGGTCACTCTCTTCTGTTCATTATCTGTGATGCTGTTCTTTCCTCCTCCTTTCCACTCCTCCAGCAGCCAGGTTAGATTTCATCAGATGTCCTCCGCAGCAAGAAACCTTCCGTACTAAACATCCACGCTGGAAGCTTTTCCGGGATGTTCATTATTTAGTGGTTAGTCATTTCTTGTAACTGTTCTTTCAAATTTTAAGTGGGTGTTCTGAAATATGACTACAAGTTTTTTTTCAGTTTTGGGTACTTTTAGAAAAAACAAAAAACAAGTTCACTTTAAACAATGTTTAAGATTTCTAGTTGATTTCATTTGTCAACTAATAATGTCCAAAAGTGGACATCAAATTTTATTTTATTTTATTTTAAACGTCATTGTGGAAATGACGGTAATGGAAATGACATTTTAAACAATTTTGCCTTAACTATTTTCATAGCTAGTGTTTTATGTATCTTAAATACACAAAATTAAAGAATATTTTCTTTGCATACTTTCAGTTATAGCTTGATTAGCAATTCACTTTTTTACCTTTATTAGGGGTCAAATGTTGGTTGTTGTGGAAATGATGTGGTGGAACTGGCAGACCGTTAAAATGTATATAATTTTCACAAAATAATATTAAAACAGTTTGTTTACTTCACTTTTTGTTTAGATTATTTTAGTTTTAAAATATAATAATAATACTTTTTTATTTTGAATTTTCATAATTTAAGATTGAATGTCTGGGTCTAGGACAGGGTAATAAAATCTTTACATAAAAAGCATTGTAAAAATGTTATGGGACCATTATATAATAGGAAAAAAAAAAAAAACAGAAAATGTGTTCATTGTTATTTTTAGTAGTTGTTTTTTGTTTCATTGTTGTTTTGTTTTGCTTTTTGTTTTCTTATTGTAATAGTTTAATAAAAAAAGAAGAAGAAAATGTTAAAAATCAACCCCCTTCCCATTTGAAGAAAAAAACGTTATATACAGTATATAAATTCATATGTTTATTTCAACAAACAGTGTCGGTAGTTCTCAATTCGTTAGCCTGGTTTATATATGTTTTTTTATTTTTTTTATTTTGTGGTGTAAATGTGTTAAGATGAGGATTTTCCATCTATTTCGAAGGTAAAAAATACTTTAAAGATCATTATAAGGCGGATAAGTGAAATCCCCCAGATCTACATTTGAAATCACCACCAGAAGCAGCCTCGATAAGAAAGCGGTTTTATCTGAGTTTACAAAGAGCATGAGTCCAATCCCCCACTTCTCTCTTAGTCATGTGATTCTGCTCACACAATGAAGGACTGAAATGTGGATCAGGCACCAGCAGTGCCCCAAGCCCTGAGCCTAGCTGCTCAGACACCCATCTTAAAATAGACATGCATTCATCCTCTTAGTACTTCTCTTCCCGTATCCTCCTGTCCTTTGCCTCTTTTTCTCCTCTCTCCCTCTTTTGTGGTCCAGAACAATGTTTGCTGGAGTCTTAAGTGGGTGCCAGTGCTTAGTGTTCTGTCCACACAATGACCGACCCAGACCTCTTATCTACTGTCAGAGAGGCCAAGGACTTCATTTCTCTGTGCTGTACTTCCAGTTTGATGCCATGTTATGATGCTGTAGTGTTTCTTTAAGAACATTCCCCTTGAGCATCATACTTAAGTAACTTGCATCATAAGGTTGAATTTGTTGTTATGTTGCCTAAGATATGTATCAAATATATGCAATTGTATATAAATTCATCACATTTGAGCAGTTTGTCAGACTCAGAATCACAAATAGCTATTACAAGGGAATACTTGTGTTAACACTACTCTAAAATGCACTTGCTTTCTCTCGATTTACTTAATGGCTTGTTTAAAGAGATTTTTCCCTGTGGCTATAATGATTTGCCTTCTCTGGTTTGTTTTGTGTTTTACAGCTTTCTAGAAATAGTTGTCATACTTTATAAACCCTTATTTTTGCATGTTGCCAATCATTAGGTGCCATTTTCACGCAGTAAATCAATAACTCTGTTTAGGCTAAACATTCACCTGTTGTTTACCTGTTGAAAGGAGGAGGGTGGCAGAGACTTTTGCTCAGGCTTAAAGGGATAGTTTACCCAAAAAATTCTGTCATCATTTACTCAGCCTCAAGTTGTTCCAAACATGTATGAATTTCTTTCTTCTGCTGAACACAACAGAAGATATTTTGAAGAATGTAATGGAAGTCAATGGGGCCCATCAACTGTTTGGTTACCCATACTTTTAAAAAATCTTCTTTTCTGTTCAGCAGAGGAAATAAATTCATACATGTTTGGAACGACTTGAGGGTGAGTAAATGACAAGATTTGCATTTCTTGGTGAACTATCCCTTTAATGTTGTCATTTTACAGGGCCAGCAAAAGGAACACTTTTAAAATGTATGGTTTATTTCTCAAAAAATGAGGATGGTGAACACAGAAATGTTTAAAATCAATGGGGACCATCATCAGGAATCATGATATTTTCTACTTTTATAATGGTTGCTACACCCCTGGTTGTAAACACTAAAAAGGTGCACATAATTGCAAATGTTTACTACGAAAAATAATTTTCTTAATTGGTAATATTCTTTTTCTTCCTAACCCTAATATATATATATATATATATATATATATATATATATATATATATATATATATATATATATATATATATATAAAATATACAGGGGCTAAATTTGGATTTGTTATGTGGGGGGGGCTCTGTGGTTTCAGGCTTTCGAGGAGTGCACATGTGTATGCAAAGCCTACAAAATCTTACCAATTGACAAACTGTAAAATATAAGTTGACAGAGCCCTCTGCTATGAACACTAAAATGCAGATCAAAATCATTCTAGATGCTGGCAGTGTGCAAAGCTACATCTGATGACAATAAAATCTTTCTGTAGGCCTAAAGAAGAGCATATAAATATAAAATACAGGGTTCAACATTAAGCCTTGTCATGTGCTTGTCCTTTGGAAAAGAAAATTGATCACTTGTCCGAGCAAAAAAGTTGCTTGTCTGGAAAAAAATAGGACTTTTTGTGGTGTAAATATAATTTATTCTGAAGCAATATTCTCAACAGTGTTCCATCAGCTTTTACATATTTATATCTGCATATTTGTGATATTTACCCCAATGGCATTTTCCCCCCTAATCTTATTACATGCTTCATCTTCTATTTCACATTTTTACATTTGATTAATAAATTCAATAAGAAAAATAATGCAGGACTGTTATGAATCAAATTAAATAATTTACACTGAAAAATTACAACTGCATTAAATAATGTTATGATATTCTTTTAAATATTTTTGAATATACAATAAGAAATGTTGGGAGAATTATACTTTTAAACATGAAACTGAACAGTAGGTGGCGGCAAGTGACTGTCCTAGTCATTCATTCAAACGAATCGTTCAAACGGCTGATTCATTCAAGAATGAGGCGGGTGTTTTGGAATAGGCCATTGAATCTTTGACTCAACCGATTTGTTCGAAACGCTGAATCATTCAGTAATGTGTCGCTGTGGAAGATGCGCTATGGTTCTGCTGTGATCTTTGTTTGGAACTATTTTCGCTGCTGAAATAGAACAAAAACAGTCAGTAATGTGTCTAAAACGTAAGTGACTTTATTAACTTGTATTGAATTTACTTACCTAATAATTAATAATTTATTATTGAATGTAGGCTATAAAAGTAGTCACATTTTTCAATCGTGATTCCAATAACGTGGAAAACAGCCATTTTGGTCGTGTGATGTTACGTAACCTCCACATTTTTAATTTTTACAGCAGCATGTTTTCTTTGTGTGTGCTGCGCTCATTTGTTTCGATTTCTCCTCGAGAGGCCGCGCGAGCCTCAATGGCGCAACCTTGTTACTGTCAGCGCATTATACATTATATATTATTATCAATCGCCACTTACACTAAATGTAATAAAACCATGCTTGCTTTTGGTGATTCCCTAGCTATTTTTGTTATTGATGTTTTAATCAAGACAAGTAAAACTCTCTTTCTCTTGCCCCTTCAAAAAATTAAGCGTTAATGTCAAACCCTGGTAAGCCTATGTATATATATTATCTAAACATCCTTAAATAAAGATACAAACAATACACAAAACTGTGTTATATTGAGGCTTGATTTCAGAGAATGTTTTTTTTTTCTTATTTTAAGCATAAATCTAACAAAATGTAGTGAGTTTTATGCTTAAAACAAGAAAATAACCCACCCAAAACACATTTATGTAGTGTTAATGTAGTGTGATGAGAAGAGAGAAGTTCCACAAATAAATAAATAGACGATATTTGCACTTTTTAAGGTAAAGTGGTATCTTGGTGTCTTTCTGATGAGTATATCCGTCCAGCTGGCAAATGAAATCACTCTGTAATGATTAGATCTGAGTGGTTTTGTACCAGAGTAATCAGTCAGATATTATTTGCATAGTTCTCCTAATCAATGTGATTTTCTCTTCCCTAAACAGTCTATCAAGCTTTGCTTCCATCACATCCATTAACAAACCACTGGGTTTTACTTTCACAGACCAAAACCTAATCAGAACCACCTGAAGAGTTTGATGAGCACAGTTTGGTGCTTTTATTTATCCCGAACCATTTATTATACAGCAACAAAATCACAGACTGATCCAGGGTGAGGGGATGCTCAAGCCAATTAGTTACTTAAATAAGCTGAATTATCCTATGCTGAGATAGTGCTCTCATTAGCATGTTGTTTCTGTGCTTCCTTGACAAGTGTTTGTGTTCCTTCCAGGGTTGTGCTTATCAGAATATTCTATGATCTGCTGTTTTAAGATGGTTGTACAATGATCATAGACCCCATGGATATTGCTTTATGGGTGTAGTTTTATTTTCTGTTTTGACTTAGCCTATTTCTTATTGAAGTTTGGATGGGACATATTGAAAATACACCTTTTTTAATATCACTTAAGTGTACTTTGCTTCTCACTAGTTGTTTGAAAGTGGTATTAGGGACAGGGACATTCTCATTCTAGAGCGTTTGATTGGACAAAAATCTGTGTAGTGCAGGATGAGTCATCAATATTTTTAGCTTCTTTCTTAGAAGAGAAAGACTGCAAATTTTAAATGCCAAATACCGTTATAAGGTTTGGGGTCATTATGATTTTTATGATTAGCCTTTTATGTTCACCAAGGATGCATTTTATTTGTTTTAAAACAATAAAATTGTGAAACATTATTACAATTAAAATAACTGTTGCTGCAGTGATGGCAAAGCTGAATTTTTATCATCTTTACTCGAGTCTTCAGTGTCACATGATCCTTCAGAAATCATTCTAATTTGCTGATTTGGTGCTCAAGAAACATTTCTTATTATTATGAATGTTAAAAATAGTTGTGCTTCTTAGTATTTTTGTGTGAACTAAAAGCCACAGTCCAATTTTGGTCAGAGGCTTCAGTTTTGCCTTGTTTAGTTTTCTTTGTGTTGCAGATGAAATTTAAAGTATATGACATTATTTCCCCATCATTTTTGGGGAAAATTTTTTTCTTTCAGTTTTGAGTTAAATAAACCTTTCTGCCTGTCTCAGTTTGATTTAAGGCCTTCCACTATAAAGAAATGAGATGAGGATAATGGTCTCAAGGTCCACAGCCTCACTCTTTTCTCACATCCTCTCTTTCCTCACTTTGCCTTCTTTTTCTGTCTTAACCCTCCCTTCCTGTTTCACAGCCTGAGCAGACGACTGTCAGAGTGAGAGACACCAAGTGTTGACATGCGCACTCTCTCTCTCGTTCTCTCTCTCTCTCTAGAAACAACCTTGTACCTGTTAAGATCAATCCGTTCTTATTTAGTTTTAATATGATGCCATCTTTTTGGAGAGGTGGAGAATATTAAAAAAATGTATATTCTGTCATCATTTACTAAGGAAATTTTAGAAAATTAGTTTGTTTTCTGACAGTTTGTCTTTAATTTATCTTTTTCTCTCTCTATGCAATTAGAATAACTAAGGCTTGCAAAAAAAGGATGCAAAAGTACCATAAAAAGTGCCCCAGGCAATTTTTGTCACTATTTGTTGGTGCTGTGGTTTTATATATACACGGATATGTCATAAACTATAACTTTAAGGCAAAACTGAAGCATTTGAACAAAATCTGACTGGTGTGGCTTTTAGTCATGTCTATTAGTTTTGAAGCCTTCTGTATGCTAGTGTACTGCTAAATGTTGACAAAATTCATGTTTAGCAGCTACATACAGCATAGCGTTCAAATGCTTGGGGTCAGTAAGTTATTTATTTTTTAAGAAAGTGTACTTTTATTCAGTGAGGGTGCATTAAATTGATCAAAAGTGACAGTAAAGCCATTTACAGTATAATATTACAGCAGGTTTCTATGTAGCTAAATGCTGTTCTAACTTATTATACAGTATGTTTTGTTTAGTAAAGCTTTTGTGTTTATCCTTAGGGGAGATTCCTTATTTCGTAAACCACCAAAATAAGATTCTTTGAGTCTGTGTTCAGTGCAGCAATATGTGTGTGCATTAAAGGGAAAGAAACATGAATCTTTGGCAATAACACGGCTGTATTATCTTGGATCAGATGGGTCATCATTGCACATTTGTTTTAAGATATTATATACCAAAATGTCATTTACCAAATCCCCAGATACATCCTTTGGGGGATCTATAAGTCTAAATGGCCCTCTGTGGCAGTTTTTTTTTTATTCAGTTACAAAGGGATGGCACAGTTCTTCCAGTGCACTCTTGTGTTGGCTAAGCAAAAGCTGAGAGCTGCACTGTCATTCCAGTGCTGTACATGTGGGCGATTATGATATAATATGCCATAAATAGATACTGGATAACTTTAGGGTTAGTTTCAAATATGCTGGAGGCTTATTGTGTAGGAGAATTTGGACTGAAATAGGAGTTTGAAGAGTTGTGAAACAAAGTAAAATAAAATGTTACCAAAACTGCTTATCGCTTCTTTTCTCAAACATTTCTAAATCAAGGATGAGTGGCTTAAGGAGCGGTCTTTGAATGGCTGCTAGAGTGTTGACTTTGCAGGCAACGGGCTGAGGTATAAAGGTACGTTAGGGATTTTTGGATGTTCTCAAACTGTCTATCTTGTGACAATGCTTGAAAAATAAACAAGTGTTTTGCCACTTTTTACTCTCCTTCGCCCACCAGACAGAAAGGAGAGAAAGAGGTGACTTCACTTTTCCACCCACATCACACTCTCAGTGGTGCTCGGTTGTGAGGTTTGTTAACATGCATCTTTACTCCTGTTCAGTTAAACGCCTGGGGCTCTTCTCAACCCCGCACTCATTTCTGATTATATCTTGTATTAGTAATTAATTTGAGTAATTATAGTTCTTGCAAGGTATTTTTTTATATACTTTATAGTTAAGAAATTTTAGATGAAAGTAGTAAAATCTCTCATTGACTGACAGAAAGCTATTCAATATTTAACTGCCAGTGATGATATCAGTATAAAATTTGCATACTGAATTGTGATTGGTCTCTATCAAAGTGATGAGTCTCAATCTTTCTCCCTGTCGCTCGCCCTACGTCTGTCCATTTTTGGGTTTTCAATTATTCAAACTTCAAAAAAAGGAATTAATTTACCGTAGTAAGTGTTGCAACAAGGCATGAAATGCCTCGTAAGATTTCTTAAAATGAGTTATTCAAAATTCTCTGAACATGTGGCAGTTTAGCTTCTAAAATTTTGTTTAAGATGTTTGTCCCAGAGAACTAGACAAATATTTTTGCTGCCTTGCAAGCAATTTTTTTAAATTCAGATTTTATATGGAAACCAATTCAAAACCGATATTTTGTTGGTTTCTAGATAAACAGGTTTTGAAAAAGTGTATAAATGGGATGTTTGCTCAAGAGCAATTTGCTTTGATGTTTGCAGTGATTTTCATTTTGTTGTAATTAGCGTGTGCCGTGATTATTATGACTCGGGGATTTTTCAACTGCTGTTTCATAAGTGTCACACCCAAACTAATTCACCAGGGACTGTCAGCTTATTCTCTTCAGGCACAGCTTAGTATTTCCTGTTAATGTATTCTGGGCTTAAAATGGTACAGAATCCAGATCAAATAATCATTTAGCCAGAATATTTTGGAGATGTGATTGTGCAGCACATAGCAAAGAAACGATGGTGGGCTTGTGCAATCTGCCATGAACCTGATGGCAATAACTTTGTCCTTTTAGAAAGATTTGTGTATTTTGGCATAATGGTTAGGATTTGTAATTCACTTCCAGGGGAATATCTCACCATGGCTTTCAGTAAAAGGGCTACACATTAATTACGCTGTAGTCTGTCTTTGTTTCCACCCCAAGTCTCAACTTATGATTTGTTCAGTATTATAAATCCAGCTCTGTCTTCCAACCATTGGCAACACGCATCATAACAGAACAGCCAATGGTGTTTCTCCCTGTAGCAACTTGCACCCAATAAGATTCCTGAGCTCATCAGCTGACTGACGTGAAAGCTTTTATTCATCCTTTTATTCATTTATTATTTAACATGAAGCTGTCTAGAAAGTCCTACTGACCTCCTTTTGGGAGGATGCATTATTATTTCATCCCATATTGGCTGTCTGTTGACCTCTGTTGGAGAGTTTATTGGATTATAATCCAATTCTTGAGCCTACAAATCAAAATAAATTGGATTGGTGGGATAATTTTGCTCAGCTAGTGTACTGCTAGACGATTTAAACTACAAGAATTGGTAAGACATTATAATTTGCATGCAATAAACCTACAATTTATAAGTAATTCATTAACCTCCTTTACAAAAGTATACTAGGTACAAACCATACAAACAATGTTTACACTTAAGAAAGAATATATGAGACTGCTAAACTTGTTAGGAAGCCCACACCTTCTAATGAGATGTGATCTTCTTTAAAGGAGTCACTGTTATGGCAGTGTAGTTGGGTCATCGCTAATGAGCGCAGCATGTACTGTATGTGTGCCAAATATATGTTGCTGATTTATAGCATCTGTGTTTACCATGTGTTTGCATGGTGTGGATAAGGTCATCAGGATCAGAGCTAAAGCTCAGATGGTTTTCCTTTCAGTTATGCTGATTGCCCACACAGAATCATATCTTAAATGCATCATGCATCTTGAATTTATATATATATATATATATATATATATATATATATATATATTTTAAGTAAATTTCTACAGTCCATTATTATTATAATATCAAAGCTGTTCATTTGGCATGCTTCAAATTCTAGTGTCTGGTGTCAAGTCTGGTGTGATTGTCCCTCACACCAGAGGTAGTTCACCCTAAAATGAAAATTATCCCATGATAACTTACTCACCCTCAAGCCATTCTAGGTGTATATGACTATCTTCTTTCAGACAAACACAATCAGAGTTATATTAAAAAACATTCTGGCTCTACCAAGCTTTATAATGGTAGTAAATGGTGCTTACGATTTTGAAGCCCAAAAAAGTGCATCCATCCATCATAAAAGTAATCCACACGGCTCTAGGGGGTTTATAAAGGCCTTCTGAAGCAAAGTGAAGGGTTTTTGAAAGAAAAATATCCATATTTACAATTACAAATAATAACCAGCTTCCAGCAGACATCCGTACACAAGTCGATTTACGGTGGAAGCGTAACCTCTGACGTGGCGCGTGACATATTGACAAACGCGGAAGCACATAGGATGGAGAACAAAAGAGAATTTAAAAAAAAAATGTTGGAGGATTTTGACATAAGAGTAGAGGAGCTACGTCATATGCTGCGCCAGTGGTTACGTTTCTGCCATAAGTCGACTTGCGTACAGATGTTTGTCAGAAGCTGGTTATTATAGTTTATAAAGTTATAAATATGGATATTTTTCTTACAAAAACCCATTGCTTCACTTTAGAAGGCCTTTATTAACCCCCTGAAGCCATGTGGAATACCTTTATGATGGATGGATGCACTTTTTTGGGCTTCAAAATTTATAAATGATTGGAAGAGCCTGAATATTTTTCAATATAACTCAGATTGTGTTAATCTGATAGAAGATAGTCATATACACCTAGGATGGCTTGAGAGTGAGTAAATTATGAGATAATTTTCATTTTTGGGTGAGCTATCCCTTTAAGTCTTTTAAGCCGTGTTTCCACTATAGGAACTTTCCCCAGGTACTAGGGACTTTGGGGCGGTAATGGGTGTGTTTTGACTGCAGGGACAAGGGTCTAAATGAAGTTCCGGTAGAAACAAGGCTTTATTGATATATTTACTTATAAGGTGCTGGAAGTAGTGAAGATTATGGTAAATTCAGAGCCTGCAGGCCTGCTCTTTATGTCCCTTCATGTACTAAACATTACCTGGTTTGATCTGCCTGCAATGATCATTGCTTTCCACTGTAGAGATGATTTCCTGTGGGGTGACGCTACTGGACTTCTGATTATTTGCCATTGATTCATTTTTACCTTCATATTGATGTTGCTGTCTCGAGTTTGGTTCTGTAAATGAATCTATTAGTCCACCATCCCTGTACACTGCATGCTGACCTTGACTACACAATGTCTTATATTCTACAGCAAGCACACACACATCGGATTTTCATGTTTAGTGGCCGTAAGGATTTTCAGACAAAGCTCTATGTTGGTGAGTTGACCCTGAGGGGCTTAAAAGAGAAAAATAAGAGGCTCTGTGTTCTCTCGGTCAAAGTAGAGAAAATGGAGGAGGGGTGTTTGTATATATGTGTTTGTGTGATTGCATCTAAGGCTCTGATTGGCTGTCTCCACTGAGCTGCTTGTCATCATGCATGAAGGAACCAGCTGTCGTTGTCATGAAATCTCTGACACTCAGAGGATGATGGCGGTGATGGGTGGAAAGGGAGGCCTAGCAGAGGCGTTTTGACCGAAGCAGTAAGGGAGGAAGTGTCTCCTCAAAAAATTTGGATAAGAAAAAAAAATAATTTTTATGTACTGTCAATTATTATTTTATTAAAGGATATATAAAATATCTTTGTTTGATCTCATATTAATTCTAAAATTATTGTAAGATATCCAACAGTGCAAATGTGCTAGATAATGCTGACTATGCAACTTGATTTTAATAGTTATATGCACAATAGTAAAAAATAGTTAAATACTTTATATACTTATAAAGATATATTATATATATCTTTAATAATAATTTAGTTATTACATTAAATTATTTATATAAAACTATTAGTTTATTAGTTGTTTCATGGAAACACAAAATTAACCTGGTAAAGCTTTATATTTGTTCATTTGCCTCCTCATTCTTGAAGTCCACTCGCATGTCTTGAGCAATTGCTCTGTGAAATGATGCATGGCAAGATATATTGTATATAACTGGAAGACAATGCTGTAATCAGAAAGACTGACAATCTGACTTAGTTTTGGATAGAAATGAGGGAAGAAGGTAGGGAGTTTGAGAAGGACGATGAAATTGGCATAAGCGGAAAGAAGAAAAGGAAAAGTGGGGTAAATATTAGACAGAAGCAGAAAAGAGGAGAGAAGTTTAGTAAGAGTGAAGAGCTTCTCAGTGAAGGTTTGAGCCTCAGTTATTATGTTGTCATTGTTGTGTGTAAATACGGAGCGTTTGCCTGAAGAGCTACTCAGAGCTACACACCACCATGATCTCTCCAATCCATATTCAGTAGCTCTCAATGGAAATGCACAAATAGACAGAAAGACTGATGAGCAATCAAAGCAATATTTGACCCCCTATGAGAAAGGAATGAATAGAATAGGATAAATTTACATTTAATCAATTAGCAGACACTTTTATTCAAAGCAACAAACAAATGAGGAAAATCACTTTGGACATAAGTTTAGATGTTTGCTTTCCCTCAGTCTTTTTCACTAGCCCCACCACTATTTATATATGATAAATAGTAATTTGGTTTATTGTTTATTTTTCATTAACTGTTTCATTAAAACCCACAAATCATTCTAGAAATGTTTACAAAACCTCATATGTTAGCAAGCTGAAAAATTAATAATGAGGTCGAATAGAATAGAGATGTGGTATGTGGTCTGAGACGTATCCAGGGGCAAATGAATGAATCC
The DNA here is from genome assembly GCA_037101425.1 of Elopichthys bambusa. Taxonomy (NCBI): domain Eukaryota; kingdom Metazoa; phylum Chordata; class Actinopteri; order Cypriniformes; family Xenocyprididae; genus Elopichthys; species Elopichthys bambusa. The sequence goes on from CM074446.1 coordinate 22,157,277, forward strand.
TGGTTTGCTCCGACCTCCTTTGTGGTATTATTTAGTATTACTATGTGTAAGTCTGCGATGGACTGGCCATCTGTCCAGGGTGCTTTTTCCCTGCCTTTGGCCTAAGAAACTGGGATAGGCTCCAGCCCTATGACCCTAGAAGGTCGAATAAGGATCAATGAATGAATGAATGACTGTGTGAGCAGGTTTACTTATGCCAACATGTACACGAGAAAGGAATCATGTTTATTGTAGATTTTCAAGCACTTACCTTGTTTGAGAAATTGGATTTTGATATGACCGTATTGTGTGTTGTAGGATTAGTATTGGATTTCTGTAGTTACGTGCGGTGCAACATGAGCAATGATCCCACAACCTTCTGATCTTCCAGGAAAAGTTAATAATTGGGGTGTTTATGAAATTACAGCAGTTAAATAGTTTTTGTAGTACAGCATTTCACTCTGCCCTAACCCTTCAAAAAAAAATTTTTTTATTTTAAAATTATGAAAATTATTTATTTCACTGTATATTTTTTATGTTCTAATTTCTGAGTCTAATTCTTGTAAAAATAGCATAAGTTTTGTTTAATGCATATTTTATTTTTATAAAAAAATTTTCACAAAACAATGATCAGCGATTTCTGATACAGCAGCATCCATAGATAGACAAAAAGTCCTTTTCAGGAAGTGATTTGGCCCAGTGTGTCATATGATGAAATCCACAGTTGTGATAGAAGCCATTGTTTATTTACAGGACAATGCAGATCTCTAGTCAGATTACAAATAAAGTATTTACAGTAGATATAACCACATACCCCAGATAAGTGTTCTGTTTGTTTAAAAATGGGACTTGACTGAGCGTTTGAGAATTTATAAAAAAAAAAAAAAAATAGATCAATAATCATATTTGTGATTGTATAATGCTATTTAATGATCAGCATGTCAGCTTTTTTATGCCAGAATTGGACCTCAGGATTAATGTCCACAGTTGGATATTTAAAGATTTCAAGGGGATCCGTAATCTTTGTAGGATTACTGCTCCTGAATGGCTGACATCAGCTTTCGTAACTTTATTCTGTGTTGAAATCGCAAGTGAAATTTAAGTGAGTGTGCAGTGTGCTCATAATCTCCCATAATGCATTCCTCTGTATTTTATATAGCCACGGTCTATGGTGGGTGTTGCCCCACAGTTAATCCTCTCTTTTTTAAAGCACTGTTCCGCAGTCTTAAATCTCTTAAAAAGTGTGCCATATTTCTCTCTCTGCAACTCTTTTCTGTTAAAATCCAATTTAATGTAAACTGGAAAAAGGTGCAGCACTCACTCTTAAAGAGCTCCAACTTTATTGGTTAAAAGATATGATGTTTCAGCCGTTCAAGGCCTTCATCAGTAACATCAAGGGTTAATCTTTATGTCTGAGGAAGGCCTTGAACGGCTAAAACGTCATCTTCTAATCAATAAAGTGGGAGCTCTTTAAGAGTGAGTGTTGCACCTTTTTCCAGTTTACATGCATTTTTAAATTTTAGGTTGCACCTCCTCTTTTGTTGGTAGAGCACCTCTTTTTACATTTGTTAAAATCCAATTTAATCTTTTCATACTCACTATATGATGATGTCATAATGGCAGTCGTTTAAAATCTGGGACAATCATCCTCTTCCATGTTCCGTGACATCATTGCGTCATTCCATTCCTCCTTTTTCCTCTGTTTCCCCGAGCTTACGCTCACTTACGTAACCATTGATCCACAGATGGCACAGCTGACCTGCTCTCAGTTAATGTGTTTGTTTGACCTTCTGTCACTCTATGGCTGGAAAACGTTTTATCTGAATGATTCTACATGTGTTACATATAAAGCAGGAAATATGAGAATGATCATTGCTACACAGACCCAGACTCAGATGAAGAATAGACCCCCTAGAACCCGGATGACTAGACTTGTACCAGACCTTCTAAGACCAGAAAAGACTAGACCTCTTAAGACCCAGACCAAGATGGCTATGTTTATACTGCAAGCCTTAGTGCTCAGTTCTGATTTATTGCTCAGATCCAAATTTTTGTTTGGCTCTTCACAATATCAGATTCGAGTGTGAACAGGTCACAGTTCAGAACTGACCCGCATGCACAAAAGAACAATAACAAAGATCAACACGCAACATTAATCAGCGCAGAATTGTAATGAATGTCAATCTAGAGTGACGTAAAAGTCGCATGAATTCTGATATGACCATTTAGACTGAGTTTGCATTGCAAAACATCTGACCTGTGTCTGATTTAGTACCACATATGGAAGTGGCCCGAATCAGAATTGGAAAAATCAGCTGTGTTTTGTGCTGTTCACACTGTTTTGAAAAAAACAAAACAAACAAACAAAAAAAACAATTCTGATTTGGACCACTTTTTCCTGCAGTCTGAATGCAGCCAATTAGACCCCTTTAGGCTTAAATCCAGACCAATATCTAATCTATTTGTATAATTAGCTTTTTAAGACATTTTTAATCCATTCTTTAATGTATTGAAAGGTCTTTGTCCTCCTTAACACAAGATACTACATGTATGATGCCGACCTTTGACCTTTCTTTCCTTATTCTCTCTTGTTAAATCAGAATGGTCTTGCCATCTGATGTGTTTCATGACAGACCTCGACTTGTATTAACCTAAATTACCTCGGTCAGTAGTGTAAAATAACATACTGTGGATTTCTTTCCTTCTAAGTGATTGTTAGGTTAATTGGCTTGTTGTCTGAAGATGCATATCTTCGCAAAAGCTTTTAAAGTGACCACCTCCTCCCCCCTCTTCAAACTGTTTAATTTGGAGGAGTGCCCAGGATAAAAGGAGAATATTTCTGCCATTTTATGTGTATGTGTGTGTTTTTGAATGTGCAGTTTGAAGTTCATAGACACCATCTGCTCATCTGCATCAAACATATTGAACACGAACTGTAATGTTTTCCTCATATTCCTGATGAATATAAATCTTAGACTAAAAATTGCACAACACTATAAATGTACCAACTCATTCGACAGAGCTTGACTGAAGCTACAAAGAAACAAATTTCTGTTGTCTCTGATTCTTAAATGGTTTGTTGTTGATGTATCTCATATTGAAACTGGTTTGAGCAGGTTATATTGATGGGCTTGTCCCTTAAATAAAAAAAAGCCAATAGGCAAGAATCATGATTTGCCACTTGCTATTGTGTTCACCTTGCATTTAAGGTAATTTTGGTTAACTTTTAGTAGTATACTAGCATATAGATGGCCTCAAAAATAATAGCCATTGATTAAAAGTCACAGAAACCCTATTTGATGTGAGTTTTTCATGTTTTCTCCAGCTAGTGTCCGGCTGTTCTTGTGAGTGATGTCATCCTGTCAGTCAAAGTGTACATGGCTTTTTGCTTCACATTTTCTTCAATGCCAGTTCTGTCCAATTCGCTTTGTTTTTACCAGCATGAAACATTTGTCAAGCGTCACGATTCGATTACGCAGACACATGTGTTTGATAAATACATCTGACAGGCTGCTCAGAATGATTGTGGTATCAGGATTCAGTGTGTGGTCTGACTCAGACAGGAAGTGTGACTGTGAGAGTGAAGACATGGAATACAATGACATCATCATCATCATCTTGTGGAGTGTTTTGACTGATTTAAATTGACCATTGATATTGCTGACGTTCCTCAATAATACTCAGGTTTGTTCTAAACCTTTATGTATTAAATGTATTTTATATTAATTCAGCTATAAAGGCTTAATGTAAAGGCTTTCATTCAAACTTCTTTTTAGATAATTTCAGCCTCAGTTTATTTATTTTCTTTTGTGTGTGTGTGTGTGTGTGTGTCTCTGTGTTTATATACAGTCAAACCAAAAATTATTCAGACATTTTTGATATATTTTTACTAGTGGGTGCAGGACAATATAGTTCATTTATGTAAATGAGGATAGCATATTAATAGATTATTTTTTTCTGACACAGTTTAACTCCGAGATCTTGTCATATTTTATTGCCATTTTTTTTAAACTATAGTGAATAAACTGTATTAATAAATGAAATGTTCAAGGTGTCTGAATAAATCTTGGTTTGACTGTGTGTGTGTGTGTGTGTATATATATAAATTAAGTATAAATTAAATCTCCCATTAAGACAGATTGTTCGAAATTCAGAATGAAATTGCAGTTTTCTTTCTATATACATATATATATAAATTTAAAAAAAATTATTTAATTATTAAGCACCATTACAAAATAGATATTGCTTGAATTGGTGCAGAAGTGATGTGCTAATTTCAATAGTTGATGTGCTGAGTAATTAATTATTCATTAGGCCACATGTTTGTCCTGTACTTGTTCCCTTGCCATTTTAAATGAGAGGTAAAACTGTTTGAATTGCTAAAATGCATGTTTGTTTTAACCACAGGATAATGTTTGAGCACATCTGCTCAATGACTGATGCACACACATGCAATTTAATTTTGGTGATGCACCACTGGGCCATAATGGAAAAACCATTAGAGTTACACAAACCTTTAGCTGTTTTTTGTCTATGTACCAGTCACAGGGCCTTCCATTAACCCCTTTATTTACATGAAAACACGCATGCTCACTCAGCATACATTGCTAAGCCAAACCAGACAGACCAGATGGGTTCATTCCATGTAGTGAGGCACATAAACAGAACTGAATTAAGGCCTAATGGCTGTGTATCAAGTTTGCCTTAAGGTTACAGTTTTACAGTGTTCCGTTTTTTTCTAAATCCTGTTAGGATGGCAAATCATTTTGCTGTCAGATGGCAACACTGAATCGCATCAGCTCCAGCACAAGGAGCATGGTTGGCAGCACTGGACATAATGTGCTCTCTCATTGCAGAAATTCCTGGCATCATTTTTAAATCTGCGTCAAACTCTTGCCATTTCTATTTGTCACATTAAATGTCTGACTCATACCGAAGGTCGCGTCCTCCTTTTATAGATACTGTGGAATGAAATAATTGCTTCACTATTGCTAAACTAACGACTGAAAGGACAGGAAGTGGACGCAGGAATGTCGCGTGGTGAATCTGAAGTAGGCGGTATGAACTGGAGCAGTGGTGGAGGTGAAAGTCCTCAGATGAGATGAGTTTCCTGAGCGGGGCTGGACTCTAATAAAGCCAACCATCCTGAGGAGAGAGAGTTATTCTCATTGTTGTGGAAAGGCTTTCACAACCTCCAAAGTATTGGAACATCAGCCAGTCAAGGAGAGAAATTGAGGTCTTTGCAGGGGGAAAAATGAGAACAGGAGAAAGAGAGGCTAAAAGATATATAGAGGTCAAATATTCAGAATTTATGGTTCCAAAGGTATCATAAGTGGAGAAAGAATGTTGAACTCTGATCTCTGCTATGCATGTGTGTGGGCATGATTATGTTGAAAACAGAAAACAGTGCTGCTTAATATTAGTGTGGAAACATTGATAGATTCTGTGATAAAGACAGAACAGCATTTATTTGAAATAGAAATCTTTTATAACATTATAAATGTCTTTACTTTTGATCAGTTTAACCCATCCTTGCTTAATAAAATCTTTCAAACATTTTTACAGACCCTAATTTTTTAAATAGTAGAGTAAGTGTAGGTGTTTTAATGCAAATGCGCTAATTGTTGTGCTGTTTTCTATTATATATCCCTTAAAATATTCCATATGTAGCCTACTATTCACTGTTAAAGCTTCAGTTTCTTGGCAATCACGCCTTCCCCATCATCTCACAAAAATAATAAATGCTTATCTCTGCTATGTGTCAGTCTCTGAATCCTAAAATATGACTTCACCTGCACGATTTTCCTTTTCTGACTCTCCTTGCTGCACAAGGTTTAATAATAGCACCAAGTCCCCACAGAGCCAGAGAATCAGGCCAGTACAGTCTGAAAAGTCAGCTTTGCCCTCTTGTGGCAGGTGCATGTTATAACAAGTTTCTACAAGTGAGGGCATCAACCTGCAGGGGTCCTCATGAAACAAGAAGAGAGAGAAAAGAGAAGAGGAGAAGCCAAAAAAAAAAAAAAAACCCTTTAAACATCCAGTAGAGATAAACTGAGCATGCTCAGTTCCGCTGTGCTTTTCAGATGTGTGTGTGCAAGCAGGCAGAAGGAGACAGAGGGGTGTGTGAGGGATTGCTACTGAGCAGGAGTGGGAACGAGTCAGTGGGGACCAGAGACACGGGCTGAGCTCCAGTGGCATGGCAGGAAGGATGGAAGAGGGACAGTGAAGTGGATCCAGGCACCACCAGCCCATATAGGGATGCTGCTAACACTGCTGCTCTATCTGCGAGTGAAAGGTACCATTGTATGCTGTATACAGAGACAGAGAGACAGACAGACAGACAGACAGACAGACAGACAGATAGATAGATAGATAGATAGATAGATAGGATGAAAAGATCAAATGGAGGGAGAAATAAGACAGAACAGCTGCTTTATATGATGGATTTTGTTCCTTAAAGGGATATTGCATCCCATTTTTTTCAACCTTATGTTATTTCAAACCAGTTTGGCATTATTCCTTGCGTGGAACACAAAAGGAGATGCTTAGCAGAATGTCCAAGCTGCTCCTTTTCCTCCAGTGAAAGTGAATGTTGTTACTGGTTATTTGACATTCAGCTAAATAAAGAAAATATTTCAGGTTTGGAACAACATGAGGGTGAGTAAGCAATGGCAGAAATGTCACTTTTGGGTGAACTATCCCTTTAATGTTCCAGTAATGGTTGTGTATTTTGACAAAAGGGTTCGTTCATTCTATTTTTGCTTTTGAATGCCCTCTCAGTCCTTTTTCTGTGTCTCTTTATCTTGTCCTTTATTTAACTGTCCTCTATGCTGAGAGAGTTTTCAATTAGCTCATGGTCTAACAGCTACACGCTTTCTACATGACTGCAGTATCACGTCTTTGTAATGTCAGGTTTTGGATCTTTCACTCGGGTTGACAGGATCTATTTAACTCAGTCTATGTAATCTGAAAGCTGTATTAATGTGTAGTGACTCTTGTCATGATATGTGTCCCCCTTTGCACCATTTGAAAGTGAGTTCCTTTGCATTTAAATGTCTATTTATGGATTATGTGTCTATTTTTAGTGCATAGCTCAATAATAGTTCCTCAGGGCTCTGTGCGCTGTCCACTTTTGTTTCAAAGCAAAATGATGTTGACAGTTTGTTCACATGTTCTAGAAGCTTAGCTCATTGTGTTTAGCAAATATTGCTACGGGTGGTGTACTGTAGTGGTTAAAGCTCAGGGTTAGTAATTAAAAAAACAATAAGTCATCACTGTCGTACACTTGAATACTGCACCCCAGCTTTCTTGCCCTTGCAAAAGGTTACGCTGCAATGCTGGGGTGGTTGTCAAGAGTTTTGCTGTGTGGTTGCTAGGGTGTTCAAGTGCTAGTGATTTTAGTGTGTGTTTAGTTGCTATGTACAAAGGGTACTGTGTAAGAACGATCTGAAAAATAGGTGTTCAGTCGATGCAGCCAGGTGGCTGAGGCTTCTGCTTGGTCATAAAAGCTGTTGTTTTATGTGTCTGGCTGCAGTTTTGTTCTTTGCACCATGGACAAACAAAACAAAGCCCTTCAAATATAATGATTATCTCTCAAAAAATGGGGTGGATGAACAATTGAGGTATCATTTCCATTTGTAGCACAAACGGTACAGGAAAAGTCACGCACTAAAGCTTAAAACCCTTAGGATCAAGGGTTCAAATAATAAGTGGTTTATCTAAGGCGACATTGTGTGAAAGCCATGGTCGTGTGGTAATACAGTACATAAATATTCTAGGATGAGGAATTGATACCAGATTTGTATATGTGTGTTTTATTTTTTCCTGAGTTTATGCTTAACATTTCAAAGACTTCATCATGCATGTGCACTCAGCAGTGGGGTCTCATGGGAGTTTTGTTCTCCCAAGAGTGAAGCTTTTTTGTTTACTTCACTCTTAATTACCTAAAACTGCCTAATTCTGTGAAGCTCACACTTATACTTGTTATGTAATGCTACTCTACTAATATATTGCACACACATGGCCCCAGACACGTTTCTTGTCTTAGGGTCATCTCAACAGTGACAACACAAGAGACTCACGTTTGGGGAACAGTGATATTATAAACCTCTGAAGCTCTAGATGGGGTGTTTTAAAGTTTTAAAAACATCCCGAGGAACTAAAAGCTCATTATTGATGAAGAATATGTGTTCCGTTTATACGTAAGGGAATAGGAAAGAGATTGGCAGGCCAGTGAAGGAGAGGCTTAAAACGAGGCGCCTAAAATCAAAGAGCTGCCCGCGAGCTCTGCTGTTTCATCCTGGATAACTCTGATGAGCTTGAAGTAAAGTCTGCCATTTTTTTTAGGCTTTTTTTTATCAGCAAAAAATTTCAGGAGCCACAAAAAGTGTCTTACCCACCCCACCCCCTAAAGGTGAAATATTAACCGGGCGGTTATGAAGACTGTTGCTGAAATCTGAATATCTCGGACAGTTGGTGTGACACACAGACACAAGACAACGGTCTACGTAACTTTTACAGCATTTCATAATGCATCACAAAAGTTCAAAGAAGTTTCAGAGAAAGAAAAGGATGACAGATGAAAGGTGATAAGAAGGGTAGAACTATCAGTGTTTGTGTGTTTGCTTGAGGCTTTGCAGACACATTGTGTGACCTTAAATAGCTCAGAACTCATTCTCTGCTGTGTAGTTTATTTCCACTGTATGATTCAGTACAAGCATCAGCCTGAGACTTGACTTGACTTTTTTCAAGTAACTAGTAAAGTAAAACATTACTTTTAAATTTACAACAAAATATCTGAGTTACTTTTTCAAATATGTAATGCAAGTTACTTTGTTTTTACATTTATTGACTGACCTGTTGCCATGTTGAGAGAAATCAAAAGTAAGTGTAAACGTTGTGTGTAAACATGACAATTATTGTAGTTTAAATGCGAGTATTGAATATTGCACAAACCTGCAATAATTAAATATATTAAATAAAGCATATATAATTTATTTAATCTCACTTTATTAAGCAAAGTCTTTGCTGCTGACCTTCGATGATCCAATTCAACCATACTAATAAACAAAACTGAATTTAGATAAACATCACATTTGTGATCAGCCTGAAGCTTATTAATTTCACTTTTGGTGAAAGGGCCTTTACATTTGCCAAAAATAGAATGTTTGTTAAAAGTTGTTATTAAAAAAACAAACAAGCCCAGCCCAGATGAGAAAAAGAAATGTAAAAGTAATGTAACACATTACTTTCCATAAAAAGTAAGTAAGTATTGCAATTAGTTACTTTTTTAGGGAGTAACACAATACTGTCATGCATTACTTTTGAAAGTAACTTTCCCCAACACTGGTTACCATTTTATTTTATTTATTTATCTTTTCAAATTTACTGACTTCGCGCACACAGGATATAACTACTTCCCAAAATGTTTGGCATAATTTTTGTCCTTTATTGGGATTTTTTCCTACCTTGTTGACCCCGGTCAAAAATGACCAGCCTACAAAAAAACGAATTTTGAATTCAATCTTTTTGTCAACTTGTTTTCTTTCAATTACGACAGGTTTTTGTATTTCTTTTAGGAACTGATTGATCGTAGGCCTCATTGATCTGAGCTTAGGCACCTCAGTTTTTAAGTGAGAAAGAACTATATGTGGATAATTTTGCCAATATTCAATAAAATATGAAAAAATTGCACTGTTTTTCACACTAGTGCGCTTTAATGTTTAACCAGGAAGTTTTTGAAAAGCTTTTATCTTGTACAAAATGGCACAAAGTCACATTGTGGTGTTCCCAGTCAATAATGACCGTCCTACAAAAATAGCTTATAAATCTCGCGTCATGCTATATTATCACCAAATATTGGATTCAATCTTTCTGGACAGGTTTTGTATTTATCTTTAAAACTGACTGACTGCAGGCCCCATTTTTGACCGGGAACTCCAAAGGTGTTACAGGGTTTTCAACACAGTGTAGGGGTTAAAAAATTCCAATTGATTTACATACACAATCACAAAATTATTTCCCATGTTCTGGTGTATTCATCTCATAAATAAGGGTTGTTTACTTTCTTTTTGTTTATCATAATCTTTTACGAGTTACCGCTGACTTTGTCTTCTACGTAGATGTTAAAATGCTAAGGAAGGAGAGAAGATAATAACCTGCCTGATTGTAAATGAATGTTTATAACATAACAACATAAAATTGACAGTGCGTACATAGTACATAAATGTTAAATGAATAAAAATGTTAAGTAAGTGGAGAAGAGAATTAAGTTTCCTGAGGAGTTTTGGACCAAATATTACAGGATGATTTGCCAGTTTTCAACTGTTTTATAGGTACAAGCAGCAAGCTGCAGTTGGTTAATCTGAGATATAGCTGGAGTATATCTCATAGTCGTATTGTTAAGGTATGGTGGACCGACACCATGAACATTTAAAAACGAATAAGAGCATTTTAAAATCAATTCGAATTATTCAAATTTAAGTTTGATTTAACGAGTCAGCATTTTCCCAGCTGCGTTCTAAATTGTTTTAAGTGTTTAATAGACCTCTTTGGTAAGTTTGTTTAACTCATTTCACTAATTTCATGTTTTTTTTTCTATATTTACTCTATAATATGTTGCTCACAGAATCAAATATACTGTATTATGTTTATGCAAATATATTGTGTAGGTGCCAGCTGTCACAATGTTCTTTAAGGCTTGACTCACTGATTGTCTACATTTAAGCAGTGTGTTTGTATGTGTGTGTGTGTGTGTGTGTGTTTGGCTTTGGTCCAGTGAATCCCACACACTCTGTGTAAAATGTACAGATACACTCCCATCCCACGCAAGAGCAGATCAGAGGGGTTACATCACAGCGAAATGTGGCAGCAGTCAAGTAGTGTATGAGTGAAAATGTGTTGTGATCTGATTACTCTGACATTGTGGGAGACTTCAAAACGATGTTAAAACAATACGATTGCATACATAGAGCACTCTACAGGAATCAGAGGCGTCTGTGTGTGTGAATGGGTAGTCTTGTGCCACATGCTAACTCCCAAAGTAATCAAATTTTGTCTAATCTTTTGGATTAGGACACGGCTGATAAATTAACTTCCTTTTTAAATTAAGTACAAACTTCAAAGTAGCCTATTCACAGTAACGTTATTTGCCTTGCAGTGGTTTATGAAGCTCCTCCCTGTCAATTAACACATTACGTTAATGTCTGCTGCTGAAATTAGCATCTCCTCTCAGTGGGATGCCGCTAACACGCTCATTGTCATTTTCTCAGCTGCTATTGTCCCTGTTATATGCCTAACAGATTATTTTTAAGGGCTATATCCTACGCTTTTATAGCATTGTTTTTGTCTTGTATCCCACTTATAATGTTAGTCAAGGTATCTGGCAGTTTTACGTCATCTTTTTCCTAACTTTCTGACAAATTTTAAAGGTACAGTAGCAAAAACCGCCTGTTCTGAAATCTATGTAAAGGACCTCTACTATGATTGGCTAAACAGTTTGCCTGTGCAACGAGTACACTCTCAGAAAAATGTGCAAAACTTGTACCTTCAGGGGTATAACAGCTTGTCACTGGGGCAGACCCTTAAAGGGACATCTTTGTATTTACCCATAAAAGTTAGTAGTATGTTAAGGGTACATATTACTAATCTAAGGTACTAATACACCTTTTAGAGGTTGATAAGGTACCAAGTTGTCCTTTCAAGCGTACTGCAACAGTGACAAGCTGTTGTACCCCTAAAGGTACAGTTTTTGCACATTTTTTTTTCTAACTCTTATTTACAGTTATCTTGTCCTCCCCAATAACAGCTTTTTAGCAAGTTCACAAAGCAATTTGGCCAGAAATGTGCTATGTAACTGTGTTTGTCTTCTGAAGAGCAAGGAAAATCCTGTTTTCCATGATATGACCCATTTAGATTGTTTTACTTGAGGGCACAAAAAGTCAAATAAAGGTCATCTTAGGTCCTGATCTTCTCCCCAGGAAACTCGAAGTGGTGGGTGTAACTGTTGCCAGATTTTGTTAATAACTGACTTTATATCATTGTTAGTGATTTGAAATTTGTTTCTGGATTTATTTGTCAGTGGAATGTTTATGCAGAGTAGTCCAGGCCAGGTTTTTTTTTTCTTTACCTCATTGGCAAGTTTTCTTTTTCTTGTTTTAAACATAAATCGAACTAAATTTATTGAGGTTTATGCTCAAAACAGTGGGGTAAGAAAAATAAAATGAAATAAAATAAATGATCTGTTCTATTCTTTAAGTATTATTAGTGAAAACAAGACAACATACTGATTAATAAAACGTGTTTTGCAGCAAAGCCTCTCTTAGAGGAGTGAGTCTGAAGTGGCCAAGAACAGAGCAGTTAGTGTTTGTGTATGTTCAGGTCTCAGTGGCCAAATATAAGGGCCCTTATACAGAGAGTGCTAAAATGTTCTGCTCCCGCTGCGTTCCAGCCATGTGCTTCAGTCCCGGCTGTTCATTCAGCTCAAATCCCACTGCCTGCTTTGATCCTACACACCCTCAGCACAGCAAAGGAAAGCCCCCTTTATCATCTTCCTGCCAGCCCAACCAACAATGTGTGGAAGTGAGTCAAACCCATTTTAACTGGTCCTGCTCTCTGAGCCCCTAGCCTTTACACACTCACCAGACAAAGACCCTCACAGAGGACGTTCAGCCCTGGCTGGAGCATTCTGGGGTCAGCGTGGCACGCCATGGCGGGCTTCTCTATTTCGATCCAGAACTCGCAAGGTGCAACTCTAACTCTCGTGCCGCTGTGTTCCCTCGTCGTAGTTCCTCTGACCGGAGGAGGAGGTGGAGGAAGAATGTGGGGTGATGCAACACTGGTCTGCTCTCCGACTGTCGCAGGAGGTATCCACAGCTTTTATCTTAGCAGTGGGGAGAGGGACATGAAATGGAAATGAGTTTAAATTACTGTATTTTTGGAAAATTTTCATCTGTTCCAAGACTTAGTGAAGTGCCTCCCTGCCTAACTGAAAGGAAAGAGATTCATTTGAAATTATCTGATGTTCTAAATAGGCAGCAAACAGCATGGGAGATAATGCGATACTCTAATAAGCTGAACAACACTGCAAAAAATCTGTTATTATTTTCCAGTTAAAAGATCCTAAAATTCTTGAAACAAGATAAATTGACACTGCATGCAACACTGCATAAGATATTAAGATTTGTTAGCAGATAATGTCTTTAATATTAGTGTATTTTATTGTGCCTTAATAGACTGGCAAATTTTTTTCCCACTTGTTTTTAACTTCAGTCAAGTAAAAAAAACACAACATGACAAAATACACTTGTATGCAAGATGCAGTCTATGAAAAAATGCTTAATACCTTATGCAGCTTTGCTTCTTAAAAATGTCTTGTTTTAAGGATGTTAGCAAATTTTGTCTGGAAAACAAGTTAAAAATTATTAATTAAAAACTCATTTTTTTCAGTGTATACATAGCACACAATGTTATGCTAAAATAGTGAGTTTATCTATTAATTTCAGCAATGTATGACATCACTAATATATATATAATTGCATAAAATTGCTTTTTTCTTTTTCTTTTTATAAAACTGGTTTAATACATTACTAACAGGTAAAGTAAATATAATGAATAAATAAGCTAATATAGTACATATATTTAGTGAAATGCTAGAGTTAATTTCTCTTGTGAACTTACATGCTGTGGACAGTAAATGACTTGCCTGAGGTAAAAGTAATGCTACGTGAGATATTATTCTCATGCTGTTTTATTGTCTTTCCGCGGTAAGAGATTACACACATATCTAGGTCGCCTGTTCTTCTTCTGCGCTTTTTCCTGTTGTGGCACCGCACGCGCCCCCTTCTGGATTGGAGTGTGAATCGCCTGTGACTGACTGTATTCGCATGAACTGAACCGTGACGTCCGTACTGTATGGTTCGGGACGAATACATGTACCGTTACACCCCTTTGCAACAGAGGAATGCCTATAATATGACAGTGTCAGTCTCATTATGGATTCAGCAAGCATGAGCTAAAGTAGAGAAAACAATCTACTAGATTTAAACCTCTCTTCTTTTCATGTATTTATATACAAATATGAGATGGGTTCTAATGTGTAGATGAGGCTTATTATTCCATAACTCTGGTTCTTACTCTCTTTTCATAGTCAGTAACAGATATTCAATGCAATTCAGTGTAGACTTTCCGGCTCCAAAGCCATTGTTCAATTTAAGGTCAGAGATTTGGATCACTGCCATGATACCTGCAGTCTCGCTGGAGCTGCATCAATTCTTTTTAACTTAGCCTTTCATTAATGGTGCATTTGTCTCGTATTTCATCCAGTGAAATCTTCACAAGTGTGCTGGAATGTTCTCTAATGTGTTATTGTCATTAGTGTTAAAGATGCATCAAGTAATTGTTTAGTTAGTTTAGTTAGTTTAATTGGCCAATACAACAATGGTCTTTTGTGATGTTTGAGTCGACGGAGGCGCAACAAATGCACAGACTATCGATTAACATCCTCTGATAGGCCTAGTTACAGCAAAGAACTTATACTTTTATACTCTTTGGTTATAGTAGGACTATAGGTTTTCATAAAAAAATCCCTATGGAGAAAATGAAATACTATGAAAATAGTTTTAGTTATGATTTTTTCCCCGATTTGGTTAAGTCTAGTTAGTTTTGTATCAAATACAATGTGATTTTCGGTGATCGAGATCTGGCAGCAGCTAATTTTTCCTCTTGGGCAAGCTATCAGCTCACAGCTTATCCTGCTTATGAAATTCGCCATAGACCAGCAAACCAATGAGAACACGCTACAATGATGATGCTCCATAACAAAAGCGCGAAGGCGCAAAAGCTGCTGTAGATTAGCTTACCCAGAAGTCTCCGTAACTGGCAGATTTAAAGAAAATTACCGTCGTTTGGCAAATAAATAAATTACGGACAGTTACATACGCATTGCTAATCATGTAGGCTTTATGGTACACCTCAACCAAGGGATTTAATAGTAATTTATAATGTTAATATTGATTGCCGAGTCCACGAATGGCTTGGGTATGCAGAGCATTCGCAGCTTATATAGACCGCACACCACTTATAAATATATATATACTCGTTGTCATACTTGTAGTCATAATCATCATAAATAGCAGTCACAGTACGCCTGTCATCTGTCTACTGACATCACACATAATAGATGACTGTGTGTGATTGTGTAAAGGATGATCTGGCATGATTCCAGGTCTAATTAACAAGGTCAAACGAATATGTTAAGTGCATCGCATGTGTTTGCGGTCACGATGATGACTGATAACAACTGACTTGACTTAAGTAGCGTTGTGTGATCACATCTCTGCTGTGCTAATTCAGTTCAGTGTGGAGAATGCCAGCATCGACTCTATTCCAGTCTTGCTTATACCCTCGGGTGTGGCGTCGCCCTCCATCCACTGGAGCAAGGGCAGATTTATAATGACGGGTGTAAGTTCATGAGCGTGCTCTGACTGAGCAGTTGCTGTCACCGGTTAAGTGCAGCTGTAAAAAGGACAGGGCAATTAAGGATAGCAGGGATGGAGAATGAGAGCACAGTTATGATCAGAGTCAATCAGAAGCGTGAAAGATCACCGTAATTTTACTTATTAAAACATCATATTGTATGTATAGTAAGTGCTAATGTCTATGATGAATGTGTTCACTGTGATGATTTTTCCTGGTTAAATACATGATATTGCATTAACAATATCATGCATTTAACTTCTGTAATGTGATGTATTTCCAGGTGAAACAGAAAATGAGTGGGAAATAAGATTTTCTTCAGGGTTTGATTGGATCATAAAAAGTAGGCTATTATGTTATTAGTTAATATTAATGTCCATACCATCCTTGAATTTGTCTGAAGGAAAGAAAAGTAATTTCAAAAGTTGTGAAAGTTATTACATTTCAAAAGAAGAAAGTATAATGGTCAATTTAGTATTTCATTTTCTGATACATGAACTGTAAGGTTGGTATTCTGGTAATTTTTCATAGTAACGTGTTCACTGTTGTTGGACAATGTTTAGCACATTTGGGGCAAGATTTACTAAACAGGGCAAATTAGCATGAGAGCGCAATTAAAAAAAACAAAAAACAGATGGGAGTGGAAAGTTCTGACAACACGCAAATTAAAGAATACAGATGTAGCCTGATCCTGTCCATAATGACCAACACAATCTACAAAGAGCAGCACAAATTAGCGTCTGGTTTAAGACATGCTTTTTTTGGGGCAGTAAATAATGGCGCAAATACCAGTAAATTGACTAGCACAAACCTTAGTAAATCACCTAGCATGATTCATGTAAATACTCTCCTTCCATAGATTTTGCGTCTGAAAGGGAAACTCCTACAAATGCATATGCAATAAGTCAGGCCTCAAAAATAACGCCATTTCAGTGCTAATTTTTCACTTGGTGTCTTTAGTAAATCCTGACAGCAGTTTTTTAACGCCAAAAGAGGGTTTGTGCTGACGCAAACTGTTAGTAAATCTGGCCCTTGGACTGTTAAAAGAATTGCTTATGTGGAAATGAATATTCAGTCATTCTTTAGTCACTTTCATATCTTTCCAAAACTGTATGCTGCTGTTTTTTTTCTGTACACTCTTAAAAATAAAGGTTCTTTATTGGCATCCTATGGTTTCATGAAGTACTTTTTAACATCAGTTCTAAAGGGTCTTTAGTTTTTTAAACCCCCCCCCCCCCCCCCCTATTTTTAAGAGTGTAGTACACAAAAATATTTTTCACAAAAATATTACATACCAAAAAAGCACCATAAAGTGGTCAATATAACTAGCGCTCTATATTTAAGTTGTCAGATGCCATACAGTAGCTTGAGAAATGTGTATGTTAGTGTTCTTTTTAACCCAGGAAGAATCAGTGAATACGCAGATGATACGGTCACATGACATCCAGCCTGAGAGGTGTTGGTTGTGGACATGGAGTACTCTTTCTCTTTCTTTCTGTGGTCAAATGTTAGATAATGACAAAAAAATAGTGCTGGGTAACTATGGCAACAGCACAGTTTCTCTAGGTCTCTCCCTGTAGGGGTGAAGTTAATAAGATTAGAGATAGATCTCAGCGATGACAGTGCTAAAGACCTCGGCTCTGCCTTTTAATTAGCCCCTCACTTTCCCTGTCTCTCTCTCACACACACAGACATGCACATACACAGACACAAAGCAAAGGAGTAATTGTATGTTGTGACATTAACATCATCTTGTGTTCTTCAGTCCTGGCACAAAAAAAAAAGAATGAAAAAAAACAACAAAAAAAACAACAGCTCTGCAGAAATTGAGAAAATCGATTTATATTTTCATTACTCTAAAATAAATCAATGTTTAAGCATATTTAGAATTAAAGGCCAGTGGACAATCTCACATCTTTAAATCAGTGAGCAAATGAAGCTGTTTATTTTCTTGTTTTCCTTCCATATATGTGTGCATATACAAAATGTAAAATTTAAATTTAATGCAAAAATAATAAGGAAATAACCAGTGTATATATATATATATATATATATATATATATATATATATATATATATATATATAAATACTTTTATAAATATATATATATATATATATATACACCAAAAAATGGTAATAAAGTATGACAAGATCTGAGTTAAACTGTGTCAGAAAAAAAATAATCTTAAGTATGTCAGATAACACTTAAGCAAAACATGGTCAGGTCAAAGTGTCTGAATAATTTTTAGTTCCAAATTTTACTGGTAGTCTAGGTATGAAGAATTTTTGGGTATAAAATGTCACAGTTTACTTTATTTTGCTATCCTCATAAATGAACTATAGTGTCCTGCACCCACTAGTAAAAAAATATAAAAAATTTCTGAATAATTTTTGGTTTAACGTATTTTGGTTTATACATACTCTGGTTATTTCCTTATTATTTTTGTATTAAATTTAAGTTTTACATTCATCTGTCACTTCGGTTTATACTATATTTAGCCTAGTGTTTGTTCTATGTGTTATGCTGGTATTATTTATGCATTTATACAATTGTCCGTTTTGTCATATCAATAATTTAGCATATTGGAAAAAAGCAGTTCATCAAAAAATAATTAAATTTATATGAATTTGAGGACATTTTTGTTTGGTACTGTACTGTGTTAGGTCGGCCTTAATGCGGTCTGTTCAGAAGAGTCATCTAGCATTTGTTTTTGATGATTTGATGCTGTCTGAAGCCTGCAGTGTTTTGCAAGATCAAAAACTTTCAGATTTGAGGAGACGTGCGTAGACTCAGCTCCTTTTAAACAGAAAGAGAAGAGAGAAAGCTCTGTTATTTAGATTTTGGTTTTTTTCATCACATTCTACTGAGAAATTATTTCTGCATCTGGTAGATGCTTTTATTCCAAGCGACTTTCAAAGTAAACCTAGTCAATTTATGTGTTCCCTGCAACTCCAACATTGACCTTGGCGTTATTAACAGCATGCTCTTTCAGTTGAGTTACAGGGAATGAAAAAATGTGTACTTATGATGCAAATATCTACAAACCAACCCGATTATATAACAGAGAAAGACACTGCTCTGATTTAATGGAGCTCAGGGCAGATTCTAGTTTTAAAAGTAGATCTCTGGTTCTTATTTTTGATGTTCCTCCTTCTTTGATGCCTGTTTTTGCACTTGTTGTCAATGATGCATTTTGATGCGCAGCATTTGGCAAACCGCTTTGTGTTTTTGTTGTAGCCGATGCTGGATGTTCAGTGTATTATTGCATGTGGTGTGTTTGTTTGAGTGTGCATCGGCTCTCATGTCCGGATCTCTCGTCCACAGAGCTGTTGGCATCTGGCACGTATGGTACAGGAGAGAGTGTGTGTTGCCATGGCGATGATGGAAAAATTGAATTTGTGCCTGCCGCACCCTCAACCAGGCCGTTTCCAGGCGATTGGTATCAGCTTCACTAAAAGAGCTCTGTCAAGCAGGAAAGAGCATTTAAAAGCAGCTCCTTCATGGGTGAATCACTTGAATGCATCATTGTGACTCAAAATCACTAACATGTCATGGAAGATGTGGCAGCCAACCACCCTGCCAAGTTTTCCAGTGCAAGAAGAGTCAAGTTTACATTTACAGTTGCTTTGGCTTATGGGACCTTATCACTGCAACACTCAGTGAGGATTGTGGGATTGAGAAGAGAGACTACAATGAGGTATAGTTCATAACAAAATACATGATTTCATCTTCAACATTGAGAAATAAATTACTATTATGTGGCCAATTCCTGAGCCAAGATGTCGAGCAGGGCTTCAGACCTATACATGCTGCCTAACAGGTCGAAGAACAGGTGTTTTGGTGCCCACCTGGATGATTATGATAGCAAACACGTAGCTGTTTCCTGAGCAGCTGTTATTGTGCTCTGTGAGGGGGATGAGCGTTTGTAGTTCTGTTGAAGTCTGTCACTGGTTTGATGAAGGAGAGGAACATTGTGAATTGTTTTGTTTTGTTTTTTGCTGGAAGAAGGTAGAGTATAATAACTTGCACTCGTCTGGCTGTTTTAAACATTTGTTGAAGGAAATATTTAGCTAAGAAATACATTTATTTAAGGGTGCCATATTTATTACTTCTGTAGCATTTTATTTTTCACCTGAAGTCCATTATAAGTGAAAAAGTCATGTGCTGTGTCCGAAATCGCTCCCTATATCCCCTTATTCGCTATTCACTACATTAGTCCACTTATATAGTTCACTTGAGGGAGTGAATGAAAACAAGTTCGCGAAATCAGACACTGAGTGTGCCGGAAGGGCTGCTTGCTGTTTAATAATTATTTGAAATATTAATTATACCTAGCAAACTGGCAGCTCCAGTAGTAAGATGAAAAATTTATCTTGAAGTCACTGTACCCACATTCGACCAGTGGTTTGGAAAATGGATGGATGGAGAATTCAGCTGTGGGCACCATCTTCTGGTCAGACGCGGAGATTAATTTACTGCGTGACTTTCATAGTGCATTATGGGTATTCTCTAGCTGTTGAGCGTACATTGGTTATAAACTTGTTGTTGCGGTGCATTGTGGGATTGAATGAGTGCACTCGATAACGTCCACTATTCCTGACTGCAACATAGTGTCGGCCCAGATCCATACTGATGTGGGCCAGATCTGGGCCGACACTATGTTGCTGTCTGGGTATGGTTTCGGACACTATTACAAATGGCTGTTCCCTCAAACAGTGCCCTATTTAAGGGTATATGGGACGATTTCAGACACAACCATAGTTAACAGAGTTAACAGGTTTTTTTTTTATACTATACCTTTTTATACTTCCATTTAAAGTTTGGGGTCAGTAAGATTTTTTTAAAGAAATTAAATGAAATTTAGACATTTATAACTTTACAAAGGATTTGTATTTCAAATAAATGCTGTTCTTTTGAACTTTCTATTCATTGAAAATATCCTGACAAAAATGTATCATGGTTTCTACAAGAATTTTAAGCAGCACAACTATTTTCACCATTGATGATGATAATAATAATAATAATATAAAAAAATCAGCTTTGCCATTGCATGAATAATATTGTGTATATTTTTTTTTTACATTTTAAAATATATTAAAATAAAGAACAGTTATTTTAAATTGAATTTAAGTCTCTTTGCTTTTTGAAATACAGTAAAAACAGTAATATTGTGAAATATTACTGTTTTTACTGTATTTCAAAAAAGCAAAGAGACTTCATTTTTGAAGGATGAATGATTAATTAAACTTTTGGCATGTGAAAACTGCCAAAACAGCAGGCCAAGATGCTGAATATTAATTGATATTTAATATCAGTGCTAATTTTAGTATTTTATTATACATTTAACCAGGCATGTCACTTCAAATTGGTGAAATTTGTCTTTTTTAATCCTTTCTCAGCTTAATATGCAGACAAAACCATAATTAAGCCATTAATTATAGGTTGATTTCTCCAACAAGTGTAAACACTGTGGCTCTGTGGCACCATTAAATCATTGCTCTGTTTGTTTGATCAGCCTGATAACAGCAACTTTGGCTCAACCAGTGGTGTGAGTTTGGGACGGGGCTATCATGCTTTTCTGACCAATGACAAGAACATGGTTCTTTAGGAACAAGATTCTAATTTTTCAAAATCATGTTAATGTGTTCCATAATATGATGATCAGTAAGAAATAGTAAATAATTGTATTTCAATTAATCATATAATTTAACTAGATTCTTTTTTGTTATGTAATCCACTTTTCAATCCGCTTTTTGTCTGGCCTTTATCAAACGGTGATAACAGTGACTGTTTTTCCCTACGTCAGCCTCACAGGGTTTGATGTTAAAGTTTAAGAATTTGCTCCTCTCCTCATATTTAACTGCTCTGTTGGGGCACCAGTCATTCCTCTAGAAGACTGTGTAAGTTTCAGCTTTATCATGTTCTATTAATAAATGATTCATGTTGTGTAGTTTTGATGCAAGCGACACGTTAAATGGGTGTGGTATATTTATATGTTGTGAGTATTGATTTTACGCTGACATTTAAGGTTTAGTGCACTCCAAAGCTGAATATATGTTGTGATTGGTGTTATGTTTTAATATTCAAGTACTGCTTTATGCCACACACTAGTTTCTGAAGGCTTATAAGACTTTCATTTTCTCATTTTGCTTAGATATCTCTCTCATACACACAAGCGTCCCAGGCCTTTGAATCTCTTTTGGTGCTCATTAGTGGCTGACACTTGAAAGTTTCGACAATATTTCAATATTTATCGGCTTTACGTAACTGAGCTGCAGTTGAGGGCAGAAACATGAAACGGCAGCAGACAGAGCAAATCTCCAGGGTTTGAGCACAATTCTCAGCCTCTCCTTTATACTTGAAAATGATGAAGGTCTGCCAACTTAACTGGAACATTAGATAAGGGGCATAATAACATAGAGATATTGGGGTATCCGAGGTACCTGTGGATCACTAGCGAGGATAATATGGTGCTTGTCTTTCAATGAGTTTAAATATCATTATTTATATATTATCACTGTATCTTCAGTGATAAATTCAGTCAATGGACATCATTGTCATTATAATAAGCAATTCAGCCACTAAAGCGATAGTTTATAGACAATAACAGCTGCTCACCCTCATGTCGTTCTAAACCTGTATGACTTTCTTTCTTCTGTGGAACAGGATTGAAATTGTCTGTTTTTTTTGTCCATACAGTGATAGTCAATAGTGTCCAGTGTTGTTTTGGACCTCATTGACTTTCATTAAATGGACAGAGAGAGAGAGAGAGAGAGACAAAATGGTATTTAAAGTATTTGAAAGACAAGCTCCATAATTTAAGCTATATAATTTGTATTTTTTAGTGATAAATACCATTAATAATTTAGTTCTCTCCACATTTTTTTTTTTTTTTTTTCATTTATAATAAGCAACTCATCTACTAAAGGTGATACTTAAAAGGGATAGTTCACCCAAAAATTAGAATTCTGTCTTTTTTTTTTTCTTCTGTGGAACTGAAAAAGATTGAAAATGTCTCAGGGTTGTTTTGGACCCCATTGACTTTCATTGGTTGTATGGACAAGATCATTTTTCTTGTGTCTTTTGGCATACTATTTCAACTCACTACTTTGGACACATGAATCCTAATTTTGCACACTGTTTATAGTATGCAAATTCAGATGCAGCCTGTATTTTGGTCTGTATGTGCTCAAAAACCTCCCAAAAAGGACATCTGTGAGACATAAAGACAACACCCCAGAGATGCAGCAGATCAGAGTCTCATTGTGGTTAAATCAGTTTAAGTCAAATCTAGACGATTGTCACTTTTACATGAAACAGTCGACATGTGACCCAAGTGATGCTTCAGGGAATAACAGATCGACAAGAAAAAAGAAATGAGAGAGTGAAAAGAGGAGGGTGGGTCAGATGGAGACACTGAAGCAACGAAAGAGAGCAAGAGAGGGAGGGATTGATAGCTTTTTCCCGTTGCTTTTGAGTGGGGCATGTTTTCTTTCAGTCGCAGTTGAAATCCACATTCACTCGGGGTCAAGTCCAGCCACACCTCTGTCCATCTCCTTTCTTCTGTCTCACGTCTTTGAATCCTCATTCCGTATTGGGATTGATTTGTTTTCATTCCTCGAGTCTCCATGTTGCTCCTATACAACCGTTTCCTCTCTCTCCTAGAATCGATCTATCGCCGTGGAGCTAGACGATGGAGGAAGCTGTACCGGGTGAACGGACACCTCTTCCAGGCCAAGCGCTTTAACAGGGTGAGTTAAAATCCTTTAGTCCTCACCAGCTTGAATGATGACATCTGATTTGATACTTAATGTATTTAACCCACTTTGTTCAGATGTATGGTCTGTTTGTGAGATGATTGCATTTTATGAGAGATCTTGTTTAAGGCAAATAGCATTCTGTGATAGTGAACACATTTTTAAAGGGTGTCAGAGTTGTTTATGTTTGAGCTGCAAAAATAACTCTAAATTTGTGGATGTCGTACACTTGAGCAAGATGGGCAAGAGAGAAGTAGAATTGCAATAAGTATGTGTAGCTGTAGATGAGTTTTTAAATACAATCTGTGTAGCTATTTTTTAATTACAATAAAAATAATATCCGTTTTTTTTTTTGTTTTTTTTTTTCAAATTAATACTTTTATTCAGCAAGGATGCATTAAATGCATCCTTGGCCAAAATTTTGACATCGATACCATGGGAAAAAACTGCCATATAGATATTTTTAATATTATCTCATAATTTGGCAGGCTGCTGTCACTTTAAGACCGGACGCACGGATCCATTATACAGTTACACATGTGTTTTCTTTCTCAACTGTGTATGTTCAGTTAAAAAATAACTGATTGTGTTTATGTCAGTACTCACGAAGACCGGCATTCTGACATTATTTTGTGTGTATTTGACTGTTTAAGCACAATAAGCAGCGAAAAAGAACTCAGTTTAGTACTGAGAGGTGGCTTTATGTGTGCCCACTTTGGGTGTGAGCACAAAATCTGTGGGAATGAGTAAAATTATGCGCAATACGCAAAATCCCATGCTGAAATTCAAGCCCTGTAACACCAACAATAGTCATCCAGAGCAAATGAAACGAGTGAGTGAGGGGAGGCGGGTTTGTGTGTCGACTCGCTGTCGGAGAGATGAGAGTGCTGGTATTGTGTATCTATTCTGTGGAAAATGAGTATTGGAAGTGTTTTAGATATTTCAGTATCGATATGTAAAGTTTGATGAACTTTTTTGATCCACTTCAAATGTTGACTACAGTATTATATATAAAATTCAACCCGCCAAAGTGGCTAGTTGGAGTGACTGCGTTACACACCACTGCTGAAATCCCCAAGCCCTGTACATAATAATAGTAAATATATTTTTATTGTCTAACCCTTCTCTTTAAATGACATTTTTGTTCAGGAATAAATGATTGAGTAGCCCTAGTAGCAACTGTTAGCATATTTAGCTGCTGTAGTGACTGTAAGCATATTTAGTGCATAGTGACTGTTCTGATGAATATCTACAGCGGTTACAAATCTGTAGATTTTTTTGTACTAGTGACTGTTGATTAGTAGGTGTAGTAGCAACTGTTAGCATATTAAACTGTAGTAGTGACTGTTAAAACAAGTAAATGTCTCTTTAACCATCAATAATTATCTGGAGCTCTTGACTGGGAAAAGGGGTTTGGTGTTTTTTTGGTGGTATAGTGGTCTGCTTGAAAAGTGTTTCAATTCAATTCTCCCACTCCAACCCAATCTAGTGCTTGGAATGTTTATCATACTGACTGATAGAAAGCCTATAGGAAGGCAAGAAGAGATAGACCGAGGCTCTTGAGTGTGATGTTTCTTTTATGCGGCGATGCCCTGCCTTTAATCAGATATCATCCCTTGAGGGTTTATGTTAATGCAGACCTCTTCCTGCAGTAGTCTTCATTCTTCTACTGAGCAGAACATGTGCCAGACAAAGAACACCAAAACAACACAAGAGAGAGTGATAGAAGAGAGAGAGAGGGAGGAACAAAGATGGGAGAGACGGAAAGGGACATTGTTCTTTTTCGCCTGTGCTATTTTTGCGAACACTGAAATGTCCCTTTTTTTGGAGATGTTTCAATGCCCCTCAGCAAAGATGGAGGATAAGAAGAAAACAGAGAGAAAAAGAGGCTTAGAGAGAGAGTCACATGATGAGGACAGTGCCCTCAGAAAGCTCCCACTCACCACAGCAGGTGTGTGCCATGTTGATGTGCGTAAATTACTCTTCTCATTTTCTCCTTAACAAGGTCATCAATGTTTGACCACAATATGGTAGAACTGCAGGATGACATCATCAAGATGAGCAGTCTCTAAAATCATGTCTAGAGAGTCTAATTTTTCAGTTTTCCTGAAAAGCTCTAATGTCAGACTGCAGACAGGCCAGACATCCATTTGAGTCCATCAGTGTAAAACATTTTTAACCAAGCTAATGGTGGCTGTTTAAATATGCAGTTTATGAATTCTGTGCTACTAGTGGCACAAAATGGAATTACAAAAATATTGTGAACAGCACATTACTGTGTGTGTGTGTGTATATATATATATATATATATATATATATATATATATATATATATATATATATATATATATATATCATGCATACTGTGCACAATATGCAATTTTTCTGAATGAATAGAATATATGGAATGTCTTTTAATATCTATTCTTTAAATTATTTTTATATAACATTTTAAAAAATAAATGATAAAAATATATAAAAATATTTTTTTTATATTTGATTTATGTGATTTGTTTTATATAGACATTTTTACAAAAAATATAATTATAATTATATTATATAAAATTATAATACATTTAAAATTTGTCTAAACACACATTGCATTGAATACTGTATCCCACAATGCAATGCGGTTTTACCTTCTATTTTCAGTGATTCTCATTTGTATTTGATTTTTATATAATGTTTATTTATATAATGTTAGTTATATATATATTTTTTTTAATATCTGAAAATTATTTGAGAACATTTGATTGTTTAATACATATTTACAAAAACTATTATAGTTATATTATAATGATATAAATTATTATTTATTCATAAGATGATAACTAGATGCCAGTCACACACTGAAGTCTTCTGACACTAATGTAGCATACTAAAATATAATACGTTTAACGTTGCATAATACCTATCTAACTTACTATTTTTTGAAATAGTATATATCAATAAGTAGTTAGCTTGTAGAACTTCCTGTGGCTGCGTCTCTCTTTCTCTCTCTGAGAACACATTCTGCCCTCCTGCTACTTTTCCACTTCTCTCCTCTCATTCTCCATAGAAACAAGGGATAGAGCAGAAGTAGGTCATGTTTTTTCCTCCCTCTGTCCTTCTTTTAAGGATCTGACTCGTTCCCTCCCTCCCATCAGCACCTCTGTCTCTGTCTGTGTTCTCAACTGTGTTTGGACAGACAGGACATGTGCAATCTGTAACAAATCAATTTAAAGGCTATATAATAAATTCCATTTTACCCATCACTTTTTTCTCTCTGTTTTCATGTGCTTTTCATCTATCATATGTGTGAACTCCTTTCTGCTCTGTTAAGAACAGAATAATCAAGTCACATCCTTCTCCAAACAATACAGCTGCATTTCAAAGCCTCTTGAGACTTCTAGAAGTTTATTTTCCTGTAATGTGGCGGAACAACCCAAGACTTGTGCAGTTTGCTGAGATTATTTCCACTTGTCCATGTTGTTTTGGCTCTTTGATCGAGTGTGTTGCGTCTGAAAATGAAAAGAGGTGGAGATTTTCATCAAATTTGAGTCCGTAGTTCACAGAGATTAATTTATGATGTCATAAATAAGGAAATTGGCATCTGTTGCCGTGGCGATGGAGGTGGCAGGTGTGGCGTCTGTGGTGTATCAGACAGACCGTTGGAGCTTTAGAGTATAATTAAGAAACAGCCCCTAAAACTAAGCAAACTGCAATTGAGCGGTTACAGAAATGGAGATGTTTTCTAGGAATGGTCATAATTCTTTACATCTACAGTGTTTTTGTGGTGTTTTTTTGACTTCTTAGTATTGTTTTTAAGGGAGAATGTCGGAGGGCTTGATCTGATGTGTTTCTTTTCTGTCTGGATATTAAATGACGGATGTTTAAAAGGTTTGCTCATGCTACGAAGGACTGACCTTGTCTGAACTCTGCTGTTAGCATGTCCTTCCTTAACAGGTAAGAAAACAAAGTGATTTCAAATGACTTACATTAAGTGATGGATATTGACATACACAAACTCTAGACAGTCAAAGCACTGTTTTAATGGTAAGTGTTTTAATAGCGTGTGTGTGTGTTTCTATAATGCGCTGAGATCATTTCCAGGCACTTCACTCATCTCAGCTCTTCTGAGGGCACGGTCGATAAAAACCGAGCCTGGGTTTCTCTCATCTCTTAGCCGACTGACCTGTATTTTCAACACAATTGGCAGCGATAACAAACACTTAACACTTCACCTTCACCCAGACACCAATAATAACAATTTAAAGGGGTTGTATTCTACATTTTTACATAAAAGAGCAGCAGATTTTCTTCAAATGCGAGTCAGTGTTCATAGAGATTAATTTATGATGTCATAAAAAACAAAAGTGGCATCGGTTGCCATTGTGTTTTGTGGTACGTATGTGTGTATAAATATATATTTAAGACCTAACTATCAAATATACCAACAACTTCAGTGTTCAGCCCCTTCATTAGTTTAAGGCATGTTTCATTTCATTGGACAGATTGTACTTTTTGCCTCTATTGCGTTCTGTGTTGTCGTTTAAGGGCTCGTGGCCAAAATCCCTATCAAATTAACATCATGGAGCCCAGCGTAAATGGAAATCTATTTCATCCAGCACTTAGAAATCCATCCCGGTTGTATCATTTGTAAGGCATCTCGGGTGAATCCTCATGATGAGTCTAATCCAGCACTGCAGTGCTGTAAGGATGCTGTGGAGTGTTTGCCAAGTCGTGAGGGAGCGGAATGAAATCGCACCCTGTGTCTTTCTCCCATGCATCAGTTTTTTTCTTACATTTTTTCCTGGTGAAGCAGTTACATGGTGTTCTCCTATGTTAGCAAAAAGACAATTTTTACTTGCTTGTGTTTGTTTTCTGTCACTGCTTTTTCCTTGTTCTGCAGCAGTTCTGCCAAGCGTGCTTTGCATTCCTTTCAAGCTTGAACTCAGGTTGATGAGCCCCAGTCCGTTTGTTTTGAGATCTGAGTTTATATCTAAGATTGTGATTAGTGTGTGTGTGTGTGTGTGTGTGGCATCTACGTGGGAGTTTTTGGGCTGATCGGGCTGCGGGGCAGCACTCTGATGCGGACGATCACTCCCACTCTTCAGAGATTCACAGATGATGTCACTCTGAAGAGCCTCAGGTCCTTGTAATTATCGTCAGTGTCCCACTTATGGCTCAGAAGTGCGTGTGTTTTAGAAACTGCTGAATGACATGGATGGCTTTGAATTAGACATGTTTTATTTCCTCTTTACAAAAGAGACAGAGAGGGAGGGTTATAAGAGAAGAGGAAGTGAAGAATAGAGAGGCAGGCGAGGAGGGCTGTGTGTGTGTGTGTGTGGGTGTGCATGTGAAAGTGTCTGACATAAACGTTTGATCATCTCTTGGTGCTTGCTCCTGCTCCTCATAAAAAAATAGTGAGCTGCAAAAAGGAGACAGATATTCTTCTGCTGGGTTAAAAGTTTTGCGTTACATTTTTATGTCTTGTCTCTGGTCATGTTTAACCGCTGTTTTTCTAGCTCATGCTCAGAGCTGGGTAGTAACGGATTACGTAATCAGATTCCAAAATCCAAGTACTTGTAATTAGAGTAAACTACTTTTTAAAATACTCGTAATCAGACTACAGTTACTTTTTTATATATTACATGAGTACATATTATTTACACAATCGCAGTAAGTTGTTCACAATTTATTGATTCTCCACATTTTTTTAACGTTTATAATTTTTTCATAATAAATCTGCCCGCTTATATACAATCGTGATTCTTCGAGTTTTTCCAGTGGTGAAGGGGAAATATAGATGAATATATATGAAATATATGTATGAAATAATAATAATAATATATATGAAATATAGATGTAGCAGTGAATTTCATGTTTTTCAATATTTGTTTTTGTAATTTGCTGTTTTCTAAATGTATTTAATTTTAAGTAAATCTGTTTTAAAATCATAAGATGTGATTTTTGTATAACAGGTACATTAGTGTTAGTATTTTGAAGTAATAACTGTCCATACATTGCACTTTAAAAATAATCTGTTGAGGCTCTTGTTGGTGAATAGAATATATTTTTTGGAATATATTTTTTCTTTGTATCTGTCAAAATACTACAAGATTATCTTACATATAAAAGTATATATATATATATATATATATATATATATATATATAATACACACCTTTGTCTATTTGCTCATTTATATTTATATCTGTCACAATAATGTCTTTGAATTAACTTATTTTTTTCAATTATTTATTGATTAATTTATTTATTTTATTTTTTTATAAAATATTGATATTTGTGCTTAATTGTGATTTATTGACTTAATTAATCTGCATATTATGTAATTAATTAATAAAAAAAATGAATTGATTGACAACCTTAATTCAAAAACAACTTTATTAAAAGTGAGATTGAAAATGGATAAAGGTTCGAAATGTGCTGTTCTTTTGTCTTCATTTCGGACAATTGATCTGTC
The DNA here is from genome assembly GCA_037101425.1 of Elopichthys bambusa. Classification (NCBI taxonomy): domain Eukaryota; kingdom Metazoa; phylum Chordata; class Actinopteri; order Cypriniformes; family Xenocyprididae; genus Elopichthys; species Elopichthys bambusa. The sequence continues at coordinate 22,186,955 of CM074446.1, forward strand.
GATTTAATGTGTTAATTTAGTATAATTAATTAATTAAAATGGCAACAAAATATTGTACCACTTTCTTTAAATTATCTTTTATCAAATATGAATATGTGTGTAAATGATCAAATATTAATATGTGTGATTAATTGCATATTATGTAATTAATTAATTTAAACATTTTAATCGATTGACAAACGTAATTCAAAAACAGCTTTATTGAAAGTGAAATTTTAAAAGGTTAGAAATAAGCTGTTCTCTTGTCTGGATTTGGGAAATTACTCTGTCCCACCCACTTATACATCCGATTTTAAGAGGCCAAATTCATATCAATCCTCTTTTCTTTTCTGAAGTCCAATTATAATTTTGGTCAAGGGCTTTTGCACCAAGAACATTTGTAATTAGTTTTGAAAGACTGTTTTCCACCTTTTCTCTGACATTAAGTGTACATTTACATGACAACGATGTACTAAAAACGGATTTTTTGTACAGATGACAACGTTATCAAAACTATCCCCATTCACACAGATCCATGAAAATGACTAAAAAAACGCTGTATTACACATGCCAGACAAGTAGTTGGCAATGTCTCTTTGTAAAGAAAGACTGCATGCCTGCACATACACATTCTTTTAGAGAGCACTCACGCCAAACTTGCATGCCTATCCACCTTATTTTTTTTTTTTTTACAGTTTACTGCATTTCGATATTCCCTATTGAGGCTAATAAATTGGAAGTCTCACACATTCACAGAAAACGCCTTACCTTCACGTTGAAAAATAAGGTGGATAAACTAAACACGCAATACGCATGTGCATGCCAGTATCGTTTTCAAAAACTTGCACTTTGAAACCGTTTTCAAAAGTTTGCATTTTCAGGCCACCAAAATGTTGTTGTCATGTAAATGAACGGCCAAAACACATAAAAAGTTTTCTGTTTTTAGTTGAAAGCTGTGTCATGTAAACAGCCCCTATAAGAGTTAAACAGGCTGTTTTCCTATTATACCTTTTTTATGTAAATTACTTCAGTTGTGATTGGCTAATCTCTTTGCATATTAAAGACATTAAAGATTAACATCACCCACACTGCGACACTCATTACCATATAAGGTTGATATGTAAACATGCTGATCATATGTTAATGCTCTTACATCATGTTGAATTCTGAACAACACATTTTTGCTGCTTTTCTCAGTCTATTTCCCTTTTTTCCCCACTTAATAATCACAACAACACAAACAAAGGCTTATTTAGATGTTTCAGTAGCTGTATTCAGACATCTGCCTTCATCTTGCCTTACATTCCCCTGAAATTCCTGCTGTATCTGGGATACATGGTGCACACGCTCAGCCCTGAAGGCCCCATTCGCTCAGCTGTGCTAAATGTTTGCTATTTGTTGGGTACAATTGGTTGGGTTTAAAGTTTAATCCACCGTCCTGAATGGAAGCCCGATATGTGCAGACTTGATGTGTTTTAAATGGGTGCAGAAACACATTGTTTCTCTGGCACTGCGTTTGCTTAGCAGCGCTGGCTCGATATGCTAAAAAAGTCCATGGGGTGGAAGCTGTGCTGGGATTCAGATGCGAGAGGGGGAGAGAAGAAGAAAGACTGTTTATATGAAAGATTGCTCATATTTCTAAGAATAACGACACAGAATCAGTGTATATAGCTTCAGGTGGATTCATCATGTTCTCCTTTGATCATTTCCTGCTGATGGGTGATCCGATGCTGCCTTCTAGTCATCCTTGAGGAAGATCCTGAGATTTTGGTCGGAAATAAAACAGACGGGTTAGGATATTTAATACTTCTTGCATGGTTTTTCATTCCCTGTCAAAACACAGGAAGTTTTTTTTTTTTTGTGCTAGTATAACAAAAATCAAAAGATTAGGTGTTATAAGCTGCTGGATTTCAGATAAGTCGCCGCTACACAAACTGACTAATTAAGTAGAATTTCTGTTTTGTTGATGGTTTTTGTAGGTACATTCTTCCGTGGACAGAACCGCATACTAAAGTACTCTGACAGTGTTTCCTACACTACTATTTACCGACACCACAACACTTCTACTGAATCTACAGCGTGAAACAGACCAAATTATAGAATGAATAGGCCTAAATCTTTTAATGAGCTGGTCCTTTTTAGTGAAACAGACACAACACAACCAGTGACGTTTGATATCACAACGAATGACTCTTGTGAACCGGTTCTTTTTAGTGAATCAAACACATACAGGTCAACCAGTGTAGTCCAATTTCTAAATAAATGACTCTTATGAGCCAGATCTTTTTAGTGAATCAAACATATGCAGCGCAGTGTACTCTGATTCCCGAACAAATGACTCTTATGAGCAGGAACTTTTAAGTGAATCAGACACATACAGGTCAACCAGTGTAGTCCGATTTCCGAACAAATGACTCTTATGAGCAGGAACTTTTAAGTGAATCAGACACATACAGGTCAACCAGTGTAGTCCGAATTCCGAATAAATGACTCTTATGAGCCAGATCTTTTTAGTTAATCAAACACATGCAGTGCAATCAGTGTACTTCGATTCCCGAACAAATGACTCTTACGAGCAGGAACTTTTGAGTGAATCAAACACATACAGGTAAACCAGTGTGATCTGGTTAGAGAATGACTGACTCTTATGAGTCTGTTCTTTTTAGTGAATCAAACACATACTGTAGAGGTCAACCAGTGCAGTCCAATTTCCAAATAAATGACTCTTATGAGCCAGATCTTTTTAGTTAATCAAACACATGCTGTGCACCCACTGTACTCTGATTCCCTAACAAATTATTCTTATGAGCAGGAACTTTTGAGTGAATCAAACACATACAGGTCAACCAGTGTAGTCCAGTTAGAGAATGAATGACTCTTATGAGCTGGTTCTTTTTAGTGAATCAAACATATAGCTTGCAACTAACTGTGAGACTAAAATCAGTGTGACTGACTTGTTGTTCCTTTGACAAGGTTTAGTTAACATTATACACATTATACATTTTGTAAGTACTATTTAAGTAGTACTGTTTGTTCAGTATTGTTGTTTGAAATATAATTACTGAAATTATGCCTCCTCTAAAACACTGCGAAAAGTCATTTAAAAAGGTCTGTAAAAACAATTCTGCAAAAATAGTTTTATATTTGTTTTTTATTGAAATAATATCATCATTTGGTAATGGAATTGCATTTCTTTTCTTTTTTTTTTCCCCTTTAAATATTAATACCTTTCATGTACTAAAATAATTGTTAATGGATTCATTAAGGAACCAGAGCTGTTAAATTCTTTACTATTTCCATCCCTAATCATAAGAAACGTGTTTATTTCCTGATGCCAGCTTCAAGCTTTAGATGTGTGTGCTACTTTCAAGCCCTGATTTTTGAACGTTTAACCCCAGTTACATAAATTGCGCACCTGACAGAAAGCGCCAAGAAAATGTAGGTCATTCATCAGGGCTGGAGGCTTCAAAGATACAGAGAAATCACTGCCGCAGGTGAACATCTCCTTAGATGGTGAGAAAGTGCTGTCTAAAACCTCACCAGCAGCACAGGGATCATGACATGCTCACAAAGCTGTAAAAGAGAGTCGAGGAACACAGACGAAACATCAAGCACTTACAAGAAGAGCATCATGTATATCCAGTGAGTCCTTCTCTGAGGGTTTGTTGAAGTTCTGTTAAACAGATGATGCTCAGTTGTCTGCTCTGGCAGAGAGGGGAAACTGTCAGAGGAAGTGCATGTCCATTAATGAAAGATTAGCATATTTTAATAGGATTATGCTACATGAAGCACTAAAATCCTGCTGTTAGAGCCCCCTGGTGGATGGTTTTCATATCACATGGAGAGAAGACTTTTGCCTATAGCATCTTTCTTCATCTTGCCCATGTTATTCTTTGCTGTATTTATTTGGCTAATCATTTCAAAGTTTTGACTAGTATTATTTACTATATTTCTATCATGCTTTTAAATATCACTTTTTACCATAACATCGTGTCCATATCAGGCTCTTGCTCATTCTCTCTCACCAGCAGACAGATGGAGAACCTCACAACAAACTGAGCTAAAGATATTTTCATTTATTTATGACTCACAGGGCGTGTGTGTAAGCAGGTGTGTGTGTTTGAAACCTTAATGTTGGTTACAGCACTGTCAGCAGAGTCCTCTGATCTGCCGTGCTTGGATTTTAAACAAAATCTGTTGAAATCATTAGCTAGGCTTTAAGTATGTACAGATGCTGACCACATTATCTAGCATGTGTTAGCTGTACACTGGTAGCTTGCTATTTTAGTAATACATAAAATGTGAATAATACATTAATACAAGTATGATGCATGATATTTATCCAACAACCAACATCCTGTCAGAAATGGTTAATATTTACTTTACATACAGTTTCAATGCTTATGCTCACCAAAGCTGCATTTGTTTGATCCAAAATACAATAAAAATACTAATATTGTTAAATATTATTGCAATTTAGAATAACAGTTTTCTATTTTAATATATTTGGACAAAGTATTTTATTCCTGTGATGGTGAAGCATCATTACTCCAGTCTTCAGTGTCACATGATCCTTCAGAAATCATTCTAATATGCTAATTTGTGCTCAAGAAACATTTCTTAGTATTATTAATGTTGAAAACAGTTGTGCTGCTCAATATTTTTGTGGAAACAATGTTACAACTTTTATCAGATCTCTTTGATGAATTTTTTTTAATGAAACATTAATGTCTTTATTGATCAATGAATGCATCCTTGCTGAATACATTAAAAAAAAAAAATCTTACTGACCCCAAATGTAGTGTATTTACTTTATTATGCTTCATTTTATTTTTACTTTTATACTTAATTTTAATTCAGAATTCATTACTCAGCAGCTCATGTGTGCCATCTACTCATGTGATATCTGTAAGACATCCCTTTTTTCCTTCATTGTTTGCTTAAGTTTGTTGTAAACAGATTAACTCATGAATGAAGTGTTTCAACTTGCTAAACTGATCATAGATAACGAGTCTAACTTCAGTATCTGTCTGTGTCTCTCTTAGAAAGCGTACTGTGGCCACTGCAGCGAGAGGATATGGGGACTGGGGCGTCAGGGCTACAAGTGTATCAACTGCAAGCTACTGGTCCATAAACGCTGTCACAAGCTCGTCTCACTGACCTGTCAAAGGCATATGGTGAGTCTTTTAGTCAGATCTAAAAATATTAATCATCTGTCTGTTGTCACTGAGAGTCATAAAGAAGCATGAAGTAAAAATTTGACTTGTAAAATATAAAACCATAAATCAGTTTTCTTGTATTTGTCATACAAGCACATCCTCAGCTGTTGAAAACCTCATTGCTTTTTAATTTAAATGTTTTTTTTTTTTTTTTTTTGACCTTTTGAAACTATTTGTCTCTCTTCTCACTTCTCAGGAGTGTTGTTGGATTTTTCAACAGTGTTTCAAAGATAGCCCTTGTGGAATCTGTCAGATGATAACACCGTCTTGTCAGTATTGAATTGACCCGATTCTGTGCTTAGACAGAATTTCAAAATCATAGACTAAAAACTGTAACATTAAATGTCTTCACAACACCACCTTCTGTAAGAGACTCCAGTTGTTTCATATGTCAGAAATTCAGTGCGAAATTCAACAATGTACTTCTGATTTATTTACATGACATCAGACTTCAGATTTCCTATGTCTTTGAACAGAACCCAAAACTGATGAGCTTTGAGATCATGTTGGGATAAGAGAAAATCTGATTTGGAGCTTCAAAGATGGGAGGGAAAAAGACATTTGAAAAATACCTTGCCTGTATCATCTGTTTTTCTCTGCAGGATCCAGTCATGCCATCACAGGAGCCGTTGGTAGATGATGATAAAAGTGGAGAGGAAGTGGAGCTCCCCCCTGAGGACCCTGAGGAAACAGACGCAAGTAGGTCTCCATCTCCGCTGTGTGCATGTGTAAATGCTCTTTTTGTGTGGGTATTGGGGTCATTCTGTCCTCTGTCTGTCAGAGGGCACTGCTGACTGTGGTAGGATACTGTAGTACATCAGGTGTGAGTAATGTCACATTGACCCAGTTGAAAGAGAGAGAGAGAGAGAGAGAGAGACATGCTTATCCCTCTGAGACAGTCCAGTCTGTGGCTCCCCCTGCTGGAATATTATAGCGTTACACATTAAACATTTCTTAGTGAAAGGATATTGTTCTTTTGAATCGGTTATTTTTAATGATTCATTTAAAGTGCCCCTATTATGCAATTTGAAAGGTTTCTAATTTTGTTTTGGAGGTCTTCTACAATCTGTAGAAGACAATTCTACATCTGAATAGGTTTACATTCATCCATGGTCAAAAACACTTTAATTTTCTCATAATATACATTGCACATCACCTCATTTCTTAGTCTGAAAACGGTTAATTCGAAGATTCAAGGGATAGTTCACCCAAAAATGAAAAGTCATTCCAAACCTGTATAAATTTTTTTGTTCTGCTGTACACAAAGGAAGATATTTGGAAGAATGTTTGTAATCAAGCATATCTCGTCCCCCATTGACTACCATAGTATTTTTCCCCCCATGGGTGAACTATCCCTTTCAGTCTCTCTAAACACCTCCTTACTGCGAGCCTACTCTGATCAGACGGCCCTGTCTGTTATGATTGGTCTACCTCTTACAGTGCGTGTCAGAAACGAAACGGCCATTGCCATATCTGAATTTCAGCTCCGGAGGCTTCCTCAGCGCTTGATACACAGTGACACGAATAATGCCAGCGGTTTTTCCATTTCAATTCCAGTGTGAGTCCTCATCCTTTTTAAGTGCATGCAAAGTGCATGATAGAGTGATGGAACTATGACGCATTTTTGTAGAAACAAGTTAGCATTTTAGCACTTCTGGTTCCATCGTCCCAAAGTCAATGGGTTTTTTGAACGGGTTTTTGGGTAAAAGGCTTCAATAAAGTCCGTGGTTAACACAAGCTCAAGATACTTTCACGTTTTATTCTGCAACATAAAATACATCAGTATTAACCGACGCGTGATTTTTTTTTTTTTTTAAGCTATTACATTACATGTCTTGAAAATGATGGTTGCTAACAAGTGGCTAAATCGGACTACAGAGGCTGTCAGTGACATTAAACATCATCAAGCCAAACAAGGTAAGCTTAGTCCGCTTTTACAGCCTCGTTATGATTATAATTGCGAGCTTACAAACTATTCTAATTCAATATTTCAGGGAAAATGTTTTTTGATAAAGACTGAAAGAGTTGTGGGAAGCTTAGGTGGTGATGCTGAAATTGTGTGACCATGGTGTAGTACTTATAGTCTACCTTTATCTTTTTACTTCTGGCAACTGCATTTAGGCTTCAGAATTCATAAAATTTGTGATCATCTGTGAAAATTATCTTGATGGACAAAACGTGTAAGTATCATAAACTTTTGTTGATTACAGAGCTTATTTTTTGTGATAATCCAAAGGCCTATGGAAAAATCCTATTGGGTTTGTGTCGAGGGAACCAGCGTGATGCTAACTGTCGATTTGCCTACAAAGCGACGTCATAGTTCCACCACTCTATTGCTGACTCGTTTCGGCAGTTTAGAATAGATTATTTTGTTTTAGAAGACAATAACTTTATCTGTCGTGCACTTTGATCTTTAAAACTTTGCAGACATTTTACATTCACAAGCCACTACTATGTTACACACTACAATGAAAGGTAAGATTCAAAAAAGCGTAATAGGGGCACATTTAAAACTTTTGGAAGTCGTTCGACTGTTTGTTTGGGGGTTAAAGTGTGAGGTACAGTAGGCTACATTTTAGAACAAAAAACAATAAAACATTTGATTTATTTATTCTAACTGAAAATATACAATGTATTTAGTGTAAAATGTCTAATTGATGAATCTTTTTATTTTATTTTTACTGTAATTATAAAATGAACTGTCTGCATGAACCATTTCACTACAGTGAGAATGAGTAGATTTCCCAATCCAATTGCTGTGAAATTTAAAGGGAAAAATGTAATTTTTTTCAATGTTAAAATACTTTTTCCTAATAAATTAATAATAATAATGATTGCTGATAAGCATTATTATTTCTGAGTGATGCATCAAACTAATGAATGATTCTTTTTTTACTATTGCATTGAAATTAACCGTCTGAATGGACTAGTTAGTCCACCCAGTTCAACTACTGTGAAAGTTAAATGGGAACAATTTTTAATGTTAAAATGATTTCTTCTATCCCTTTCTTAATATATGTTAATAATAATAGTAATAATTAGTGTTGTTGTTATAATTATTGCTTTATTATTTTTTATTCTGTCTGATGCAGCAAAATGATTGATTCTTTTTTTCATCATCATGAACCAATTCACTATAATGAATCAGACTTGCTAATCCAACTGCTGTGAACATTTTTAACTTAGCCTCCTAGCCTCTCTCCAAATATATAGATTAATATATTCAATATAAAATATATACATCTCTCAGTTTCAATTTAAATTGCTTTTTTGGCTTGACTAATAATATATACAATGTTTGAAAAAGAAAGATAACACTAGAGAACAAAAATGTAAAGGGAAAGGACAAGAATAAGAAGGATAATAAGAAAGACTCTCCCTCTTTCTCTGTCTCTCAGTTCCAGTCCCTTTCTTAGCACACAACCGGAAAGTGGAGAAAGCTGAAGATGACGCAGAGGTAAGACGCAAAGCATAACCGATTGTTTCCAAAAGGTCTTATTCACTAAATAATCATATACAAATGCTCTTACTCACATTCTTTATACCTATATAGTTTGTACAGGAAGTCAGGAATGCATGTAACATGAAAACTCACTGTATTTCTGCAGCATTTTTGAAAAGAAATGTTATAATAGTTTTGCACAAAAAGTTCCCGCTGTGTGTTCACACAGGATCTGAAGGCGGTGGTGGACGGGATCGAGGGGATTCAGATCTCTCAGTGTCTTGGCCTGGGGGACTTTGACTTGATCCGGGTCATCGGGAGGGGCAGTTATGCTAAAGTGCTGCTGGTCCGACTCAAGAAGAATGAACAGATTTACGCCATGAAGGTGGTGAAGAAAGAGCTGGTCCATGATGATGAGGTAACGGACTGTTGTGAGGGTGGGGCTGCTTCAGTTTTATCATGGTGTCTCAGTGTGTTTGTTGCACCTCACAGATCTATGAAAATTCAGGAAGTTATATAGTTTGGACATGTGATTGTAATTGACACCAGTAGGTGGTGCTGTGGGATTGTGATCATTTTAATTGCTAAATTCTCCATCACTAGCTTGTAGTTCATCTTCAGGGGCTTTTGTAAGTTCATTCATACAAAAGATAAAGGCAATTCCCATTTTTCTTGTGTCCACATAACATTTTCAGGAGCCAAATGAAGCTCATAATTGAGCATGGCATTAATATATATCACTTTGTCACAACATCATTTTTTTTTTTTTTTTTTTTTTTTAAAGTAGCCTGCCCACATTTAATTTTCAGAAAAAAATATATGCTTTTTTTATCTTTAGGTTCTTGCTAATTAATTTCACCTGGAATTTTTTTTTACTTCTATCAAATATTAAACTTTTTATATAGTTGTCTATACACTGTTTCAAATTATTATGCAAGTGACATCAGTAGAATTTCAGTACAATAATCATTCAGATTTTAGTTTTTCTAAGAAAATGTTTGTTTATTTATCCATGTCTTTTTAGATAACTGGTATCAATCTCAGACAAAATTGTTTGCCAGGTACTTAGGTAAAGGGAAACCCTACTTAAAGATGTTGTTCCACATTATTAAGCAAGTCACAGTTCTCATGCAATATGGGGAGAAAGAAATATCTTTCTAAAGATGAAAAGCATGAAATGGAGCAATGTTGTGCAAAAGGCATGAAAACAACTAATATTGTGTGAAAACTGAATGCAGATTATTGTACTATCATAAGATTTGTGAGTGATTTAGAGCACAGCAGAACTCGGTCAGATAAAGGCTTATTAAGGAAAGTTTCTGTCAAACAAGGTAATTGTAATAAAAGGGCAGCTATAAAAAAGCCAGCGTTGAGCAGCAAACAGGTATTTGACGCTCATGGTGTCTCTGGAGTCTGAAGAACCTCTCCATGCAGGCTGGCAGTTATGTGTAAAATTGCATTTCAGCCACCACTAACCAAACCTCACAAAGAGAAACATTTACAATGGGTGTAGAAATACATTTTCAAACAGTTTTATTGCTGTGGTGTTTTTTGCAGCATGGGATAGTGCATTGTATTTCAGAAGGCACTATCCTTCTCTTTATACCATAGCTGAAAATGGCCAGTTATGAACTCCACATATCTTGCAGAAGTCATTTTGACACCCTCAGAAACCCTAAAGGGACCTTCCATCTCACTTCCCAATATTCCAGCCCAAATCATCACCCGCCAGCTCCCTGCTGACGTCGCAGTCTTGTTGGAACATGGTGGCCATTACCAACCATCCAGAAATCCATCCATCTCTAGACCATCCATTGTAGTACGGCATTCGTCTAAAACTATTAAAAAATGAGTCTTCATTTATTTCTACACCCACTGTAAATATTTCTCTTTGTGAGGTTTGGTTAGTGGTGGCTGAAATGCATCTTCACACACAACTGCCAGCCAGCAGGGACAGGTTCTTGAGACTCCAGAGACACCAGGAGCTTCAAATACCTGTTTGCTGCTCAACACTGGCTTTTTTAATTTTTTTTATAGCTGCCCTTTTAATACAATTAATTTTTTTGACAGGAACTTTCCTTAATAAGCCTTTATCTGACCGAGTTCTGCTGTGCTCTAAATCACTCACAAATCTTATGATAGTTCAATAATCTGCATTCAGTTTTCACACAATATTAGTTGTTTTCATGCCTTTTGCACAACATTGCACTATTTCATGCTTTTCATCTTCAGAAAGATCTTTATTCTTCCCCATATTGCATGAGAACTGTGACTTGCTTAATAATGTGGAACAACATCTGTAAGTAGAGTTTCCATTTACCTAAGTAGGCCTGGCAAACTATTTAACAAACCTGTCTGAGATTGATACCAGTTATCTAAAAAGACATAAATAAATAAACAAACAAACACTTTCTTAGAAAAACTAAAATCTGAAAGTTTATTGTACTGAAATCATACTGATATGTCACTTGCATAATAATTTGAAACAGAGTGTATATAGGTTTTTAAACACATTTAAAAAAAACTTTATATTTGAAATAAACAATGTGTTTTTTTTAAACTGTTTTAAACATTGATAATAAGAAATGTTTCTTAAGCAGCAAATCAGCATATTAGAATGATTTCTGAGGATCATGTGACTGAAGACTGAGTAACGATGTTGAAAATTCAGCTTTGCATCACAGGAACAAATTACTTTTTAAGATACACCATATTGCCAAAAGTTTTGGGATGCCTGCCTTTACGTGCACATGAACTTTAATGACATCCCATTCTTAATCTGTAGGGTTTATTATGGAGTTGGCCCAACCTTTGCAGCTATAACAGCCTCAACTCTTCTGGAAAGGCTTTCCACAAGGTTTAGGAGTGTGTTTATGGGAATTTTTGAATTTCTAGAAGCGCATTTGTGAGGTCAGGCACTGATGTTGGCGAGAAGGCCTGGCTCGCAGTCTCTGCTCTAATTCATCCCAAAGGTGTTGAGGTCAGGACTCTGTGCAGGCCAGTCAAGTTCCTCCACACCAAACTCGCTCATCCACGTCTTTATGGACCTTGATTTGTGCACTGGTGCGTAGTCAAGTTGGAACAGGAAGGGGCCATCCCCAAACTGTTCCAGCAAAGTTGGGAGCATGAAATTGTCCAAAATGTCTTGGTATGCTAAAGCATTAAGAGTTCCTTTCACTGGAACTAAGGGGCCAAGCCCAACCCCTGAAAAACAACCCCACACCATAACCCCCCCTCCACCAAACTTTACACTTGGCACAATGCAGTCAGGCAAGTACCGTTCTCCTGGCAAACGCCAAACCCAGACTTGTCCATCGGATTACCAGACAGAGAAGCATGATTCGTCACTCCAGAGAACACGTCTCCACTGCCCTAGAGTCCAGTGGCGGCGTGCTTTACACCACTGCATCCGACGCTTTGCATTGCACTTGGTGATGTAAGGCTTGGATGCAGCTGCTCGGCCATGGAAACCCATTCCATGAAGCTCTCTACGCACTGTTCTTGAGCTAATCTGAAGGCCACACGAAGTTTGGAGGTCTGTAGCTATTGACTCTGCAGAAAGTTGGCGACTTCTGTGCGCCTCAGCATGCGCTGACCCCGCTCTGTGATTTTACGTGGCCTACCACTTCGTGGCTGAGATGATTTTATACACCTGTGGCCATGGAAGTGATTGGAACACCTGAATTCAATGATTTGGAGGGGTGTCCCAATACTTTTGGCAATATAGTGTATATTTAACAAAAATGTTTAATATATTTGATAAAATAAATGCAGCCATAGTAAACATAAGAGACTTCTTTCAAAAACATTAAATTATCTTACAGACCCCAAACCTTTGAATATTTTATATATATATATATATATATATATATATATTATTGTGTGTTTATTTATTTATTTCATAAATATAGCCTTTGAATTGATATAACATTGAGAGACATTATTATTTTTTGGTTGCATCAATTAAGCAAAATCAAAGAGAAACCGAGTTTCTGTGCACTATAGCATTAGCGATATATTTATTTCTCTCCCTTACGAAACCTGATATGTGTGAATGGACATCAAACAGAAAGACAAACCGAACTGTACAGCTATTCATCACAATGTAAACTCTGTACAGTCAAAGCTATTGTGTCTTTGTAAACTTTGCACACTGAGGAACATAAAGCCATATGGCTGTCAGCTAATGCACATGAATGAAGTTCACGAAGAGCAGAGGTCTTTCCAGAATGTCAGAGACATGCAGTTGAACTCTGAATATGCACAAACAATATAATGGCTTCCTGGAAGGCAGGCGTTCCTTCAAGGAATGTTCTCCATTTCTTACTGTACTGTACATGTGCGTTCTGTGTAGGCTATGTATGTTGTGCAGTCACCATTCACACTTTAAGGTTAATGGGGCAATTTAATGATGCATTCAGTTTGGAATTTATGCAGCAAATTGCAGTTTAACATGCTGTACTTAAGCAATAAGGTATATGAGATGTCGTGCTATATTGTGCTGCATGTTTAAATTACCTTTTTATTGCCTGTCTTTATACACATTATTATCAGTGTTGGGATAACGCATTACAGGTAGCTTACGTAATCAGATTACTTTTTTCAAGTAACTAGTAAAATAACGCATTACTTTTAAATTTACAACAAAATATCTGAGTTACTTTTTCAAATATGTAAAACAAGTTTTTACATTTATTGACTGATACCTCTCCTGTCCCCATGTTGAGAGAAATCGAGAGTAAGTGTAGAGGCATTGTGTGTAAACATGATAATTATTGTAGTTCTAGACTAAATGTGAACATTCACTCATCTTACTTGCTCAAAAACATGAAAAAAAAAAAAAAACTGAATATTGCACAAACCTGCAATAATTAAATATATTAAATGAAGCAAATATACTTTATTTAATCTCACTTTATTAAACAATGTCTTTGCTGCTGACCTTCGATGATCCAATTCAACCATACTAATAAACAAAAATGACTTTAGATAAACATTACATTTGTGATCAGCCTGAAGCTTATTCATTTAACTTTTGGTGTGAAAGGGCCTTTACATTTGCCAATAAATAGAATGTTTGTTAAAAAAGTTGTTATTAAAAAAACAAGCAAGCTTAGCCAGGAGAGAAAAAGTAACACAAAAGCAATGTAACACATTACTTTCCATAAAAAGTAACTAAGTAACGCAATTAGTTACTTTTTCAGGAAGTAACTCAATATTGTAACTTCGTAATAGGTTTTTTCTCTATGGATAGGCCTACTGTGCAGTGATATATAATACACCATAGCTATTGTTTTGCATCATAGCTATAGTGTTTCTTTTAGGTTGACTGAAATGCTTTATTGAGCCATCAGCATTCAGGACTGTGACTATCCATTCTATTTCATTATTTTAGACAACATTTTTCAAATTCTTGTCTGATTATCATATATGCATTTATGCACCTCATATGAATTGAGAGAGAGATTTGTGCATGAATAAACTGCAGACTATTAAAGTGGTTAAAAATTAAAAATGCTGAAAAACTTTAAAGAAATGCTGACTAGTCACAGTACCTAAAATATATACTTTCCTATAATATATTCATATTAATTTTAGCTTAAAATCCTGATGATGGAAAAACATTAGTGAATGAATTAAAGCCAAATTATTATTTGTCGATTTACAATAAGGTTTATTACAGTTAACAATTTATTAAAGTAAATGTTAACTGAAATAAAATGTAAATAAATAATGATAAAACTATACAGACATTAAAAACTAATAAAACATACAACAATATATATATATATATATATATCATCTGTTTCTCTTCATGTTTTTATGCTGAGACTGCTTTCCTGTAATCTGCTTTCCACTCGTCCAGGAAATTAAATTGCTCTGGTTTTGAAAATCAGACTGTGTGTGTGTGGATCATGTATTGCCTACATCGTGGGGCCAAAAGTCCCATGAGGAATATGTCTTGATAAACATGCTAATTAAAATCTAAAAATCCATATAAGTTTCTGTTAGTGTTAAGTTTAAGGTCAGGGGATAGAATAGATCATTAGCTTGGTTTAAAAACAATATTCGCCAATGAAAACGTGATAGAAAAACAAAGTGTTTGTTTGGGCTGACATCTCTCATTTCACCCTTAGCCTCTCAAAAGATGTTCATTGTCATTTTTCAACTTTAGTTGTTGAGTAACAGACGTTCTCTTGAGTTTTTTGAGCTGATTACAAGTGTTGCTTAATGTTAAAGTGTCGACAGAACAAAAATACTTGACTTTATCAACACATCACTGAGCCGTGTCTTCACACCCAGAGACAGATGTTTTGTAACATCCTGTCTGGACTGTTCTGTGAGATGACAGTGTAAGCATGTTTCTAACAGATAAAAAAAAAAAAAAAAAAAAGCGTGTTAGGTGTACATTTGAAAGATGCTATATGATATATACCTTTATTGACTGATCTTGTGATTTATTTACATGTCTGTTTCTCTTTTCTCTGTTGTCTTTCCTTTCTGCACTTTTTAAAGAAGAAGAGAAAGGTGCTTTTCTTCTTTTAAATCTGAGATTTGACTCCCCAAACTGACAGCATGCAATAGTGCCAAGTGTTTTCCGCTGTTAAACGATCAATAGATGAGGTTTTTCTCAGAAAACACAGGCTTGTTTTTTTCTTTATCCTGCAATATTCCCCCAGTAGAGGCGGTGAAACATCATGTCCTCTCCTCTAGTTCTTAGAAAGCAGTGAACCAGATTCCTGTCATGATCATTTGCAGTTCATTATTCATGATAAGTCAAATGTCTCTCTCTCTCTCTCTCTCTCTTATTTTCTGGTGTAGGACATTGACTGGGTTCAGACAGAGAAACACGTGTTTGAACAAGCATCGACCAATCCATTCTTAGTGGGACTTCACTCTTGCTTTCAGACAGAAAGCCGGTGAGAGGAGAATGCATTTCATTCAGCAAAGCTTTTTGTAATAGCACACTTAAAATAAGAAACCTTCACCGCAAGAAAACAACCATAAAATGTGAAATAATGAATCACAAAAGGACGTTTTTGGTAAACTATGTTAAACTACATTCACAAAATCAGTGTTTGAGATTGACAACCGTGTTTTTTCACAGATTTGATCTTCAAATTACACATAAAACTGAAGGTATGAGTGGATCAAATAATGTCTGTGTAACAGGAAACCAAAGTCAATGGTAATAGCCATGTTTACAGCCTGTAACCATAGCAACAGATAATGATAGTAAATATTGTGTTTTTTCTTCTGAGCTATTTTGGGCATTTTGGAACAATCCCGCATTCTCTCTGAAATGCCCCCAAAATCTCTTTTCTTTCTTCCACCGAAACTCTAACAGGAGTTTTTTTCTAGCTGTACATCTGCACAATATCACTATTTAGTGCTATTTTTCATAACTTGAGAGGTTGACAGTACTAACGATATTGAAAAATTACTCGCAACAGACAACTAATAGTATAACTCGTCTGTAGACAATTTAAGGGAGACACTTTGAGTTATAGAACATGGTTGTCAATCTCTTTCATGACCAAACGTAGTGTGAACGTATAGCCAGTATATCTGTCACATACAGCACATCTGAAACAAAACTAAAAACAAATGATGAATGTCTCCTGCTCTCCGTTCAGGCTGTTTCTAGTGATTGAGTATGTGAACGGAGGAGATCTCATGTTCCATATGCAGAGGCAGCGGAAGCTTCCAGAGGAACATGCCAGGTATGTGCAATTAAAAAAAGAGATCGATTGATTGATTTGATATTTTTTATACAGTGGGCCATTTAGATTAGGCCTAATTTTATGTGGGATAGGATAGATTAATGGATGGGTGAGTGGATGGGTGGATGGACAGATGGATGAGTGAATGGACGGATGGGTAGGTGGATGGATGGACGGACGGATGGATGCATGGATGAATGGATGGATGGATGGATGGGTGAATGGACGGATGGGTAGGTGGATGGATGGATGGATGCATGGATGAATGGATGGATGGGTGAATGGACGGATGGGTAGGTGGATGGATGGATGGACGGACGGATGGATGGATGGATGAATGGGTGGGTGGGTGGATGGATGGATGGATGGATGAAGGAGAAAAGAAACAAAGAGTTCAGATGAAGTAGTTCACTAGATGAAAAATTCTCAATGGGTGGGTTGCTAGCTAAAAAATGGGTTGCAGGTCTGTTCTGAATGAGACAGCAGCAACTATAAATAAAAAAATACGAACCATTACACTGGTTAAAATTGCTGATTTCTCTGGATTTAAACATTGTTGGAAACATTTGGGATAATGTAAGTACACCAGTCAACAAAATATATAACATTGTTCTAGTGGTTTTTGGATATTTTAATCCAAAAATCGTACATATTGTGCCTTTAAGCTCACGACATTCACTCTGGCACCATCACAGACGTCAGACTTCAAAAACATGACTCATCTGTATAGTTTTATTAACTTGAACTTATTAACTTATTTATTAACTTATTAATGTTTAAACCTAAGCCACGCCCTTGGTTCGAATGCAGATCTCACACACTTCTGTTAGGCTATTTCTGTTAGATGATGACTCCTCCTCAGTGAATCCTGTTACAGCGACTGATCAGAGCACTGCTGTAATGCCCCTTTCACACGTCTGATAAACTGAGATCAAACACAAGCTAATTAGTCGAGTCAAGCGTACCCCGACCGGTCCTATCAATATGCGTCCTGCACACCACACATATGCAAATCCACATGCTAATTACAGGTAATGAGCCTAAATATTCATGAGTTGCTCCTAAAGGTCTCACGAGCCCTTGCTGAGCGCCAACATGAAGCAAACGATGCAGAGTGCCAGACGTGAAACCTGATCGGAAATGTCACTGCTTGTTTTTTTCTACTTTGAACACCTTTCTTTTTCTTTTTGTTTTTTCTAACTTTAGACAGGCAGATGCTGAGATGGTTAGAAGCACAGCTCCCGCTTGGGAAAATCTAAAAAAATGTATCTAATATTCTGTGTTGATTTCACATATATATTGACTACATAGTTTATTGACAGTTACTTTTTTCCTTGTCTGCGACATTGTGCCGGGTAGCCCACTGTGAAATTTCATTGGTCAACAAAACCAATCCTCTTAACTAAACACTAAAGTTTACAAAACTGTCCCACTGTTTTTTGTCAAAAATGTATATGTTTATTCAGCAAGAATGCATTAAATTGATCAAAACTGACAGTAAAGACTGTTATAATGTAATAAAATATACACTCAAATAGAAAACAGTTCTTTTAAATTGTAATAATATTTCACAGTTTTACTGTTTTTACTGTATTCTTTATCAAATAAATGCAGTCTTCGATGATTTACATTAACAAATCTTGCTGACCCCAAATTTTTGAATGGTTGTGTATGTGTGTTAAATGTGGAAATCAACAATTCATCTTCAATTATTCCTCATTGGTATGCTTTAAAAATGACAAGTCTTACCAATGACTTCTTTTTTCCTGTTTCCCACAGATTTTATGCTGCTGAAATTTGCATCGCTCTTAATTTTCTGCATGAGAAGGGCATTATTTACCGGGATTTAAAACTGGACAATGTACTATTGGACCAGGATGGCCATATCAAACTTACAGACTATGGCATGTGCAAGGTAGAACCTAATGCTGATCACAAAAGAAGTAGCGATAGTTGTATCTCTCAGTAAGTCAAAATATACTGTTAAAACCGGGTAGAACTCATAACATATTTTTTTAATTGTTTCAGGAGGGAATCAGACCAGGTGACACCACCAGCACTTTCTGTGGGACGCCCAACTACATCGCCCCAGAGATCCTGAGGGGAGAGGATTATGGTAGGTGTGACAACATGAATCTATATACGTCCTCGCTATCAATACTGCACAATCCTAAGTATCATAGTAAAATGTATTTATTTATTGTATACTGTTATGTGAATCATACTGATAAAGACTAAACTCACTTTTCTTTCTCTGTGTCTCAGGGTTCAGTGTAGACTGGTGGGCCTTGGGTGTGCTCATGTTTGAAATGATGGCAGGCCGATCTCCCTTCGACATCATCACTGACAATCCTGATATGAACACAGAGGAATATCTCTTCCAGGGTGAGTACATGTGAATTCAATGTTTAGTTCAATTCAGTAGTTCAGCATAAACCATGTATTATGGAAGTTTTATTTACTCTCCAAAGCCAATTTTACTTGCATTTTACAGTGATGCAGCGACTTATATAAATCTGTGGTAACACTTTATTTTACAGTGTTCTTGTTACACATGTTACATGTAGTTACTATAGTTATAACTATAAATTATGCATAATTACATGCAACTAACACTAAACCAAAACCTAATCCTAACCCTAACCCTAGAGTGAGTACAGTGAGTGTAAACAAATCTCTTCGTCTTTTTCCAAATTTCAGATGGTATGTTCGATTGTGTTAGATGAGTGAAAAAGACACACCTTTGAGCAGTTTTTAGTCATATTTTTGTCACAAATATCATCAAATGTATTCTAGTCCAATTTACTTTGTAATAGCATATAATTTTAGTTACCAAAATTATCATTATGTCAAAATGATAATTATGTTTTTGTTAACAATGTATTTTAATTTAAAATTTAGTTTTGTAACTTTGTCTTAACTATCGTTGACAAAAATCCTTTCAAGGATTCTTGCAGTAAAATAATTATTTAACATATAGTATAAAAAATTTTTGTTTTACATGACCATTTTCCTCCCCCTCTCTGGTATTTCTTGATATTTATTCCCTAAATTTCTTCACAAATCATGAATAAGCTTGAGTGATGACACTCGTTCAGCACATGCTCAGTCTCTCTCTTTGTGAGAAAAAGATTCAGTTTTTTCACATTTAATTTGTTGGTTAAAAGTGAATATTGTGAATATTATTACAATTTAAAATAACTTTTCTATTTTAGTACATTTTCAAATTCAACAAATAATTTTCAGGAGTCTTTGATGAATAGAAAGTTGAAAAGAACAGCATTTATTTGAATTATATGTTATGTAACATTATAGCGTCATCTTGGAATTATAAGGTTCTGTCTGCATTCTGAGCAGTTTTGAGATATTGAGCTTCAAAGTTTTTTATCCCATTTGACTTTGTAGATAGAACCTTTTTGTTTTCTAAATAAAAAGTCCCCCCCAAAAAATTCTATTTTGACAAAAAAATGTCAGATAGAACCTTATAATTCCAAGAAGACAAAATGTCTTTACAGTCACTTTTGATCAATTTAATGTGTCTTTGCTGAATAAAAAAAATTTAATTTCTTTAAAAAATATATTACTGACCACACTTTTGAATGGTAATATAGATTTGTAGTATATCGTCGGTGTCGGGTGAAAACCTATGCATTTGTCTATGTCTGTCTGTGGGTTTGCAAATAATCAACCAAAGAAAAGCATTAAAAAGAGCTTGTGACTAAACCTTGTAACTCCATTGGATCCTCAAACTGTCTGTAAAACGTCATAACCCTGCTTATATCGTGAATGTAGTGCAGCATGCAGTTTGGAACGTCTCTGCTTGTTTGCAATGCAAGGGTAAATAAAGAACTGGTTCCTCAATATACAATACATATATAAAGGCTAATGTTTTATGTATTTGAAAAGTGGAGAAGAGTGTCTTATTCTAACATTTGTTGTCGAGTCACAGCAAATACAGTCTTATTTTTAATAACATGAGATTTTGTCCAAATGACAGAAAAAACTGAGCGGCCACCTAACTACTGTAAATCTTATAATGTGCAAGTTGATGAAAACGCAATGCGATGTACTTACTGCCTCAGATGCGGCTGTTCTAATGATGGACAAAACACATGTCTGAAATTCACTGGTCAAAAACTCCATTTGAGCTTGATTTTGGTCAAATGTTAATAATATAATGACAGATACAAGTGTCTGACCATAAATAAAGCCACAGTATCAACTGTAACAAGGCAGTGTTTAATTATTTAAAAAATAGTGTTTTTTTTTTTTTTTTTTTTCCCTGAAAAGTAGCGTTTTTGGATATACAAGGTTTCTGCCCGACAGCGATGATATGTTCATATATATTTCTGAGCCCTCCCTGGGATTTGTGTCATTCCTTTATGAGACATTCTTTTATCCCCCCTTTCCTCGCCTCCCTTCCATCTCCAGAGCAAAGAGTGTGTGGTCATCTGCTTCCCTGTCTGTTCTCTAGTGCTCCAGCCGTGAGGGCAGCGTGCTTCTGGATCACTCTCGTTCATACAGACACACACAGCATGAACCTGGATATCTCACCACAACCGGAACTCCGTTCCCCCCATCCAAACCTCAGTTCGTCCATATGCTGCAGCGTCGTCCCGGTCCAACCTCCCCCCGGCCCTACACGGCCTCCCCTGCCGGCGCTCCGCCGCCCACCCAGGAGCAGGGCAGATGCTGCCACCGCCGAGCCAACGCTTTAGCCGCTTTCGGGCCGCCGTCCAAACCGCGTCACAGCAGCAGGGCAGAGCCCCAGCAAGACCTAAATCCCTTTAGCTTTTCATTCGGAAAAGAAAACAAACAGGGGATGTGGCATTCAGAGAGGGGAAAGATAAACGCTCGTCTGCACTCCGTCTTTGAGAGAGAGATGAAATTTAACAGGCTTTACTTCTGGACGGTTGCCCAAGATACACAACTGTAAAAGAAATCCAAAAAAATGCAGGGATGAGACGTATTAAAAAGACATTTTTTACTTTTTGTGGGGTGTTTTAAATCCACTTAACACCGCGACAGAATTTTATGAATTTACAGAAATAAACACAGAGCGGGGAGGAATCTTTTGAGTCTTTGATTGAATATCGAAGGGTTTATTCAGGCGTCTGTAGTGTGTGGGTGTATGAGCGAGAGATTTTGTGTGTGTGGGTTAAAGCCTGTCTCTCTCTAACACTGCCGCACAACACGACGGGCATACTCTGCAAGAATGACTCATACTCTTTTATCTTCTGTCTTTCTTTTTCCCCTCTCTCTTTCAGTAATTTTGGAGAAGCCGATACGGATTCCCAGGTCATTGTCTGTTAAGGCTGCGAGTGTGCTGAAAGGTTTTCTGAACAAGGTGAGAACAGAATGTACTTGGTATGTGAACGAACACTGCGATACAGCTGTCATGTTTTTGCAAAACACAAGGAGACAAGGTTATACAGAACAACAAAAAAGACTGCAGGGTTACAAAGTAAAACGGCCATTCAATAAAATTATATTATTAGTGCTATTGAATAAACTAGTAGTGCATGCAGCAACACCAAGGTTAAGGGTTTCCCAATAAATTGAATGTGCTGTAAGGTGGTGTGATAAAACATTTCAACATTTCATGAACTCCAAGGTCATGCTTCTGTCGAAGCCAGTGTGATTTCAACTTAATTTCTTAAAAACTGTGTTTACGCACTGAATTTCTACAATGAAATGGCATGCACCAGAGAAGTTTTTGTAGGCTAGTGAAGTTTAGGTAGGTAACATGAGCTATAGCCTAACAGAAATAAATTGATATTTGACGTATTGTAACGTCAGGGTGTGACGTATCTTGTGCCACAAGATCTTGCGAGATTAAAATGTGATGAGATTTCTCGTTGAAGTGGAAAGCTGTCTCGTGATATTACCATGACGGAGTGTAAGGGTGCAATTAGGATAGAGTATGCCACCGCTACATTTACATTATGGCTCCACTGTCGTTTTGCTTTTTATAGAAATAAAAACCATTTTCAATTCAGTTGGATAACGGTTGCTTCAGCTCCATGCAGCTCATCCAACACAAGCTGCAGAATCGCACGTAGTTCAGCAGGAATCAGAGTTCATTGATCACGTGACAAGAGTAAGTGACTGACAAGACCGTGGTAGAGGATTCATTGCACAACACAAAGTGTCTGACAAATGTCTGATCTTGTATAATGCGCTGTTCACATAGTACGCGCAAAAGCGAAAGTAAAACGCGAACATGCATTCAAATCCTGATTTCAATACCCTGCATTTTGAGTATTGTTGTCTTTTACTGCATAATACTGATCATTTTAATGATAATTCATACTCAGAAAATAGAACTGAAATGACATTCATTACAAGATGGTTAGTTAAAACATTTCAAATGCACCTGCAGACTATTTTTCTAGTCATTGAGGATTTCTTAAAAATACTGTGTAAAAATCTTCTCGTCTTGTCTTGCTCTCGTGAACTCAATCTCATGTCTCGTCTCGTGAGCTAACTGTCTACAATACACCCCTATTGTAATGTTTTACCTATTCTGTTTTATATTTTGGTTAAATAATTCACTAAATATTTTTTGCAAAAATTCTCAGTTGGGTCAGGGGTACGCTTGATTTTTTTTCTATTCGAACAAAATTCAAAAGTCCACTACTTCTTAGGTATGTATATTATATTTTTATTATTATAATGAAAAAATATATTATATATTTTTATTATATTTGTATATAGTTATATAATATAAATAATTTATAATAAAAACTATAAACGACAGTACTGGTATTTTGTAATAAGCAAACCCAGACTGATTCAGTTACATCTTACAAAAGTCTTTACATAATGAGCAGGTTCTTTGTTTTCTGCTGAAAACTTGATCACTGTTACGCTCCATTACACAAGAAAAGATGGATGAGAAACAAATAGGCTCTTAGGGAAGAAAAATGCCATAATTCATGAACATTGCATACTGAGGTTTATAAACGAGGGTCTTAACTCTACACAAACACGCACACAGTTTGCCTCTGATAGAACAAATATATGTGCTATAATTAGGAGGGTCATCATCCTCCAGATGAAACTGATCTCTTGAGGGTGCACACACTTCTTTTCGTGTGCCTGTGTGCGTGCAGCTTGATTAAATCTATGAATAATGAAGCGTTTTCCTTTAATCGTCAAGACAAATTGCGTTTATTGAAGCTCTGGGGTTCCTCAAACTCAACAACGGCCTGTAATCAGTGTTATCAGCCCTCTTAGCCACTGCCTGATTCATTGAGATTAAATGAGCATAGATCAGTGCAGCGAGTCGCTCCAAGACCCCTGAATCCTCATCTAACATCTCGGAGCACAAGACGTATGCACTAGTGAATGTGTTTTGGGTTAAACTCCACTTTCCTGAAATAAAGAGTACATGAAATTAAGTTTCATGTTTTTGAAGTTCTCTACACCAGATCTGGCTTTTGTTAGATGTGTTATTAATAGGGTGTGTGTTCTGTTCAGGACCCGAAAGAGAGGCTGGGATGCCAAGTTCAGACCGGATTCACAGACATCAAGGCTCATACGTTCTTCAGAAGCATAGACTGGGACCAGGTAGGCTTTTTGTCACTTTTTATATGGAGACCAAAAAGGTCGACAAAACTTAATGGAATAATGAAAGTTGCTTCGCTGGCTCTGATATTTTAACCGTTTTTTCCCCCCTTAAAATTAGTGTCATTAGACATTGTGTCAATCTTTTTAATGGCCTGAAAGTTTTTAAGGGTTGTTTTTCCTATTATGCTTTTTCGGGTATTACCTTTCAAGTAGTGTGTAATATAGCTCTTTGTGAATGAAAAAGGTCTGCAAACTTTTAAAGATCAAAGTGCGCAATAAATGGAGTTATTGTCTCCCTAAAGAACGAACCGATTCTGAACTGCCTGAAACAAATCATACTAGTCTTACTTCCTGCACAAACCTACATAGGTTTGTAACTAATTTGCATAATGCCAGCCTATGGTCTTCATTGACTGCCTGTGAACTTTGGCCCGCCCTCAAACACTGTAGTTGTAGCTGAGTTTGGTTTGTGTTGTCGACATGTTGAAAAGATGTGTTTTATGCACAAATCCACTTGCATGAGGATGAGGACTTAGGTAGCCCAATCACAACACATTAGGCAATCTGAGCAGAGTAGTCTCTCGGAAAGAAAGCGTTTAGAGAGAATGGATTATTTATCAAACCGTTTAGAGAAAAGCGGTAATGATGCAGTGTATATTATGAAAAAATGAAAGTGTTTTTTGACTTTGGATGCATGTAAATCTATTGTAAGACCTTCAAAACAAAATGAGGAACATTTAAAATAGCATATAGAGGCACTTTTAAAATAAAAGTTGCAATGGGAGTTATCCAAGAGGATCTGGTTTATAGTACTGACCCAATCCCAGATTGAATCGGCTTCCTAAGAAGTTACAACAACAGTAAAAATACTAGGATTACAGCAACACTATGAGTTGTTTATGAACTACACTTTAGGAAGAGAGAATGTAGTGTGTGGTCATTGATAGGTGGGTGTTATTCTCCGTACGAGCAGCAAAAATGAAAGGGAATATCAAATGAGATTCAGCCTTTGCTGAAGCGGCACAAGGTTTAAGAGGGGGATGTTAATTGGTTTGGTATAAATGATGCACACAATGCTGAAACATGAAAGTCAGTGAGAGAGCATACAATATTCAGGAATTGCAGAGTGTGTGTGTGTGTCTATTTGTGTGTGTGTAATGAAAGAATTAGTATGGGTAAGAGGAAGACTTTGGGTGGAATACGGAGGGGTAGAGATAGACAGACAGGTAGACAGAGAGATAAAGATAGAAAGATGAAAAGAGTTTAGTTCATAGACTCATGTTTAAGCTGCAATATAATGTATAGTCCCATACTGAATCTACACCTGTTGAATTCTGAAGAAAATTATTACGATTTCCATAGAATTTACAATCCCTCCCATCATTCACAGATTCATGTTGTTAAAAATCAAGTAAATTAGGTAACTAATTATATAATGTTAGATTTTTAATCGTTCACAGCTTCTTTTTAAGCATTTTATATATATATATATATATATATATATATATATATATGCTTGTTTTTGTGATATATATTTGATATATATTTGTAATATTACCACCGGGTCTGTAATGCCATTTTTTGTCAAGTTCCAGTCAGTTTTCAATGGATAAAACCACGTCCCGTCTACATTTTTTATTTAATTGAATATCACGATACACATTACAGAAGTAAAATGGGAACACTATTTCATGCTGATTTTGAATTTGTTCAGGCTGTGAATTAGAGGGATTGTGGGGTTTTGACCCACCTAATTAAGGCTTAACCCCTCCCAAAAGAAGTTAAAACAAAAGGATGGCGGTTTTAAAGGTATATGTTCTTTATATGCTTAAGTTTATAGTATAAACAGTGTCTCAACAGACACAAAAGTGGACAAAACAAAAACATTCATCACTACATTTGAGATTATTCATCATTATATAATATATATCACAAATGTGTCAAAAAATGTTTAGTTTTTGTTCAAAAAGTCAGCATGAAATGTAAATTATCTCTTATTATTTTTCTAAATGCATGTTATTAATGAACAATTCAACGACATGCATATGTCAATTTCTATGTCATTAAATGTCAAAACTCAATCTTCCGGTGTAATTACAGACTCTCTGGTGACATATGCTGGACATCTCCAATAATTTTGTCTGCATAATTGTCCCCGTCCCTTTCTTACACTCCGCTGCAAGCTTTCATTCAAATCTGCCTTCAACCAATTAACAACCAATAGATTGAACCAGAAAGATCTGTCGCTACTTCTGTTCGTACATCACGATTTTAATTTAGTTGACATTTGTCTTGTTGTGTGTCTTGTGAATTCTGCAAATCAGCGCAGAGAGTCTGAAAACAGCATACAGATTCAGTCTGGGTCATAACTGCAGAGGCAGCAAATTAGCTTTTTTCCCCCCACTACATCATCTCATACTTGCCTCAGAGACACAGTACTTGCACTGTACATCTTCACATAACTGAGTCCTCAGCCAGGCGTTCAGCTGCGATCTGTCGCGTTTTGTTAGCTGTAATTGCGGTTAGCATTGGCTGGTCGTGTCCGCCGTGTATTTCCTGATGTGCACTCAGAAGTTCAGCAACGTGGAAAGGAAATTATGCGCTCTAGAGTTCTGTCACTAACGCCCATGCTTCAGTTGCTGGGATTTTCCGCCATTTTACCAGTGTAATAGATGAGTTTGGACACACAGACTCGCACACAACCCCCTGAGCTCCTCTAATGAACGGGGTTGCGCTACACTTGTTGTTAATTACTCATGAATGAATGAAGACATTGATTTGATGCTCAACTGAAAGCACGTAGCATGTCTAAACTATTTCCGCGTCTACGCTGACATACCCATTTCAAGTGGATATTTTCACTGCTGTGCTTACTTTCAGTTTGACCTTTTCAGTAAAAGCTGTAATTGCCATTTCAGAAATATTTCTTTTCATCTTTCTTTTGATGATTGATCGTACACGCGTGTGTCTGGCGCCTGTCTGTGATGAGTCAGGAGAAATTTTTCTTTCAGCTTTACCAGATGTCAAAGAAGTTTCTTTAACACACCAATTCACATAAATGGGTGTTTGTTCAACTATGAGTGATTTTTGCCTTTTAAGAAATAATCATTTTTTGTATTTATATTGTGCATTAACAATGTCCTGCAGATGTACATATATCACAGGACAATCCTGTCATTTTTGTTATTTTTCTGAACCAACAAATGTCAAGATATGGATTGTAAATAATAACATTCTGTGGTGGAAATAACATTAAACATTAGCAAATATTTTTTTTCTTGTTAAGGCTAATTTCATAGCTATCATTTTATGTATGCTACATACAAACAATTAAATTACATTTTCAGCATGATTGGAAATGTCAAGCAATAAAATATTCTATACCTTCATTTTTCTATACATTTCATGTGTCAAAATTTAGCATTTAGCATTAAAAAAAAAAAAAAAAAAAAAAAAAACTTTATCAGGGGCAAAATTTTTGGTCATTGTGGAAATGACACCACAACTCATTTTTTAAGTTTAAGATATTGCAAAAGCCTTAGTAATTTCACTCTAATGGCAATGAAAAGGACCTCTTAATTGCCATTAGAATGAAATTACTGACCCTAAACATACAAGCTTGATAAAAATGCTCATTTTAGAAGAAAATTTCAGATGGCACTTAGAGGCTTTTGCATCTGAAGTCTTCAATTGATTTTTTTTTTTTTTTTTTTTTTTTTTTTACATTTTTCACACTTCACAGTATATATTGAAATATTTATTATTAAAGTTTATTAAATAAAGTATTATTGACCTAATTTTTATTAAATAAATTATATATAGTTCATTTAAAATTATTAAAGTTAACAAATACTGTTTTATGAATATAATAATATTTATATGATGGATTTAATACTTTAGGATTAAAAGATTATATTAATACTTTATATTAATTATATATTAATTAAGAAAATTAACAAAAATTTAATTTTTTAGCTACTTTTTATTTTTTAAAGAAAGTTTCTATGACAGTTTTAATGTGACCATATAACAAAGAAGAAGAAAAAAAATGAAATCTGTCGTTAAAGACTTACCCATATACTAGCTTGCAGAGAGTGTTGTGACTATTTTGAAAATGGCAGAGAGAAAGAACATGGAAATAGGAAATATAGGGAAAAAAAAAAAGTCATGGAGTGAAGATTAGTGAAATGAGAGAAGCTTCAGTGTTCCTTTAGGGACTGTGATTTAGACAGTGAGAGACAGAGGGGGTGAAAGAGATGGTGTGAGGCAGATTGCAAAAGATAGAGTGAGAAAGGCTTGAATGAAGAGAGGGAAATGATTTTAGACAGCGAGAGACAAAGTGGGAGAGAGTGAGAAAAAGAGAGAGAGATGAATGAGAAGAGGGAGGTGGACTGAGACGGTGAGAGACAAAGTGATAGAGAGCGAGCTGAATGAGGAAGCAGGGGGTAGACTGAGCGAGTGGGACGGGGAGAGAGACAGAATGGTGCGGCTGGTGTAAAAGCTTCTCTCCGCTCAGACAGATCCTCTTCACACCGTCTGCAGTGTGGGCCCTGGAGGGGAGACGCAGCAGAACTCTCACTCTCTGTGACGGCAGCATGGAAAGACAGATTTAGCAGGGGAGGCTGCACAGGAAGTCCACATCTGAGACTAGTCCTGACTATCATGTAGATCCTCGAGTGGGGAGAAATTGGTTTCAGTGTTCTCTCTAATTTTTGTTTTTGCTGAGACCTGTTTTAATTTGACATCCCATTCGGCAACATAAACAGTATATATTGTACAATGGGGTCCAAAAGTCTTGAGATTGCTTGGGATTTAAAGCCTAATTTAAACCTGGAAATGAACAAAAGTTTTTGTTTGTTTTTTTTTTTAAACTAAGAAACATTGATATAATTAAATGTTTTAAAATAAACATGATAAAATGAATGAGAAATATTTCAGATTATTATACTAATAATATACTTAGTAATTAAAAAATGTTTTAAATTAGAAAAATGCTAAATGACACCACTGTGTGTTTGAAACGATTTCATCAAAACTTGCAACGTTTGAATGCTTTTTGTAAGCAGATGGTGTACTTTAGTTACAGCATCCACCAGTCCAGCTGGATTATGGATTATGCTAACCATCTGAACTTTGGGCACTTGATAACACATCACAAGCCAAGTTTAGAACCTGACCTGGAGTCAGTCTCACTGTTCACAGTGGGAATCAGAGGCTCCTCAGCTCACATTCTCATGTACAGTAAGAGGGCATTCAATTAGCTTGTGTCTTCCTCAAGTGTGAGAAAAAGAAAATACTAAAAAAATATGTTGTGGCTAATTGAGACTGCGTGAGAGCATGATGAATGCATTAACATGCTTTATATGCGTGTGTGTGTGTGTGTGTGTGTGTATGTATGTGTGTAACAGAGCAATTGTGATTCTATAGAATTACTGTAACTCCTTAGATGCTGTGTGTGTATGTGTATCCTCCCCACCTTTTCTGAATTGTCTATACATGGGTTTATAATTGTGCGTAAGGCACAATTATTTATATTCAGACTGCAAATTGTAATACATAAATATTGCACAAAATCAAATATGATGCATAAATTCACTTGCAGCATTTAAAATTTATTTTGGTATACAGTGCTCAGCGTAAATGAGTACACCCCCTTTGAAAAGTAACATTTTAAACAATATCTCAATGAACACAAAAACAATTTCCAAAATGTTGACAAGACTAAGCTTAATATAACATCTGTTTAACTTATAACATGAAAGTAAGGTTAATAATATAACTTAGAAAAAGGGTGTTAAAACCCCTTCCCATTTCATGCTGTCAGCAATGGCACCACATGGAAGAGAAATGTCACAAAGCCTGAGAAAGAAAATATTTTTTTTTGTACACCAGAAAGGTGAAGGCTACAGGAAGACCAGCAAAGCTTTACATATCAGTCAGAATACTGTAGAAAAAGTGGTACAAAAATGTAAAAAAGATGGAACCTCAACCATCTCACAGAGACGTCCAGGTCGTCCACGGAAGTTAACACCTCGACAGGAGCGTCTTCTGATGAGAAGGGGTGAAGAAAATTGGCATGCAAGTTCACTGCAGTTATCTAAAGAAGTAAAAAGCCAAACTGGGGTGACTATTTCCCGTGACACAATACGCCGTACACTGCAGAGGAATGGCATGCATGGGTGCCGTCCACGAAAGAAGCCTCTCCTAAGCCCAGGCACAAAAAAAGCCCACCTAAAGTTTGCCAGGGTCCATGCTGACAAAGATGAAGACTAATGGGACTCTGGAGTGATGAGACTAAGATAAATGTTTTTGAAATGAACTGATAGCTTCAAAACTGTATGGCGTCGCAAAGGTGAGGCATACAAAGAAAAATGCATGGTGCCTACAGTGAAACATGGTGGTGGCAGTGTCCTTATGTGGGGCTGCATGAGTGCTGCTGGTGTCGGGGAGCTGCATTTCATTGATGACATCATGAATTCACAGATGTACTGCTCTGTACTGAAAGAGAAGATGCTACCATCACTCCGTGCTCTTGGTCGTCGTGCACTTTTCCAACATGACAATGATCTTAAACACAAATCCACTGTTGGATTTCTGAAGAAGAACAGGGTGAAAGTGATTCAGTGGCTCCTGATCTGGACCCAATCGAACACCTATGGGGAATTCTGAAGAGACAAGTTGAGCATCGCTCTCCATCCAGCATCCAGTCTCTAAAAGAGGTCATTCTTGAAGAATGGAAAAACTCCATGCCTAGAAGACTTGGTGCTGTCAAAATCATAAAGGCCATACAAAGTACTAGATGTAGTAGTTTTTGTTGTGGGGTGTACTCATTTTTGCATCACCCTAATTTGAGTAAAACTGAAAAATGTGTAATCTAAGATATATTATTAACCTTACTTTCATGTTATATAATATATATAATAATAATATATAATATACATATATACACACAAACACACACACACACACACTGTATATATGCACTAGACACATTTGTCTGGTTTTCAAACTACCCCACAGTACTCCATCATAGATAATCCTCTTGTATGTGGATTTCCTGTTTTCTTATCCACAGCTGCAGTGAAATCAATGTCTTTTCTAATGTTTATAGAAAGACACAACTGTAAATCAGAGTTATTGTTTAGTCTTAAAGAATTCTTAAAAGAACTTAAAGAATAAGTCTTAAAAGCATGTTATTCAAATTGGCTCAATTAAATGAATCATTGTAATTCAAACCTGGTTTACTTTTTTTTTAAGTGGCAAATAGAAAGAAACCAGCTTTTCTCTTTTATTCTAGAACACAGTCAGAATAGCCATGACATGCTGTCACGGGGATCAGACAGTGTGTGTGTGTGTGTGTGTGTGTGTGTGTGAGATTTGTATTTCAGCCAGCTTAGCCACTGCTGTTGTTTGAATGTATTAATAATAATTATCCATACCTGTGACAGCAGATGTCTGTGTGAGAGACGGGTAGTTACACATTTTTGTTTTTGTAGTTGTTGTTCTCCACTGGGTTAATCCTTTTTTTTTTTTAAGTGAAATGAAAGTCAAGGCCTATTGGACCCTATTGACCAAAACTACATTCTTCAAAATATTTTGTTTTGCAAAAAAAAAAAAAAAACAAAAAACAAAAAAAAACCTCATACAGGTTTAGAATGACTTTTTTTCATACTCATGATCTCTGGTGACCAGAATCATGAAAAAATTGCATTTACCTGTAAAACCTAACAGTGAAAATCGCTAAATGAAATGTTCATTATACTTAAATTTTCTTAACTTAAAGTTGATTCAACTTAACAAATATTTATGTGAACTCAAAAACTAATTAAATTAAGCAGAACTTAATCGGAATAAGTTACTAGAAATAATATGCTGTTTTAACTCTAATGATTTAAGTTACAGAAATTCATTTAATCTAGTAGCTTACGTTTATGGCTTACTACAACATATTTAAAAGAAATGTGAACTTATTCCATGGTTTCTAATTTCTTGTAAACAATGTTTTCCGAGAAATTAAATTTTTATAGCTTAGGTTATGCTTTTATTTCATCTTCTGTTCTGTCATCATTGCTTTGCACCAGTGTTAGTTTTTGCTTAGTCTTCTTATGTAACTTTATCACTTTGAGTTTGATGAACTTAAGCCATTTAGGGCAATTGGTTTCCTCAACCAGTTAAGTAGCTGTATAGTAGTTAAGACTTAGATTTGTTACTTGAATTCAAACTGAATGACAGAAATAAACTTAAAATCTTTAAGTTTTTACTTTACTCTAATGATTGACAAAACCAACACTAAAATATTAGTGAATTTAACTTAATGTATATGAGCTTACAGTACTCATTGGTTTTAAAACTTAAATGGTTTAAGGCAATCGGTTACCTCAAATGGTTTGAGTTACCGTAACTTATCGGGTTTTACAGTGTACAAATCCAATAAGGTTGCATGCATTTGATTCAAAATGTGTCAGTCCGTGATCAGATCACAGTGCATCCTGGCTGCATTTTTGGCACTTTTAAGTGCTATCCGATTGTGATGCGATCACAGGAAACGTGTTTATGCCAGGTGTCAAGGGAGCCATAGTGTCCGATTGCAATCAGCACCATGTCATCCTAGCAGATTACCAGTGAGTTTACGTTCATTTTGTCACGGAGAGGATGATGCAGGACCCCGACAGAGAGAGCGAGAGAACGGCGGGAAGCGAGAACTAGCGAAGGAGCTGTGTGGGAATAATCCCCTCCCACACATCAGTGAGAAGAGTCTCTGTGCATCTGGATGGGTGTGCGTGTGTAATTGGTTTTCTGCTACAGAGACGAGCTTTAGCATGTTCCGCCAGGCAGGTTGCAGCCAACTGCGTCACGCCTGACTCTCTGGAGTCAGTGGCCTCGGGAATAAAAAACATGCACACATGGCGGCTGGGCACCAATTAACATCTCTTTTTCCCCAGTGTGCTGTCTTTAACTCTCTGTAATGTCTCTCTCCACGTTTGTTTTGCCATTATACTGCAATCCACACATATGCAAAGGCAGAACATATTGCTCTTGGGAAAGAGTAGGATGACATACACTACCGGTCTAAAGTTTTTGAAAGAAGTCTCTTCATGGTTGCATTTATACAGTAAAAACGGTAATATTGTGAAATATTCTTACAATTTAAAATAACTGTTTTCTATTTGAATATATTTTAAAATGTTATTGATTCCAGTGATGCAAAGCTGAATTTTCAGCATAATTATTAGTCTTCAGTGTCATATTATCCTTTTAGAAATCATTCTAATATGCTGTTTTGTGCTCAAGAAATCTTATTATTTATTATCAATGTTGAAACAGTTGTGCTACTTCATATTTTTGTGGAAACCTTGATACTTTTTTCAGGATTCTTTCATAAATAGAAAGTTTAAAAGCATTTATTTGAAATATTATAATATAATAATATGTCATTACTGAACGAAAGTATTAATTTCTTAAAAAAAAAAAAAGAAGAATATTACTGACCCGAAAAAATCTATTTGCGGCCATTTGACAGACCGATGCGAGACATTAAGCTGGACTCATGAATTAGACTAAATAGAGAGAGTGAGATAGTAGTGAAAGGAGAGAAGAGGGGCCATCTGTTCCAGTTTGTGCAGATCGGCGTGGAGTGGAACACAGCAGGATCATATCCTCAAAACACACAGAGAACGTTAGCAAGGCAAAAAGAGTCCAAAATGTGAAAACAAACCTTATTTGACCCATAGTGTTGACGTCCTCAGAATCTGTCTGTTCTGACAAGTGCTTAACATCAAACCTCAGCTTACAGTAAATACTATGGTCCATTTTGTTTCTTCTTTATGCCCTCCATTACATCTCTCTTTATCCCTCTCCATATTTTTGTCTTATTCTCGTTCATTAAAAACACCCTGAGGTGCTTCAGAACTTACACAAACTGAAGTGTTCCTCACATAAGGGCCATTCTTTTGGTTTGTTTCAGAGTGTTTTAATGCCATGAGTAATGGAATATTAGTGGCCTTGAGAGAAAAAAAGAGACAAAAGAAAGCAAGCCATTTTTGTTTGTGTGGTTGGATGTCACAGTGGCTCAACCATTTATGAAATCTCATAAAAATTGGCACATATGATCTGGTCCAACTTTAAAAATATGTTTTTGATATGAACTTGCCTGGACATTATGCCCTTCGAGAGAAATGTTGACTATAAATTGCATTTCTTGTATTTCATTCAATACCAAATTTAATTCTAATTTCAAAATGTACTCGTTTCCCCAGTATTTTTGTTTCCAATGTATTTTATGCTTATGGACTATATGCATGCCTACAACTTTCTTGAGATTTAATTTTGTGCCACACCAGAAGCCATTAGAGTATGGACTCTTTATTGGAATCTATAGCCGCATTTCCACCAAAATTACCCGGAACAATTTGTCCCAGGAACTTTTTCCCAGGAACCCTGAATGCCTGAGTGCTATTTGTGTGGCTTCCTACATAGTGTCCCAAATCGTTCTCCACTAATCAATCATTTTCTCACTTTTCTCTTCTAGCTGGAACAGAAGCAGGTGACGCCACCATTCAAACCTCAGATCACAGACGACTACGGTTTAGAAAACTTTGACACGCAGTTCACCAACGAACCCGTGCAGCTAACACCAGACGACGAGTAAGTATTGAAAAATGTTATGGTTGGCCGAAGGGCATTTCATTACCACAAATGATCAGTAAAGATCTGTGACAGAAGAATCACTCCACCTGTTTTCCAAAGACCTGTTCAGTTTCTAAAAACCGCTAATACGACTGGACTCGTGTTTGGTAAAATATGTCCACATTTGAATTATGAAAAGACAAACTGGCATCTTCTTACACACCTTAACATCTTCCAAATGTTTAAATGAAAATTAAAGTCAGTCGTCACTTCTGTGGAATCCATCTCGCGAGCGATTATGTAATAATTTAACGACTTCAAAGTTACATGACTGCACCAGCAGAAGATTTAGGCGTTTAATAACGGGGGTTTCCACTCAGCTTGATTCTGCTGGTCAGGATGGTGAGGTTTATGTCTAAGATTCCCCTTCAGAAGTGAGAGCGAGATGAAGTGAAATGGTTTACCCATCTGGAGGCTATCGTCAAGAGGTGGTGATGTCATATGGAAACATCCCCTCTGGAGTTTCTGATTGCTTTACAGTATGAGGTGCGCCGAAAAGGGCCACATTGAAAGGGAGGACAAAGAACAGCTTTTAAATGGCCGAGAGGCATTAAAAACCATAGATTCAGGTGGAAACTGGCTTTAATCAATGTGAAGTGAGTTTCTAGGGGGGCTTTTAAGCTTTCAAATCTTTTCTTCAGTCGCTCATTCATAAACTCGGTCCTTTTGAATACCACTGTGATTAAAACAAGTGCTAAAATAAGAGGCTAGTCACTAGTGCATTTATTTGATGGTGGAGGATTGTAGGTTTACTCATTGCATGTCTGAATACATTTGGGTCAGTTGTTGAGGTCTCACCCCATTTCTCTCAAGAGTTTCTTCAGACATTCCAGTCATTCTGCGTGGATGACAATCACGCCAGGCTTTGAGACGTATTGTTCTGTAGAGGTGTATTTCTCTGGAGAGGGACTCCGGTCTTCACAATGACTTTTATATCTGGCTTAATTTGTTATTCTGATTTGAGCCATGGAGACGGGCAGCCCTCAAGCTACTAAAAAGGATTC
Source organism: Elopichthys bambusa (assembly GCA_037101425.1). Classification (NCBI taxonomy): domain Eukaryota; kingdom Metazoa; phylum Chordata; class Actinopteri; order Cypriniformes; family Xenocyprididae; genus Elopichthys; species Elopichthys bambusa. The sequence continues at coordinate 22,222,581 of CM074446.1, forward strand.
TTGTTTTCAATTTACATTAAATGGAGCTCCAAAAATGCAGCTCAGAAAGAGGGCGGCATCTTTAATTAAAAACATGATTTAGTACCATGACTGAAATTTATCCAGTTATCGCCAAAATCTGAGTGCTGTGCATTCAAAACATACAATGCTTACTAGGGTTATGCAAAATTTAGAATTGAAGAATTAGCTTCATGAGTGTGAATTTGAATTAAATTGGCCACAGCCCACAGGAAGATGAAGTGGAACTGGAATGAAGAGTAATTTGTTTACTGAATTGTAATTCAAAGCACTTCAACACAGTTGGTGTGGACAGACAAATTGCTTGTCACTGGAATCTAATCGCGTTGCATCTGGTTAGGACATGGTGTGATGCTTTCAAATGAGGTCATCCGATATCTTGAGGTGATTTGATATCTTCACTGTCCATGAGCAGCCCAAGATGCTCCTCGAACTATGAACATTTAAGAACACAATCATTGCAGTCTACAAGCCTAGTGAAGTCAATTTGTCGGTAAACCTGTCACTCATAATTAGAAGAACGCAAGTGGGCTGCAGTCAGATGAACTGACAGACAGTAATCTATAGAGCCACGGCGGGTTCTTAGTTCAATACGAGATTTTCCAAGCAGGCTTCAAAGTAACGCAGCAGCCAGACACTTCAAAAGCAGAGCGAGCTCTGGAAAAGCCTGACGTCCCACACGGTGGAGGAGAGGAGGAGGGGGAGGAAGTGATGGAAGCCTTTTTTGTTTGACGGATCTGGCAGACGAAAAAAGCGGGTGGTGGGGTGAAATCCTTCCTTGTAAGAGATTTAGTCTTTTGGATTAAAGGAATGTGCGTCCAGAGTGGGATGTGTCTCAGAGCGCAGCGGAAAAGGATGAACTGGAATCCATTGCGACTAGAGACACGATTGCCTTTTACATGCTCACACAAACTACTTATAAAAGAACTTAGATTTCCAGTGTATTATTATCTAGTTTAGTTGACTCCACAAAATTTACACAAAGTACACTACCGTACAAAAGTTTGGGGTCAGTAAGATCATTAAAAGGGATAGTTCACCCGAAAACGAAAATTGTGTCATTAATTACTCACCCTTGTGTCGTTCCAAACCTGCGAGACTTTCGTTCATCTTCAGAACACAAAGGAACATTTTTTTAATGAAAGCTGAGAGCTTTCTGCTACGCAACTGAGACTTTGATGCTTCAAAAAGTTCATAAAGAAATTGTGAAACTAATCCATATGAATTGAGTGGTTAAGTCCAAATTTTCTGAAGAGATTTGTTCACTTTATATGATGAACAGATTTAATTTAGGCTTTTATTCACATATAAACATTGATCAGCAAACATAAACAGAAGCTGAACCGAAACTGCTTGACACAAAAACCAAACATCTTGCGGAAGCTCAAACATGCTGCGTAACGCGCGAGAATGAACCTCACTGGTTCTCGCATGCGTCAAACATGCTTGAGCTTCTGTTTACCATAACAACTGATGTGTGAGTTGATGAATGTTTATATGTGAATAAAAGCCTAAATTCAATCTGTTCATTATATAAAGCAGACGAGTCTCTTCTGAAAATTTGGACTAAACTGCTCAATTCATATGGATTAGTTTTATGATCTCTTTATGAATTTTTTGAAGCGTCAAAGTGGTAGTTGTGTAGCTATCAATGGAGAAATGGAAATCTCTCAGATTTCATCAAAAAGATCTTCATTTGTGTTCCAAAGATGAACAAAAGTTTTACGGGTTTGGAACGACATGAGGGTGAGTAATTAATGACAGACTGTTCATGTCTGGGTGAACTAACCCTTTAAATTGATCAAAAGTGACAGTAAAATAATTTATAATGTTACAAAAGATTTCTATTTCAATCAAATGCAGTTCTTTTGAACTTTCTATTCATCAAAGAATTCTAAAGGAAAAAAAAAGTAAGACTTTAGTATAAGGGAACAATTCTCACTTTTAACTAGTTGTTTATTAGCTTTCATATTGGCTGTTTATTACTTATAAAGCACATATTAATGCCTTATTCTGCATGACCATATTCTACATCTCTATATCCTACCCCATACCTAAACTTAAACGCTAAAACTACCTTACTACCTTAATAAGCATTAAATTAATAGTTTATTGAGGCAAAAGTCATAGTTAATAGTGAATGTGTTCCCCAAACCAAAGTGATACCAAAAAAAAAAAAAAAAAAAAGTATCACAGTTCCCAGAAAAATATTAAGCAACTGTTTTCAACACTGATAATAATAAGAAATGTTTCTTAATCAGCATATTAGCATGATTTCTGAAGGATCTTGTGCCATTGAAGACTGGAGTAATGATTCTGAAAATTCAGCTTTGCCATCACAGGAATAAATCACATTTCAAAATATATTAAAATAAAAAAAACAGTTATTTTGAATTGTAATATTAACAATATTACAGTTTTACTGTATTCTTGATCAAGTAAATGCAGCCTTGGTGAGCACAAGTGACTTCTTTCATAAACATTAAAAAATTGTACAGACCCAAAACCTTTGATAGTGTAAATTTGTAATTGCACCTCATAAGTCTTTTATCTACACATGCCTTTCATTTAAAGTAATGTCCTTTCATAAAACAAATGTTCTCATTGCCTGTCACAATAATCTTGTTTTAAAAAAACAAAGGTTGTGTGAAAAGAAATGTACAGTCTTAATGCATTCATCTTAATGTGTTAGCTGTGTTAGAAGTGTTAGCAGTTTGAAGTTTTGTTCAAAACAAACAAACCTTTGTGTACCTTTTGTGAAAATAGTACCAAAACTTACTCTCTCTTTCTTTTAAATAAGCTCCACCTTGTAATTCTTTTCTGAAGAAACATTTGTGCAGTAAAGAGGCTTGTTTATTTTGGTCAGTGCCCAGAATGTCCGTCTTTCTGTGTTTCTTCCTCTGTGGCATCACACATTTCCCCCCTGCACTGCCTTTGAAACCTGAGCCTGATATTACGGCATAGAGGTGTCATTCATGTTATTTTAGGTTTCACTCTTGCTGGAAGCATTTCGACCCCACACACATCCACATATAGTCAAGTGGCCCTCTGAGGACTTTGTTCAAACAGACACAGCACAAACACAATTGGGCACTGATCCCGGATCTGGTGAAATATCAGTTCTTGCAGAGTTTGTTGGAGAGGAGAATTGCCCTCCATGGACCGTGTTTGACAGAACGTGATAAACTAGTTTTGAATCGTCTCAGCATTACGCCATAGAAGAGGTGGAGCATTACAGCGGTGCGGTATCCTCAACAGGCTGATAAAATAGATCAATGGATTCCTGAGGTTCTGAAGACCAAGAGGTCTGATTTCAGCAAGAATGTTACCATCTCTTTAGACATATAAAGAATCGCTGCCAGTGCAGAAAATAACCAAGAGGAGAAAGACGCCGCTGAATTTCTCAATTGTACTCTAGTGAAATTTTGTCTGCCCACTGCTGTAGTTAGAGCCTCCTTTGTGGTTAACCAGCCCCTTGACGCTGATGTTGTTTCTGTTGGGCAGGCTGCATTTACAGATGTGCTCATAAGTTTACATATCCCCTGTAGAACCAATAATAATTAAAAAAAAAAAAAACAATAATAATAGATGCAATCTTAAAAATATTATTTTTTTTAGTACTTACTTAAGTAAGATTTTTAATGTTTTTGGAGAAGCCTCTTATCCTCACCAAGGTTGCAAGGTTGTAGTAAATACAGTAATACTGTGAAATTAAATTACATTTTAAAATAACTGTTTTCTATTTTAAGATTTTAAGATTTAAAGGGGTCCTTGATTATGATTTCACTTTTTTAACTTTAGTTAGGGTGTAATGTTGCGGTCTGAGCATAAACAACAGCTGCAAAGTTACGACGCTCAAAGTTCAGTGCAAACGGAGATATTTTCTTTTACAGAAATCGCTTTTTAAGGACTACAACAAACAGCTGGTAGGGACTGCAATGAGCTTCTTCCTGGGTTGGTGACATCACAAACCCCAACATTTACATAAACCCTGCCCCGGGAACATGTAACAAAGGGGGTGAGGCCATGTTGGGCTGCTTTAGAGAAGAGGAAGAGTTGTTGTAGTACAGTGTTGTTACCATGCCGTCATTTTATGCTGAAATGCTTCACGAATGAGGAATTTGCACAAAAGATTGACATGACGGCACATGCTAGTTGATGAGTTAAATCAACTCCACAGCAACTACATAAAATTTATCCACTAACCATTCAGAAATGTCCAGTTGCATTCTAAAAGTTGTAACTTCTTCCTGAGTCTCTCCATCAGTGTCCGACTCCGGTTTGAACAATGTAAGGCTGAACACCGTTACTGACAATCATCATTTTGGCTGCGAGAGATTCTCCAGCTTTGTTGGTGTTGAGCAACCGAAGCGCAAGCTGTTAAAGCTCCGCCCTCTTCTGGAAAGCGTCCTGGGAGCAGCAGCGCATTTGCATTTAAAGGGACACACGTTTTTGTTCACACCCAAATAGGGGCAATTTTGACAAGCTATAATAAATGATGTGGGTAATGGGGTATTTTGAGCTGAAAGTTCAAAATAACAGAATTTATTTTAAATAGAAATCTTTGTAGCATTATAAATATCTTTACTGTCACTTTAATTTCTCTCTCTCTTTAACAAAAAAAAAAAAAAACATCTTACTGACTTAAAACTTTTGAATGGTAGTGTATATTGCCCAAGAAAATAATTTTATTGTGCATTTTTAATTTAATTTTTTTGGAAAAGTATCTTCATTTTTTCCAGTTCAATCAATCGTTGAACAAAAAGGAATGTTAAAAATCACGGCTGAATTTAATCACACTGGAAATAAAAGGTCATATTGGGCACATATTCAAAATTCTCTTCTCGACAATGTTCGAAACTTGGTATTGTTGGCTCTTGTCGCATTATTGCCTCCTTGGGGTGAATCACTTTGCTGTATTCCTCATTTTTAAGTCACTTTGGATAAAGTGTCTGCTAAATGAATAAATGTACATGTAAAAGATGTGATGCCAGCAACTAGTCCTTTCACTGCAATACTTATTAGTCCTATCGGAAATTCGGTTGATCAAAAACTACACCTTCTTCACTTTAGCTTTCAATTTTTTAAAATATTCCCCACATTCTTTGCTTTAAGCAATAGTGCGGGGCATGTACAGTTGAATTGTAGCTCTTCTATTAATAATGTTGGTTTCTCTCCTCAGGGATGTGATAAAGAGAATAGACCAGTCTGAGTTCGAGGGATTCGAGTACATTAATCCTCTGCTGCTCTCCACTGAAGAAAACGTATGAGGGAAGAACAATACGGCCAATGTTTCTCTGCCTGCAGCTCCACAAGACTACTACAGCTGAGTTTAGCTCAGACTATGTGTTCACAGGGAAGAACTTTTCCTTCAAACTGCGTTAAAGACAAAAAGCAACACTAAAAGACTTCAAGTTTCGGACCCTTCCTGAGTTATTATGGGGTTACACTGGACGAAGAAACGACTGCAGGAACTTCAGAAAACAAACTTAGAACTATTCCCCAAATTTCAGCTGTTGATTGTCTTCCTGCTTCCCAGCATCCTCTTTAATTTCGACACCTGTTTGTGTGAGTGTGCGCGCACTGTTGCCTGGAACTCAAGTTAGCTCCATCTATGTGTGCCTGCGTCCTTCAGAGACTACATTTCCCATCAACCCTAGCTAAATATGACAGTTCTAACTTAATGTGCACTTTTTTTATTTTCTGTTCGACTTTTTTTTTTTTTTTTTTTTTTTAATTCTCTTTGATCTTGTATGAGGTGCGTCCTCAAGCGAAACAAGAATGTATAATGTTTAAAGGTAAATGTTGTATTATAGTGTAGGTAGCCAATCGAAGAATTTATGATGCCTTCTATGATGCAAAGTGGCACATTTTAATTAATGACCATGATGGTTTCCTAAACAGTGGGTAGCTGTGCTTCAGACCACAGGCTTTTAACCACCCATGTTGATTTTACAGAGTAAATATGAGATAAAATGTGTTTTTTTGAAGAAGTGCCTCAAAGATCCAAAATTCACCATGCTCCAAACTGCTCTGAACTCCATGTTAGATCAGAGTTGATTCTCCAATGTACCATCCAATGAGAAATGTGAGCTGCAGGTGTTTTTTTTATTTTGTTTTATTTTATTTTATTAATTAACATGAACACTGATACATATGTTGAAACCAAGACATGAAGGTTAGACACTAAATAATCACAAAGCCCAAATACATCAGACTGGCAGTAATATTACCAACCTAGGACTCATTGGAAAAAATCTGCCTCTACCTACATTTTTGCAAAACTCCAAAAACGTACCTATATAAATACATTTCACTACAGTTTCCTTCTGAAATGAACACTTGTGGCTGTAAAACACCAACACCTTTCATTCCTTTTCACAAAAATGATGATTACAGTGGCAGATTTTTTGATCAATAAAGACTTATTTTCTAGCAGTTCCTTGCACAATCCTATGTTACGACCTGAAAACACTTTTACCGTAGTGCATGATTTGTAAACTTTTTGACGCTTGCATCACATTATCAGCTCCATATGGCTTTTCTGATATAGTAAACTTGCTTGATACCTCACCTGGTACAGCATTGCATATGCAGGTAGATGTAGAGTGCTTGGATACGAGTCCTGTGAAACACAAGTCTTAATAAAAGAGCTCAAAGATATGTAGCAGCAAGCTAAAATGAACTTACGAAGAAAGTGTAAATGATGTTGCGTCAGTTATGCTTGTTTCATAAGTCGAATACAGAAGGCGTAGGACGTAGCATAAACGTTTTGATTTTTGAAGCTAAATACGGAAGGCGGTCTGGCGGAATCTAGTTATTTTACTTTATAACATGTTAAATATGGATATTTTTCTTACACAAAGCGTTGCTTTGCGTCAGAAGGCCTTTATTAACCCCCCGGAGCCGCATAAATGTTGCCGCAGGCACGATTTTCCAATGAGCCTAGGTTTAATATTACAGTAGCATTCATTACAACAGCACACTATATTACTCAAATGGCTGCTCCTCACTCCAATAAGAGGGTTTTGTGTTGTTGTACTCATGTGATCTGTCAATAATGTGCTTTTGAGATGTTGTGGAGGGCGAGAGAACACAAACAAGGGGTTTGTACATCATGTCTCTGGTGTTATGTGGTGGTAAAATTGTGCAACAGTGATGTGAATCTCAGATGACCTCAACACATGGGGGAACTTTGTCTTTGCAGTCGCAATCAAAAGCCCAAATTCAACCCATTACAACACATAATATAAAACACAGTTAGCACAGAATGCTAATCTTATAATTTGTTGCTGTGTTCGGAATAGAATTCTAGCCTACTACTTGTAGTAGTATATGTTGTATTCTGCTACTTTTACTAATAGTAGGTGAAACGATTATGTCGATTCAAAACATTAGTATGCTACACTTTCACATGGTATCTTGTGATGTTGCATATAAGCAACTTATAAGGACTATTTCATAATCTAAAATGTTGTGTAAAAATGCTGTTTGGCAAAATAATGAGCCAAAAAAGATTGAAATTGAAGGTCAAGGTTGCGCATTGCGTTCTGGGATACATTCTGCACTGTGTGTGTCTTGGCAAATGTAGTAGATCTTCTGGGTATCCTATGCATACTGTGCACAGTATACATACTGCAAAGCTAGTGAGAGTAGCATGTTAGTATGCTATTCCGAACATAGTCGTATACACTTCTACAAACTTTTCCTCTAGGGAAACACAACTAAAGCATAATATCTCTTAAAAAGCTTTAAATTTCACTTCAAAACGTTATTTTTTTCTTTAAAGAATAAAAACAGCCAATCACAGGCTAGCTTGACTGATTAATCCCTCACAGTGATAAAGTATGGTGTTATTAAGCAACTAGATATGTTTTCTATCTACTGTTGCATTTAATCTCCAAATTTTGGGTTTTTTATTTCCCCCTTTTCTTGAAGAGTGAAGACGACACTCTTAGATGTGAATGCTTTGAAGAAATCAGACCTGTATGAAGAATTGCTGCCATGTTAACAGGATTAATTAGCTGCTTTTGTGTCAGACAGTAGCGAGATTAGCAGACGGGCTAAGAACAAAGAACGGCCCAGGAGATAACAAGCGTGACGAACGTAACGATAACGAGGCAGAGAGAGCAAAGCCAGATTACCCCACCATGTTTTCAGCTCTCTAATGAAAAGCTGGTACAGAAACAGCCACAAAATTTCCACTCTTTATGAATGATATATGGATTGTTTATGACAGAAACTTCAGGTCAATGCAAACTGCCAACAAGTGGCAATCAAGTATAGTTTGCTGGTGCGAATTTTCAGGTTTTTAACGTAAAGATGGCCCTACATGACATTATTTGACAAAATTTTTTTTCATTTTCATTCCTGTAAACTGATGATTATTCGTACAAACTGTTTGAATAACAGGTACTATAGTATATTACAAAGGACCAAGTAATAAACCATCTTCATCCGACCAAATCCGGCCAATTTTCCACCAGCTCAAGCTAATGTACAGAATCCACATGAAATCATAAGTCAGATTTATGATTGTCCTTTGTTTAATTTTTATTCATGTTTATATTTGAACTGGAATAAGTTTAGCATAATTGTAAATATCTGTAATTTAAACCTTAAAATTTTCACAAAAAGAGAGAAATAAATCTGTTTCTGCACCATAAGAAATCTCTGAATCCACTGTCCCAACCGCTAGTCTCAAACTTAGAGCCCGAGACTGCAATAAAATACAAGTTCCTGTCCCTGAAAACATTTTTAACAAAGAAATTTCCATTATTTATCAACTTGCCAAATACAAAAGCCGCCCGCAAGCTGTTTTCTGCTTTTCTTTCTTTTTCAGTTCTTTCCTTAATGTTGAGTCCAAAGCAAATTACGCTCTTATCAATGTGCTACAGGGGAATACTTTTATATTTGAAGTGTTTGTTTTATAAATTATTGTAAATGAAAGCTCCAGTAGAGTTTCTGTGGGCTGAGGGGAAGAGAGAGAGATGTGAACATGTCTTTGGTTTTATGAAGTTAAGTCTTAAGCATCTTAGATAACAACTGTAAATCAGTAAATGTTCATTGTAATGACTTCACATTTCCTGTCTCATGATTTCTGGGTGTGGAGAAAAAAGAAAAACAACACTGGTCTGAGAGAACGTGTTCGACAATGTGTTCTTTATTGCATAATGCATATTTTTCCATCGTATTTTATAAGAAATACTTAAAAGGCCCTCTGGTTACAGTAATCAAAATGTTAAAGTAATATTTTGCAAGCACATGCAACATAAAGCTACAAAGGAAAACACAGGTATCCAAAATAATACAATTTCATTATCGTCACCAAATAATATCGTCATGCATCTCTGATAAACATTGTGCAAGATGACCATCACATTCCATTTGGGTGAACCTGAAAAAAAAAAAAAACAGAGAACACATACAAGCTTTTTAGTAAAATAGTGAGATGTACAAAAAAAGCACACACGCATTAGATCCGATACACAATAACTAAAGAGAAATCAGCGCCGGTTCCAGTAATCTGTGGTTTGTAAACCAAAATACGAGGGCGCTAATGCAAGACCATTCCTCTCTTGCACAATGAGCAGTTTTGGAAACAAAATGAGATTTCTGAGTCATGATAAGTTATTGATCCCTCACTGTCTTTCAAAAACTATTTGGGAATAATGCATGTTGATGTAAGTTTTGGACTGTAGAGAAAAGCGGTTTACAACGTAGCTGATCCCCTGATATCACTCAAAAAACATTTATCTGGAAACACTACAATAATAATTTACAATTCTCCTTTGATTTTCTCTTCTTATCCTACAATTCTTAACATGCATTTGCTGAAAACATCTCTGTCAGAATACATGCACATTAGGATTGAAGATGCTTGTTTTGGTAACACTTTACAATAAGTTCCCATTAGTTAAAGGGTTAGTTAACCCAAAAATGAAAATATAACCACTTTGACGCTTCAAAATGTTAATAAAAAAAAACTATTTGATCGTAAAACTATTCTATATATAAATTGAGTGGTTTAGTGCAAATTTTCTGAAGAGACTTTTATACACTGAACAGATTTATTTTAGGTTTTTATTCACATGTAAACATTCATCTACACACACATCAGTTGTGGTAAACAGAAGCTCAAGCATGTTTGCTTGACCTGCGAGAACCAATGAGGTTCAATCTCGCGTTACGCAGCACGTTTGAGCTTCTGTCGCAAGAGGTTTGTTCTCATGCGTCATTCAGGTTCGGTTGAGCTTCTGTTTATGTTCACTGATCAATGTTTATATGTGAATAAAAGCCTAAATTCAATCAGGTCATCATATAAAGCGACTGAAGAAAATTTGGACTAAACCACTCGATTCATATGGATTAGTTTTACGATCTCTTTATGAAGCGTCAAAGTGTCAGCTGTCTATGGAGGGACAGAAATTGTTCAGATTTCATAAACGTTCTGAAGATGGACAAAAGTCTTACAGGTTTGGGACGACATGAGGGCGAGTAATTAATGACAGAATTTTTATTTTTGGGTGAACTAACCGTTTAACGTTAGTTAACGCATTAACCAGGGTTCGTACAGATACTGTAAAATGAAATTCCAGGATTTTCAAAGACTTTAAGCACTACTTTTTTAGTTTTCAAGGACTACAATCAGAGATCACACTTGTAAAAACAATATTTATTATGTTTCAAATAAACAAGATAAATAGATCAATAAAAATATACTAATTAAGCAAAATGGTATAGTGCAGCAATGACTGTGACAACTTTAAGGATGGGAACATTAACAAATCCCTAGAACTGTCAGTGCATAAAAGAGCCAACAGAAAGAGGGCATAAACTGGTACACAGTTTTAAAGGGAAAATACTCAGCAATGGTGTTGACTGATGAATTTGCACATGGTTTGTCTCAAAGCATATTAAAAACACCACAAATACATATAAACATTAAAAACCTTGATTTTCACCACAGGTTGAATGCACAAATGGAAACTTATTGTAAAGAGTTACCCTTATTTTTTTTACTTAATGGGATAGTTGAAAATTGAAAATTCTGTCATCATTTACTCACCAAACCTGTATGAATTTCTTTCTTCTGCTGAACACAAAAGAAGATATTTTGGAAAATATGGGTAACCAAACAGTTGATGGGCCCCATTGACTTAATACTATGGAACTGTTTGGTTACCCATATGTTTCAAAATATCTTCTTTTGTGTTCAGCAGAAGAAAGAATTTCATACAGGTTTGGTGAGTAAATGATGACAGAATTTTCATTTTTGGGTGAACTATCCCTTTAATGCTAATGAACGGTTGATGGCAGACACAGAAAACTACAAGTGAATAAATCCATTTATAGTAGTTTAGTGATGTGTGCACACAAAAATAAACCATGAGGAACAGTTTGTTATAGTACGCTGCTGGCTAACAAGCACACATAAACTGCGAGGTCACCAGGTCAATTTGACTTTCCAATGACCGTTTATAGTACGATTAAAAAAAAGACAGATCCTTCCTCCTTCCAAAACAACACTCATTTCCACTTGCATTCATTTGTTTGTATTCCCTTTCCCTTCAAGACTCCTTCCTTTCCTCTCTAATCCCTTTTCCAACCCAGACGGCTTGATGCTTCCCAGCAGCAAACCTCAAAACCATTCTGTGAATCTACACGTGCCAACCCACCAGTTCCCTTGATTCCCTCCATCAAGATTTCCATCTCTTCACCAGTCCTGCCCTCCGCTCGTATCGACGCCCTCGGAAACTCGCTCTCTATATCTGCCTCTTTCTCTATCTGTCCTTCCCTAGACAAGAGCGTTCATTGTGTCTCTCTCAGGGGGCCGCCTGTGTTCTGCTGTGCTCTGCAGTCTGGCCAATGTACACACGGCGGGCAGAGAGCGGGCAGCGGCGCACGCCAACCCTGCACTCGCAACAAAGTGCTGCCTTGTTCTAGGACGTTCAGCGCTGCCCACCACGCCGAAGGAGCGCTGCTCTCGGACCAAGCAAGAATCTGGTGACTTTTTGACCCGTTCTGATGAATAACTGTCCTTCTTAGAGTTTCTCTTCCTCCTCTCTTTAAGTACACTCACAGTCTGCCATGTTTTAACATAGTGTTTCCTCTTTCTGAGAAGTGCTCCAAGGTTCACAAGCAGAAAAGTTCATAAACAGCCTTTTTTGGAGAGTTGGCATTGATTAAAGATGGCAGCAAGGTGAAAATGACGCCTATAAACTGGTATGTGATTATACAGGCTATATAACAGTTCCATTGACTTTTTTAATCCAACATCAAGATTTTAGCTTAAAAGTATTTGAATCTGCAAGGAAAATTAGGTAAAACTTTACAACAAAGTTAAATTTGTTTACATAAGTTAAAATAGTAGCAAAGACATCATTAAAATAGTCCATGTGACTACAGACTTCAACCTTCATGTTACGGCGTTCAACCTTCATGTTATGAAGTGACAAGGATACTTTTTGTGTGCAAAAAACAAACAAAAATAACAACTTTATTCAACAATTTCTTTTCCATGTAAGTCTCCTACGCTGTTCACGTGGTAAACACTAGGGCTGGTTAAAAAAAATATTGTTTTCTCGATTTTAATTGATTCTCATTTTTACGAACCGATGCAGATTCTTAATTCCAAAGAATCGATTAGTCTAGTCTGTTTTCAGTTGATGAATAAACAAACAAAGTCACCTGACGTAACATTTAAAAACATATTCAGTGACCGTAAACTCAGCTACAAAAATGAACTCTAGAGAGCAGCATTCTGATAAATATATGCACCGTGACATATTCATTATAATTTTTAATTTTCTTCAATATTTAATGCATGTTTGAATAAATCAGTTATGACAGCCATGATTTAAATGTTTATATATATATATATATATTTTTTTTTTTTATTTTTTTTTTTTAACTAATTGGAGTAGAAATATGATTTATTATATTTATTATAAAAAACATCATTGAGTATAATTTAAGTGTTTGTATATAGGCTAAATAAGTTAACCTTCAACCTTCATAAGTTTTAACCTTCAAAATTATAGTAATGTAGTACCAACTGACTCCCGTGTGTAGTTTACAGCATTAGTTGAGAGATTTTTTTTTTTCTCTAGAAAATTTGCCATGTACTGTATCTGATATACTACATCCAAAATAACTGATATCGGAGTCGAATCGAATCGCAAGCATGTGAACAGAAATCGAATCGTGAAAACTGTCAATACCCAGCCCTAGTAAACACGGTGCAGTGCTTCCGGGTTCTCGGTCAGAACGGCAGCTCATTATTAGCCAGCTCTCGCGTCAGCATCACACGCATTCGTCGTGCTGCTCACATGAACAGCATTGGCCAATTAGCTGTCGTTCTGATGTAGAACCCGGAAGCGCTGCACTTACATGGAAAAGAAATTGTTGAATAAAATTTTTATTTTTGTTTGTTTTTTGCGCACAAAATGTATACTTGTTGCTTCGTAACATTAAGGTTGAACCACTGTAGTCATATGGACTATTTTAATAATGTCTTCACTACCTTTCTGGGCCTTGAAAGTGGTAATAATGTTGTAGTCTATCGGAGGCAAAAATAAATAAATAAAAAAATTCACGGATTTCACCAAAAATATCTTAATTTGTGTTCCGAAGATGAACAAAGGTCTTACGGGTTTGGAACGACATGAGGGTGAGTAATAAATGACAGAATTTTCATTTTTGGTTGAACTAACCCTTTAAGTTAAAAAAATCAAACCTGAAATATATGTATTTTAAGTCCTACCTCCCATTTCTTATATACAGTTGTGCTCAAAATTCATACCCTTGGTAAATATGACCAAAGAAGGCTGTGAAAATAAATCTGCATCGTTAATCATTTTGATATTCTATTTAAAAAAATCTACAAAAATCAAACCTTTCATTGGAGAATAATAATTTTAAATGGGGGGAAAATCTCATTATGAAATAAATGTTTTTCTCTAATACACATCGCTCACAATTAATCATACCCTTTTATTCAATACTTTTTGCAACCTCCTTTTCGAAAGATAACAGCTCTGAGTTTTCACCTATTATGCCTGATGAGTTTGGAGAACACCTGGCAAGAGATCAGAGACCATTCCTTCATACAGAATCTCTCCAGATCCTTCAGACTCCCAGCTCCATGTTGGTGCTTCTTCTCTTCATTTCACTCCACTTATTTTCTTTTGGGGTTCAGGTCAGAGAACTTCTAACAGGGACAGTCAGGTTTTGATTTTTTTATCTGTTGGTATTTGATAGCATGTATCTAAAGATGTTCAGGATCTCCGGCAGAAAAATAGGCCCACAACATTAAAGATACAGCAGTATATTTAATTGTACACATGGGATACTTTTTAACCCTGTGTGCACCAAAACAATCTTGAGTGTTTGCTGCAAAAAAGCTAATTTTTTTGACCATAGAACCCAGCCAGTTTGAAGTTCCAGCAGTGTCAGTTACTTTTCAAATGTTTTATGGTCAGGTGGAAAAAAAAAATTAAATAAACTGCTGGATCTTTAATGTTGTGGGCCTATTTTTCTGCTGGAGGTCCTGGACATCTTGTTCAGATACACGGTATCATGGATTCTATCAAATACCAACAGATAAAAAAAATCAAAACCTGACTGTCCCTGTTAGAAGTCATATAATGGGCCGTGGTTGGATTTTCCATCAGGACAATGATCCAAAACAAACATCAAAACCAACACAAAAATGTGTCACTGAGCACAAAATGAAGCTTCTGCCATGGCCGCCCCAGTTCTCTGACCTGAACCCTAAAGAAAATGAGTGGAGTGAACTGAAGAGATGAAGCACCAACATGGAGCTGGGAATCTGAAGGATCTGGAGAGATTCTGCATGAAGGAATGGTCTCTGATCTCTTGTCAGGTGTTCTCCAAACTCATCAGGCATTATAGGTGAAGACTCAGAGCTGTTCTCTTGGGAAAAGGAAGTTGCAAAAAGTATTGAATAAAAGGGTATGATTAATTGTGAGCAATGTGTATCAGAGAAAAACATTTATTTCATAATGAGATTTTCCCCCCATTTAAAATTATTATTCTCCAGTGAAAGGTTTGATTTTTGTGAATTTTTAAAATAAAAGATCAAAATGATTAATGATGCAGATTTATTTTCACAGCCTTCTTTGGTCATATTTACCAAGGGTATGAATAATTTTGAGCACAACTGTATATACTGTAAATGGTCCTGCAATTGAAAATGCATTTTTTAAATCAAATATTTATATAAATAAAAGTACAAATATTATGTAGTCTTTCAAATAATAAGAATTCAGCAAGCATAATTATAAAATAAATAGAAAATGCTGTTTAACATTGCAAAACATGTCAACTTTCCAAAAAAGTATTTCTTGAACTGCTTCTTAAACTCATTTTAATTAAATATAATTTTATAATATAACAAATTTTTGTACATCTAAAAACTAGTTTATCATAAAATAAAAATCATGTCACATCACAAAACATGTTAACTTTCCAAAAAGTATTCTTAAACTGCTTCTTAAACTCATTTCAAGTAATTATAATTTTATAATATAACACATTTTTGTACATCTAAAGACTAGTTTATCATAAAGTACCAGGGTATTACAATCACTGTACCACCTCATTATTAAGTCTCAAAATTCAATGTCATGTAACACTTTGCATACTTCATACTATAGTACAACAACAATAACAGCTGCTAAACGTTGCTATGTTCATCAATTAAAATAAAGAATCAAGTGTTCATAAAGCATCAAATATAAATCCCATCTGAACTGGATCCTCTGCTCTACATCTGCAGGGATGACATCACATCCAGGAGTGAGTTACATAACCGTGGCTGTGATATCCATCTCGGAGTGCTCCACCAGCACCCAAGGCGCAAACACTCAAATCCATTTCATTTAGGGAAAATAAAACATCTTTCTCCAACAAATGACTAATTTTATTTTGCCCATTTAAAAAGAGGTGATAGAATGCATGATTCCATCCACCAACACTTCATCTTAAAGCCTAGTGAAACAAGTGTTGCCAAGGGGTTCATGAGAGTGAGCGTATGTATGTTCTGGCTTTACCTAAAGGGCCAGCTTAACATCTCTAATGCCAAAGCTGATCTCAGTCTTCTAGTCTCTGGTGTTCTAGAACATGCATCAATGACAGCAGATCACATTCCCTGCTTCTTCATTTGAGTTGCTGTTCTGCAAAACACCTGAATTCTGAGAGTTTTGCCTGTTTAATTGGGATCTGAAAATTGAGAACTCTAGTGAAGAAGAACTTCAGGTATTGCATTCTGAAATACAAGTGTGAAGTTATCCGTATTTCCAATAAGACTATTTGCCAAAACCAACCCACAATGTTCTTCTCTGGCCATGCCAAATTGGCGAATATTGGGATATAGCATGTTATACGCATTGAAAATTTCATGGCAGCCACCCAATATAACATTTTGGGTTGCTGAAGTAAATGTAATACCATTACAATGATTGATGCACTGATTTTGTTGTCAACTCTGGTTCTGTATTGTGAACTTAATCAACTTTGTGGAATGGAATTTTTACTTATTTATATGAAACATTCACTCACCCTTCAGGAAATGGCATTAGACACATTGGGCAGCACTCCAGTCCTGATCCAGATACTGCTCCAGATCCTTCTGGACCTGATTTTGTTCCTTGCCCCAATCCAGATCCACCTGCTTCTGAATTTCTTTCCAGCCTTGACCCAGATCCTTCAAGTCCTAATTTTGCTCCCTGTCCTGCTCCAGATTTTGTTCCCAGTCCTAATCCAGATCCTCCTACTCCTGAATTTGCCCGCTGCCCTGTTCCAGACCCTCCTGCTCCAGGTCTTGATCCAGATACTCCTGCTTTTTGTTTTATTCGCATGCCTGATACTGATTCTTCAGTTCCAGGTATTGTTCCTTGCCCTGATCCAGATCCTCCTGCACCTGTTTTTGTACCCTTCCCTGTTCCAGATCCTCCTGCTCTTGATCCTGCATCCAATCCTACTCTAGATCCTCCTGCTCTTGTTTCCGCATCCAATCCTGCTTCAGATCCTTCTGCTCTTGATTCCACATCCAATCCTGCTCCAGATCCTCCTGCTTTTGATTCTGCATCCAATCCTGCTCCAGATCCTCCTGCTCTTGATTCCGCATCCAATCCTGCTCCATATCCTATTGTAAGCTCTTGCATCTCTGAGACTTTCCCCGCTTCGCCAAATTTGTCACCCTGTTTGTCTGACAATTTACGACCCTCAACGCCATAGACTTTGTCTTCAAGGTGGCGCTGCTGAGCAGTTTGTATGTCACATACTGACACACTCTCCTGATCAGGTGAGGATATATAATTCTCTTGATCGGCGAGTGCTGGTGGGTCAGATCCCCCCATGTTCTCTGCTGCTAGAGGTTGTGAAGGGTTCTTGCAGTCATTTACTGGTGGTGGGTGAGTGAGAAAAGATGGAGTGGGCAGATCTGGAGGGGGATTAGTATCTTCATCTGCACTGCACCACCTCCAATCACTTACTTTTTGTACAGGAGTTTTCTGAGGAAATAGAGAAAAATCACACTGTATTACACAAATGATCACACTTGTGAATTAAACCCTTCTGTTAGCAACATAATTTACACATTATATGTGACCCTGGACCACAAAACCAGTCATAAGTCACACCGGTATATTTGTAGCAATAGCCAACAATACATTGTATGGGTCAAAATGATTTCATTAGGATATTAAGTAAAGATCATGTTCCATGAAGATATGTTGTAAATTTCCTACCGTAAATATGTCAAAAAAATTTACCTTGAAACACGGTTTTCTCAATATTTTAATTTTTTTTGCACCCTCAGATTCCAGATTTTCAAATAGTTGTATCTCTGCCAAATGTTGTCATATTCTAACAAACCATACATCAGTGGAAAGCTTATTTATTCAGCTTTCAGATGATGCATACATATCAATTTTTTTTAAATTGACCCATATGACTGGTTTTGTGGTCTATGTTCACATATATTTGGTGCTGCTTGGATACCAGCTTTGTTAATGGTTCTGAACAACATTCAAATCATGGTAATCAATGAAAAAAAAAAAAACGTATGCCAATAAATTAACACTTGCTAATTTGCATATTTTTCCATTAAATAAAAAAATCCCTTTGCCTGAAATGAAAGGAGGCACTTATTAACCTTCAGAAAATGTTAGGACGTAGACCAATGCCAACTTTAGGAGATTAAATTATATATTATATATGAGAAAACTAAATATATAATAAATAATTTGTGCATACCTGTCACATAAAAGTACAATTTAAATCAAAATAATTTATATAATTTTAAAAAGTTACAAATAAGTTTTTCCCCCATAAAATAATATTAAAATAAGGGACACAGCTAAATATTGTTTGGTTATTAAAACATAGTTATTAATGATTTTTTTTATATATATATATAAAATCAAGTTCAACTAACTCAATCAGATGACTACAATCTGATATTGCTGTATGATTTTAATTGTTTAGTATTTGTGCCTCAAATGTTATTTGTTGAATGTTTTTAAGTAATGTGACACCAAAATGTACCATATTCATGGAAAATGCCATTTATTAAATAAACATGCTGGCCAGGAAAGCACACTACAGCCTTGTTGATAATTCTGGAAAGGACAAATTCAGTGCTGTCCATCCTCTCATCTCCATGGAAAATAACATCAAGCCTACTTTTCCCATGTACAGAGGAAAATGTGAGATTTGCGGTTCACAGTTAGAGGGTGGGTCCTGCTTTTAAAGTCACCATGAAATCAAAATGGACAATTCTTAGTTTTTATGGAATATTGCAGCATTTTTCATAAATGATTTATCCGTGCACATCATCATTATTATTATTTTTTTTTAATTCATGTTCCCTCCTAATCTTATTTTAGTGAAGGGAATGAAGTGTTCAGTGCACTTGCCTCATAATGTGACTGTATGAAGTCACCTCTAGACCTTACAGTGTCTATTTGCATCCAACATCCATTTCAGTGCGAATTAACACCTCACAAATCATTCATGCCGTATTAAATAAGATCCTACAACAGTATGAGATTGTCTCGTAGAAATACTACAATATCTGCCATATTGCATGTTAAACCATTTATTATTCTCCTAGATGTACAAGCATAGAGCTCTTCTTCTTTCATAATAACCACTGCTGATAACCCGATGTATTACCGTGGATGAAGGTGGGGGGAGCTGTGGAATAGGTTCTTCCTGATCTGACTGCAAAGCTGGGCATAGAGCTCTCAAGGTAAGAGCCCAGAGTCTCTCCACATCACTTAATTCAGAACTCTCCCACCACCTCTCCCTGTAGCATTGAATATAAAATAGTTTTAAGTCAACATTTCATTACAATATGTTACAGAATAATTGTATATTATATTATATATAGAGAGCTTTTTTTGCAGAGCATTAAATGCAATGTCATCAGGCTTCTTCCTACCTGCCTGTAGATGTTTTGCTGCAGCTTCTGTCCTGTACTGTGCACAAACTGTCGTTTGACTTCTTGATCCTCGAGTGCTGCTCGGATCTACTCTCTTCAACTGATAATTTCTTCCTCTTCAGTTTAGACATCGTAGTTATTCGGTTGTAAACACACTGCATCTCTATCAGACGCACATGGCTTATCCAAACAATGAAAACTACGCGGGAGTTTCTTTGAACGACTTCCGTGTTCGGTTACAAATGTCTTTTTGCGTTAAAGCTGCGCACTGATTGCGCAGTTCGAAAGACATTTCGTTGCAGAAATATACTGCGTCGGATTGGTATTGTTTATTTGATCATAAAACCAAAGATGTGCATTGACTGAACTTTAGTGTGGTTATTGAAATGTTTTTTTATTATTATTATTTTGATTTAGTTTCATAATTCAGTTGAACATCATCATTATTATTATTTATTTATTGGCATTATTGTTTTACAGTGTTGTCAAAGCAACAATACATTACACATACATACAAAATCAGTGGTATTATCATCATCTGATAACTGATAACATATACCTGAATGCAATGCAAGTCACTTTGCATGAAGTGTCTGCCAAATGCATAAAAATGCAAAAATAGGTGCACCATATGTAAAGTAACTTTTTGTTGTTGTTGTTGTTTGGTTGTTCTAGGTCTAGGACACATCCCTCTGTAGAATTAAACCTGTCCTGGATGACTAATATCACTAAATTTAAAACTAATTTAATCACATAAATTAGTAGAGATGGGACTGTGAGGATAAAAATACACAAGCACTATAATTGGAATTGGCTACACCAAAAATAGCACCTAAAAAGCTATCCAAATGATCATGTAGTGACTTAAGAAACCCACACATGCACACTATCAATGTCACTGCATTATGAAGGAACACATGGGCGGAAAAAACTGAGAGCAAATTTCTGATGGCCACCTCGAAAATAAATGATCCATACGAGGTGCCTCCTCAGCTCTGAGCTCTGGAGAGGCTGAGGCAAGGGTTGGAAGCATCTCTCTCCTCTGGATGAGAATTCCAGAAGGTTCTAATGCTGACACTGATGGTTCCATAGCCACACAGTAAAAAGAGTACAATAGCAGATGAGTTTTGAGTAAGTCTGTTCAGGGATGGAGCCGGGGAGACTGCATCCAGGAAAGAGCGCTTATGTCATTAGGACTTGTGTGAGGCAATGTTGTGAGCCGTCGCCATGGTTGCCTGATGAATGATGAAAAATGTAAAAATAGCGGGCGCTACCCGAGTCCTTCCAAAAGCAAGCTTTCACAATGCTCTGTGGAAGAAGTGTGAGATGGCGAGAGGAGAATAGGAAAGAGAGTGAGGAGATTAAAGAATGGCCAATGTGCAGGAGAAGAAATTGCTTGCTAGCTTTTGTCGAAAATCCACATTGCGTTAGGTTAGAGGGGCCTGCCTGAGGTGAATGTCTCAAGAGACCCCCTTAAAAATCTAATTGGGAAATTCTCAAATATTAAATATTTGTTAGTGATGATATGATATAACAAATCTGAAATAAGACTATTTTGTTTTACGGTACCCCTTTCCTCTATTGGCAGTTTGTTAGTATTTTCATGTGAGTCAGCGATTAACTTAATAGCAACGTATTAAAGCAATAAGCCTGAAGAAGCTGTGGTTTACAGTGAATTTATAACAGCTAAGGCTAACAAGCTAAGCTGTAATAAATGCACTGTAAACCATGGCTTCACGGGGCTTTTATAAAACGGTTACCACACAATACAAATATTAAAGCCAAAAAATATGTATCAATGCAACTTACATGAAGTAAAATCATTAAAAGCCTTCCTTCCGCTGGAAAAAATAGTCCCTGACCATGAACAGCAAAAGAAGTTACATTTATTACGCCATTAGATGGCGGCAAAGACCGTCTTTATGAGTCACTCAGTCGCAAAGACTTTTATATTGAAACTTATTATGAACACGGAACAGGACGCAAATTTGACAAATGCTTTGACAAGCGTTGTCAGTGTTAGCAGAGCATGGGAAAACCGATTAAATGAGGGCAAGATCGCAGCGGACATAACGGATTTTTTTTTTATTATTATTTAGGTTTACAAGTAGGTTTACAAACTCGAGTACTCGACCGTGACAGCGACGATCCATCTTGTAAACGATGATCGAAATGTGTTTTTTCTTCTTCTTCTTCTTCTTCTTCTTCTTCTTCTTCTCCTGGTTGGTTATAACAGCACTTTGGGCGGCGCCCTGACCTCTGATTGTTTAGCTTGCGTCAAAACACATGAGAGAAAATTTCTGGCTTCACTTTGACAAGATAGATGAAAATACAGTTCAATGCAAGCTGTGCAGCGCCAAGCTTTTATCTTGTGCTGAAAATATCCTTTAAATTATAATCATAATTAATTTAGCAATAATCTTCAGCATAGGCGCCGAGCCCCCCAACACCCAGGGAAAAACACGATATTGTCATTCCATTTCAACCAATAAAAATCGATTGAAGACACTGCTTTCTTTTCTTTTTTATAGTCCATTTGAGGCAGTTTCTATTTCGTTAATGTCGAGAGCGTATTTGTAACGCAAGCGAGAGCGCATAGATGTAGCCTAACGAGCACGAATCTCTCTGCTCGGACGCGGGTTTCTTTGACTCTCGCACTGGGCGCGCTCAAACTTTGTCCTGTCACGAATCTCAACGTGCTTTTTCTCATGGAGATTGGGCGCCCACCGGCAGAAACATAAATCGCCGCCTATGATCATAAGTGATTTTCATAAAATAACATTTTGGTTGATCAGAAAGTGCAAACTGAATCCAAAATATTGCTGAAATATTAGAATTAAAAAAAAAAAAAAAAAAGACGATAGTGACACTAATGTAGCCTAATAGAATGTGAATTTGTTGTGCTTTCGTTTCGTTGGCTTTCCTTTTAAAGCACAATTGGAGTAACACTTTCGGTCAAGCTCACGTTTGCATTCGCGATTTTTTTGTAGATGAAAGTTGTAATAATAATGTAGATGAAAATAAAGCACATCTGCCATAAACATAGCATTATAATGAGAACTTTATAGAAATCTGTAGTAAATTCTCGCTCGCTCGCGCGCGCTATAGCGCTTAACTTAAAGTTCACTGGCATTTGCATCCTTTTATGCAGATACAAGTTGTAATGTTACGTCTATGTTATGTATCTGAGTTATCTGATTAATATCATAGGATGTGTCCAGGGCTTGACATTAACTTTTTTGCTCACCAGGCACTGTGGCTAGTGGTTAGTTACTAGCCACTTAGCATTTTCACATGATTAAAGTTGACTTTGGCATGTAAAATAACTCAAAATCAAGCAATTTTAGCTTGATTAAAAGGGTTTTAAATCTAGCTAAACTTTCAAATGCAGACTGACCACCTAAATCAAGACTAGGCCTACATGGTACATCAGCTGGTAGGCTATATACATTTTATAATTAATAATTATTTTTATTTTTATAAGTTATTTTTGTTAGGCTATATAAAAAGAACAAAGAAGCAAATTACAAATACAGTAGTAAATTAAATAGCCTAAACTCTTTTTTTCAGATACAGTAGGTTTATTTAATTTTGTGCTACGACAACCTTAGCTACCTTTCATTTGACTGTAGGATGAAATTATATTCAACCCGCCAAAGTGGCTAGTGGGAGTGCCTGTCTTATCCGCCACAGATTAAATCTACCCGCATTTGGCGGGTGTTAATGTCAAGCCCTGGATGTGTCATAGAACGGGCTCCAGTTTATTTGCATAAAGTCACTCTTCACCTCAGGCAGCTATTCCTTTTAGATGCTTCTTAATAACATTGCTGCATCACAGTCATAATCTAACAATGTTTAGCTGTTAATCTAACATTTTTATTTTTAACATTCATTTTCATAACAGTCTTCAGATATTTTCATTATCTCCATGACGGCCATGTCCCGCGCCCCGCCCCCCGAGTACTCGATAACTCGTTTTTGAAACCTAACGATGATCGAAATGAAAAATTGCTAAAAATGCCCATCCCTAGAACATAGCTGACCTGAAGGAAAATGCTCAATCTGAATGCAGGTAGGGGGAGATCGGGGGCAATTGTAACATCTCAAATTACACCAATCAGAAACGAGACAGAACCAGGAAACCCATTTTGCATGTGCCCTGTGGAGATCCCTCTCTGCATGCTAAAGGACAAGCTTCTAAATCATACTTGTTAAAGTTTTTCTGCAAAAAAATCATTTTTTGAGGTATAAAAGTAATTTTTTTTCATCTACAGTATTTCCCTCATACTGTCTTAACCATTAATGTCTATGAAATTAAATCTGTCTTGTTTTGATGAACATTCTGTCTAACGTTTGATATCTTTGTCAAACAATTAGCTTTATTGTTTCTAGCTAGCAGGGTAACCTGTCATGGGGTGGTACAGTCAGACAGACACCATCAAAATAGTGTCCAGCTTAGTAAGGACATCAAAATAGATTGATAGATTACAATAATTTAAGAAAAGTGTTTTTCCCTCTCAGTCTGGGGATCCATTTTACTGAGTAGGCCCTGTACATTCTCTGTTCACAGCATGCCTAGGTTCAGACCAAGGAAAACAGCAAGGGGAGTTATTTAATTGTTCTGGACAATATGGATGTAATTGATATTGAATAGTTTTCTCTGGAGTTTATTGTGGTCATTGGTATTTATATAAAGGTATTACATGTGTTGTTACAATGGCCTCCATATGTTGTTACAATTGCCCCCGCAATGTTCCAATGTTTCAGTCAATATTGTGACTCAAACATTGCTTGTAAAAACATTTGGTGACTGTTAACAAGTAGAACACATACAAATTACTGACATAAAAATTGTATTCAAATATTTCAAAAGGTTTTTGAGTAAAGACGACATGACCAAAATTTGTTACAATTGCTCCCGGTCTCCCCCTAATACACTCGGTCACTCGATATCTCTCTCACTATACTCTTCTACATAATGCAGTAAGTTTCAATGAACAAAATCAATTGAGAACAAACATATGTTTACGTTGCTAAGAGTGGTAATGCGGTCAGCTGTATGTTTTCCGGAAATTTACAACGGCTTCGAACGCAGCTCAAACCTGTTTCTGCTTAAACAGGTTTCCTGAACACTCCCCTTTCCTGCCATTGGTCAGCTAAACCGATAGCTCTACCCAAAACTCCAACCCAAATTGTTTGAGCAATCTTTTGAAAGTGCCACATTAATTTGGCATGAAACAGAAGTCTTTTCTTCTCTATTGTGATGTATTTCTGAGTCAAACAGCTTCTCAAAAAAGACAATTTGATTGACGCGTGCGAGAACCAATGAGGTTCAATCTCGTGTGTTACGCAGCATGTTTGAGCTTCCGCAAGAGGTTTGTTCTCATGCGTCAAGCAGGTTTGGTTGAGCTTCTGTTTATGTTTGCTGATGAATGATTATATGTGAGTAAAAGCCTAAATTCAATCTGTTCATCATATAAAGCGATCGAGTCTCTTCTGAAAATTTGGACTAAACCATTCAACTCATATGGATTAGTTTTACGATCTCTTTTGAAACGTCAAAGTGGTAGTTGTGTAGCTGTCGATGGAGGGACAGAAAGCTCTCAGATTTCATCAAAAAGATCTTAATTTGTGCTCCGACGATCGAAAGTCGTAGGGGTTTGAAATGACATGAGGGTGAGTAATTAATGACAGAATGTTCATTATTGGGTTAACCCTCTAATTAAACAAAATAATAATGATGTGCATGGATAGATCATTTTTCACAAATACTGCAATATTCCATAATAACAATTGTCCATTTTGATTAGGACAATTGTTATTATGTTAAGTTATTAGGAAGTATTTGTAACCTTTACAAAAAATACATACATCACCTTTTAAGACGCTGTTCGCAAAATGAGTCTGACAGAAATCTTCTCAGCCAGTATCTGTTACCAAACCTCTGCCCGCCAAGCTGCCAGTATGTAACCGGAGGAGTGGCGTCTCCTCCGGGGAGAGATGTGGGCACGGCCTCTCACCAGAATGATTAAGCTGCAGGTCTGCCCTTTCTCAAAAAGGTCGCGGCTCTGACAGGTTTGACTTGTCATACAGCTGGCACAGGTTGCACTGGCAGCGCTGAGAAAGAGAGACTTCTGCCCACCACTAATCCGTGTATTTACAAAACATCAGCATGTATCATTGCATATAATTCTGTTTCTTAAAAGCTGAATAAATGGCAATAACGCAGCACTTATCTTTAGTTTCTTCTTATCTGAGCCTACCAGATATATGTTGATCCTTTTTGTTAAGAGGGTGGTGGTGCTGTAGCTTGTGCAGAGAAAACTGGCTGTCAACATCAACCACACACAAAATCTCTCTTAAACCGTGCAGTTCATAACCTTTAACGGCGACCCACCAGATCAAATATTATTATTCACACCTCTTTGTTCCATTTTTGTCTACCTCTTTCAGAAAATGTGTTTTTAAAAAAAAAAAAAAAAAAAAAAAAGTAAATAGATTAAATAAACGAATTAGCAAGTCTGATTCACTGATTCCCACACTGTTACCAGTGCATGAAAGCAAACATTCGTAATGTGTCTGCCATTTAAATTGTCAATGCATAAATTTAAATAGGTAATTGACTCTTCTGCAAAGTAATTATTGCAGACATTTCATGACGCCTACACAAAAAACAACCAATCCCAACGCATTTGCGTTTTAGGGGTCTGGCTTATACAAACCTGTTGTTATAGTCACGAATTGGATTTTTATCTCTGGATCCAAAATAGAGTGTTTTTTTTATTTTTTTATTCATATGCTTTTTACAGCTGTCTAAATAAAGCTTGTGTGCTTATCTGACTCTAACTAGTCTATTTAGTGTTAGTAGCCAACAAAGGAATTGTATTCAAGGACAAAAATACTGAAATGTCTAATGCGGGTAGCCTTAATGGGATGAAAAAAGTTTATTGTTATTCATTTTTTGATTGCACGTCCATTATGGTGGATGAGTAATATTTGGCATTTAATAACAGGCCTAAAAAAAAAAAAACTCATCCAAAAAAAGTTTTGGGTCAGCAGTTCGTGTTCACACCACCCATTTGAATATATTTCCATATATGTGCAAAAATGTGAGAGACAGCAGAGGCCTAATGATCATATTTTGGTCAAACTCGCTGGGCTTTTCCAAAATCCATGACGCAAATCCAAATAAAACTTTTGAAAGAAGGAATCTAAGGCACTGTTAAAAAGAATTCCCTTCTCTCATCGCATTATCACGACGCTGCAAGACCAGATCACATATAGACTTCTGTGGAAAAAACTAAAGCTATCCGAATGAAGAACTGGTAACGCATTTAGCTCATATAGTCAATACAGATAAAAGGGATTTATGCACAGATTTAATTGTTTTCTTAGCAAATCAAGTGTTCTGTAGCTCCATTTTACATTATTTTACAATTTTAAATGTATATT
Source organism: Elopichthys bambusa (assembly GCA_037101425.1). NCBI lineage: Eukaryota > Metazoa > Chordata > Actinopteri > Cypriniformes > Xenocyprididae > Elopichthys > Elopichthys bambusa. Next base: position 22,249,522 of record CM074446.1, read on the forward strand.
GTATGTATTTGTTTTTCTAATTGTGTCCCCTTTTTACAACTGGTTGGCAGTTTGGTGAATTGATGCAATGCATCAAGGCCATTTGTCTCATTGTATTCCACCTGCAGTAACATCACCTTGGAGCTAGAGGGAGCTACTGCAACAGATTACATTGACCTCTGTTGGACTCAATCTAAAGAGAATTATTAATAAATCACTGGCATATGCTCAGCACTGTAGTGTTAGAGGAAATTTGAATGAAATAGGTACCATAACCATCTACAGACATACATAACATCCATATATATACTGATTTAAACAGCAAGACATGAATATAGGCTATATATATAGGTCACAGCATTATTCACAGAAAGGAAGTGTTGGAGGTCTGTGTGGCACAAACTTGAGATGTTTTAATGGTGGCACTGAATATCGTGTTATATAATTAATATCCATTTACAATGTAAACATGATGCAAGGAGTAATATTATTATTGCTTGATGTGCTTGACCTAATTGTTTGATATTATTGGCAAAATATTAAAAGTAATTTGTCATACAAATATTGTGAAACAACATGCTTATGTAGTTCCAGTACTTTCCCAGTTCAGTCTGCTGTACTCATCTAAGTCTAGAAGTCTCAGGAAAACCAAAGCTTACAAACTCTGACCGCAGTCAGTCTAAATTAGAGCGTCTGTTTCAGACTCCACCCATCAACTCACTGATGCCTGCCTGCAAAAAATGATCTTATTTCCTCCTCCCCTGAGACTTACAATGTTCAGTGTACAAATGTACCGTTTTACAAACTATCTGAGGTTTAACTGCAGCCTTAATTTAAAAGTAGTGCAAGACAACCTGCGGTGATACGTTGTTTTCGGCAACTTTGAATTTACTGATAATGAAATGCATACATTTGAAATAACAGAAATGGTTGATGGAAACAAAGAAATTTAGAAAAACCTACATTTGCATTAAGTATTAATAAAAAGCGCACTAACAATAGAATAAAATGTGGTACACAATTCATTTAATAAACATAGTGTAACAGACAATGACTGACTGATGCTAGAGACTGTGGTCTTTAGCCTCCTTGTTAGAGGGCCCGACTCCCATGCCAGTGGACCTGGGTTCGAGTCATGTTTAGAGCGGGCGGTTCGAACAGGAGGGGCCTAATACAAAAACAATGTTGTGCTGTTTATTTTTTGCTGTCACTTTCTTTTATTCTTCCCTATTTAATATATTTCTTTATTTACCTCAACCTATTTATTTTTCATATTCTGTTGCCTATTTTAATATTTTAAGTACTGTATACGCTTTGACAGTATTGTAAATGATGACAAATAAAGCTGTCATATAGATCATATTTAATAATTATCAGTATAATTAAATGGATATTATTAATTAGACTAGTATACAATTAATAACTAAATAACAAACAAGGTAATAAATGAATAATAATATATATATATATATATATATATATATATATATATATATATATAAACCGTGATATTAATAAATATTTGTATTAATAAACAGATATAAGTACAGTCAGTGACTGTCTCTCTCTACAGCAGTAGGGAGTGAAGGCTGGTTCTTGGAAGAGCCACAGCCTGCGGAGTCAGTCACATTCTTGGCTGGGATTCAATGACTGAGCCAGACACACACAAACACTGAGTGAGAGAGAGAGCGAGAGAGCGCGAGAGGCTGTGCTCACTGACTCAGTCATACTGAACTGCAGGGGCAGAGGAGCGGAGGCGACGCGCCGTGTCCGGCTGCAGCGATCTCTACTCGCAAGGAAAAATACGGATTTAAAGTTCGCGGATTGTGTATTTGACTCCTGAATTTGACGTGGGACAAGTTCGGCTCCCCCGTGGGATAGTTTTGCTGCAACTTGCGCGCTTTTGCTTGTGTTACACTTGAGTTTTCTGTACGTGTCTGTCTGTGGATATGGACAGGAGAGAGCCCGCTGCAGGGGAAGAAGACACGCCGGTGGTAACCTTCGTCTGAGTGGGGATTTGATGAAGCCCTATCGGCCTTATTGTGCTTGTTTTCACAGACTTGGATTTAGAGACGCGGTACCAGGACCTTTGAGTCGTATTTCTCGCCAGACGCTCGGTTTCAACGACAACGCGGTGTGCGAAACATGGAAACAGTAACACGACAGAGTTTCCAGCCTCACCCGGGACTGCAACAAACTCTCAAACAGTTTCACCTGAGCTCCATGAGCTCTCTTGGAGGACCGGCCGCTTTCTCGGCCAGATGGCAACATGATTTGCTCTTCAAGAAGGATGGCAAAGACGTCCCGGAGCCCGTGCTGCATCTCCCCCCGATGCAGCCTCCTCCGGTGATGCCAGGGCCGCTCTTCATCCCGTCCGACCGCTCCACGGAGAGGTGCGAGACGGTCCTGGAGGGCGAGACCATCTCGTGCTTCGTGGTGGGCGGCGAGAAGCGCTTGTGCCTGCCGCAGATCCTCAACACGGTGCTGCGGGATTTCTCGCTCCAGCAGATCAACTCGGTGTGCGACGACCTGCACATTTACTGCTCGCGCTGCACCGCCGACCAGCTGGAGATCCTGAAGGTGATGGGCATCCTGCCGTTCTCCGCGCCGTCCTGCGGACTCATCACCAAGACGGACGCGGAGCGCCTGTGCAACGCGCTCATCTACGGGGGCACGTACCCGCCGCACTCCAAGAAGGAGCTGTACGGCTCCATCGAGCTGGAACTCACCGAGAAGAGCTTCAAGATCTATCATGAGTGCTTCGGGAAGTGTAAGGGTCTGCTGGTCCCGGAGCTCTACACGAGTCCCAACGCGCCCTGCATCCAATGCATGGACTGCAGGCTCATGTACCCAACCCAGAAATTCGTGGTGCACAGTCACAAATCGCTGGAGAACAGGACTTGCCATTGGGGCTTTGACTCGGCAAATTGGAGGGCGTATGTGCTCCTGAGTCCGGATTACACGGGGAAAGAGGAGAAAGCGCGTCTGGAGCAGCTCCTGGATGACATCAAGGAGAAATTTGACTTCGCCAATAAATACAAGCGGAAAGCATCACGGGTGAGCCAGTTTGTTGCATTTTGCGCTGCTCTAGTCGAGGGGGAACTGATCAAGTTTTGTTGTAATATGTACTGCAAGTGTCAGACGTCTATGACAAGCCCATTCACCCCTTTAAACTAACTAGTGCCTATTTTTATATTAGTAGCTGCTGCTTGTTTTTAAATGACCAGCAGTAAGCCAATAGTGACTAGTACCATCTTTTCCAATTTCATGAATAACTTTTCAGTTGATGCTTATTCCAGTAGTGACATGAGCCTACTAAATTAGTAATTCATTGCAAACTAGTACTTATTCCTTTGCTGCTACTTATCTTGGTAGTAGCAAATACTTGCTTCAGACATGAACTGTTCACTTCCAACTAGTATGTTTTCCAGCTATTTCAGTTTTATTAGTAACTATTTATTCATTCTGGCTTACTAGAAATAGTTTGGCTACTAGTATCTGTGACGGTTTTCCTAGAACTAATTGGATCATATTCATTCGTTAGATGCTATTGTATTCTCACTGTAAAAAATAATTTATTTATTGATTTTTTTTTTTTTTTTTCATGATTTGTCATCAGAACATTTTTTCTTTTGTCAAATCAACTTCAGTAATTAATGTGGTTCAGATAACATAATATTTTGAGTTTCTGTTGATTAAACCAATCGCCTTCATTGTATTAACTCAAATTTTTAATTTCAGTGAACTCAAAATTTTAAAGCAACCAGGTAACTTACAGCCATTCTGACTAGTCATCGCATCATAAAAATAAAAAAAACCCAACTGAAACTAGTGACATAATTATGAGTGAAATTAAAACTTTGATCACTTGTGCATGACTTGTTAGTAGATATTGTTGAAATGACTTGCCACATTGTCTAGAAATGAATGCTTGGAGAAAGGCCAAGGGTGTCAGTTCTTTGGTGACACAAACTTCAGACTTAACAGTAAAGTAGTTATTTGGCAGACGTACAGTGCGCTTCTTATAGGGACATTCCCCTTGGCACAACCTGAGGTTAAGTGCGACGGGGCACTGTGGCGATGTCCATGAATCACCTCTGCTGGTATTCAAAGCAACAATCTTAAAGTTGCCAGACTAGATGTTTTAACCGCTAAGCCACACCACCAGGGTGAAATTTGTATGTCTTAAGTTTTGCGTTGGCATATTCCAAGTAGTGTCAGCTTCCCTCCTTAGATGAGTGCTTGGAAAGGGGCCAACAGTGTCAGTTCTTTGGTGACCCAGTCTTCAGACTCCAGAGACTATCATGATATTGGTTTCCCAGTCCAAATGTTACAACCTGATATCCGGGAAGGGGGTGAGATGTGGATTCTGTGGGCGGACGTCAAGATAGAATAGCCGTCTCAGTGGCCTAAATTTAATGGCATGAAATATTTAACTTGAGCAGACCAATGCAAAAAATCACAGAGAGCATTTCTGGTCTTTACTGAATTTAATTGACCAATAACTAACCCTCAGTGTCACAACCTCTGTCCCGTTAACCTTTACTGTGGATACAGTGCTGACTGTGTAAACAAACAATCATTTAGAGCCATTAAAGGCTGCTTGTAGTCTTCATTTCTCTCTCTATCTCTCTCTCTCTCTCTGTCTAGTGCTTGTTTTTTTATCATCTCGTTCCTCCATCTGTCTCTCTCAAGCTCAGCATGACTTCCACATGTCCCACGGCAACAGCGTCATGTTATGGTAATTCCGAAATGGGCCGTTTAGCTATCACAGGTACTTGACAGTGGATGTGTTTTTAATGATCAGGCCATTGAGGGTTTAATCACAGGGCTGCTGAGGGGAAAAACCTACTCTCTGAGCTACAATCCAACCAAGTTTGCTGCTTAAATATTCATCATTTCTGGGTATTTTTGGAAGGAATAATGCGATAAAGCCGTCTCGGGCTGATTGTTTTATGTTTATCTGCTTTGGGTTGTCTCCAGTCTCGGGTTACTCGCATGTGTGGCGGCTCTTCTTACCCCTGGGGCTCTAATGCTTGACTCTTGCTGCAGACAGGGTCCTGTTTGTGAGGTAGAGGATTAGAGGAAAAGTTTTTTAGTAATGTGCCCCCCTCCAATACACACACACACACACACACAAACACTCAATGAATGGCAAGCCTGGTCATTTGCATGAACTGTTTCCTTTGAATGGAGCTGATGATGCAGGGATTGGAGTATTGTGGTGGAAACGGAGTATGAACCAACAAAGAAGTGCATTCACCAACATCTCCTCCCTCCCATCTCTCTGTGATCAGCCCTCCACCACCTCCAGCTCTCACCCAGTTACTTTCCCTGTATGAATAGAGCGAGAGAATGTAAACCGAGGCCTGTGCTCCAGCGTGTTTGCACACATTTACCGTTTTTGGTCTCTTTTTGCACCGACGATGTGTGTCATAAGTGCTTTGCAGATTGAATCGGCCCTTACGGTGAATGACGTTGGCTCGTTAACATCGAGCTGTTTCCTTCGGTCTCGAGTGAGCCCGAATGTCTCGGAGCTCTCTGCATTATCACATTATCAGACCCCCCACAGCAGGCTTTTATTCATCTCAATAGCTTTCCTGCCTCTCACCACACACAAGAGGGAACACTCTCAAACCGTCTGGAAACGGAAGTGGAATATATCAGTATATCCATCTAGAGAGAGGGAGATTTGGTGTATTTTTACATACGCCCGACCGCCTGGTCACTCCTTTGCCAGGAAGAGTCAGCGATTTGATATTGATGACTTCATAATGGCCTCCACACAATTTCATTTGCCACTCAGATGTTTGGAGAATAAGACTGAGGCTTGAAATGTGCTTGATGCGAATGCTTTGAGCTATGCAAGCTCGATTTCACGTCATTGTAATGTGAAATATGTTAATGTAATTTGCAATGTGACATGGTGAAATGCAGTTCTCTGCATTGCTGCAAGGGGCACTGTAGTGAGTGTCATCTTCTATGATCATCTTTTTCTGTTTAGGTCAAATACTGTCATCATACCAAGTTAAAAATTAGTTAACTGTCTATGTTTATAGTTAGCTACTTGGTTAATAACACTTTTGGTTTAATGCTAGAGTAACACTGTTGTTATTCTAAAAATTTTCAAGTTATTCTGTGCCACAGGAACACATTAATATATATATATATATGTTATTATATATTATAAATATATTTATACAATATAATAATAATATATAAAATATATATCTTTAGTGTTAATACACTACCGTTCAAAAGTTTGGGGTCGTAATATTTTTTATGTTTTTGAAAAGTCTCTTAAACTCATCAAAGCAGTATTTATTTGATCAAAAGTACAGTAATATTTTGAAATATTATTACTATTTAAAATAATTGTGTTCTATTTGAATATATTTTAAAATGTAATTTATTCCTGTGATGGCAAATCTGACTTTTTCAGCATCATTACTCTAGCCTCCAGTGTCACATGATCAGTCAGAAAACATTCTAATATACTGATTTAGTGCTCAAGAAACATTTCTTATTATTATCAATGTTAAAAATGGTTATATATATATGCACATTTGTATGAGTTTATGCATTTGCAACCTTGCATATCAAGTATTCCACATGCAAGTGATGTAGATGTAACGGTTTGTATACTGTGTTTCTGTTGCCGTCTGTGTGATTGATTGTGACAGAGCTGTTTTGTTTTTTGCAGAGTTATTTACAGATCTTACTGTTCCTCATCTGTGAAAAGTAGTCTGGCAGTCTCTTTCTCACTCTCTCTGTCTCTGGGTGGGGTGAAGGAACTTCCTCTTTCTCTGCTGCTTGCTGAGGGAAGGTCACAGACTGTGTAGTTACTCAACGTCCCTTGACATATATGTGTGTGTGTGTGTGTACATATAAGTGTTTGTGAGTGCGTGTCTGTCTGGTGCTTTCAGTCAGCAGCCGGAAGACACAGAAAGACAGGATGTTCAGTGTCCCTCGCTCAGACGCACAGTCATAATTAAACGTAAAATGTACCTAGCCATTATGTTCTGTCAAGCTGTCTCAGGTCTAAATGCATCATCTTTTAATACTCTGTGGTGAAGAAAATCGTGTTACGCTTGTACTGTAGTATGCAGGTTCAAAGTGTAAATCTAGGTGTTGAGTTGGCTTCATGAGCTATCATGATTACTTTATACTGATAAAAATGTCTGGATGTAATTGTCAGGAGTGGCGCTGAATGATTAGGAGGATTAAGGACAAAATAGCTTGAGGGGCCGTTTGCACGACACTAAAAACAGAAAGCTTTTTATACATTTTGGCTGTTCATTTACATGACAACAGTGTTTTTTGGGGGGTCCTGAAAACGCAAACTTTTGTAAACGGGTTTCAAAGTACAAGTTTTGGAAAGCGATACCGTTTTTGTATCTGTGTAAACTACAGAAATGGAAATTTGTGAAAAACGGTGACGTAATGCGCATACATATTACATGTGCTGGGACAATTCATCGATTCGCGATTTGCGATACAAAGAATCTGGAGCAATTCTGATGTATCGCGATTCTTTCTCGAATCGATTCTGAGCTTAGTTTTTAACAAAAGATGACACTACTTGCTTTAGAAACACCTGTACTTGCTTTCAGTTCCTTTATACACACCACTTAAACCTAAAATTATCATTCATAAAGTTCAAAAAGGTTGAAGCGAATTACAAGGGTGTTCGCACTTCGCAGTGGGCTATGTTTACATCAATCTCCTGTCATAAAAGCATTCTGAGCCAAGGTGCAAGTATATTTAACCACTTAGCACTCTTCTTTGTGAGCATTTGAGTGTGCGGTTAACAACTAGCCTAGAGCGCCATCTGCTGTCAATCGATTCGAAAGAGAAAATATCAGAATCGATCCAGAGTCATTGTATGATGAATCGAGAATCGATGTATTGTACAGCGTTTTTAATTGTTTTTTGCAAATCCGTGTGAACGGGGAATGTTTTGACAACGTTGTCGTTGTCTGTATGCGAAAAACACAAAGGATAACTTTTCGTAGTATTTAGTACATCGTTGTAGTAAACGTACCCTAAGACTGTAAACAAGGTAGTAAGTGACTAAATGCTTTTAATGAGACTCAATTTTAGAGATTTCAAATGATTAAAAATTAATTTATTACATGGTACGCTGAGGAATAAATTAAATAAATCACAAATAATCAATATTTGATGAGAACTTCAAAATTAAGATCACTTTCATACATTAATATGGGAGACGAAAGCATTAAATGGACAAAAAGTTGTATTAAACATAAGCCTATTCTTGACATACAGGTCACAGATATACATTTTACAATTGAGTTTATCTATCCGTCTGAGGTAGACTTCACACAAGATGCATTTTTGCATTATGTCTCCGCTGTTTTTAATTATTTGTATTTGTATTATGTATTTAAATGTATTTTAAATTAATGTTTGGTGAAATGTCTTTTTTTTTTTTTTTTATCAATTTATTTGCACTAAATGAATGTGTTAAATTTACAGTCCTGTTATAATTGTTTTTTCACTGCCCATTTTTTGCATTGTCAAATTTGTTTGATCAAATAGTTGGCATTTTCACTTTTCAGAGCTGTAAGAAAGCCCATATCATGAGCATTTCCCACTTAGTCATGCATTTGATTTCCCCCTCTGAGTTTCCTGTTAAATGTGGAGGAGTTTTATCAGGGGTTATTTAGAGAGTTTTGGCAGACGGTGCGTTCTTGCCGCCAGTGCAGGAAAACCGCAGCTCAGTGACGGGAAGGGAGAGTTGCGACAGCCGCATTCCAGGACAGCCACTCCCAAAGTGCAGCGAGAGACTGATTATGCAAATGGGAGTATGAATGGGCATGAATGAAGCATGCCCTCTCACTCTCTTTTTCGCATTCGCTGCGTGTCTGCCGGCACACTTAGACACACACACACACACACCTGCTCGGTATCAGAACCCTTCGCCTGGTGACTTCTCGTCTCCTCTACAATCAAGTGTTTTTTTTTTTTTTTTCTCTCGATCTTTTATTCCCCCCAGGTGCTGGAAGTGGGTAGTAAACCTCTCTAATCATCTAGTCATTAAAGCAGAATTGAACCGCTCTCAGCCTTTGAAGCCGTTTTCTCGCTTAATTGTTCGCTCTTTGGAAACAAAGCTACGTAATTTACTCTAAATCACGCCCTTGAAAATGCTTCTGATGAACACCTTGCGTGTTCATTTTCTTTCTTCCGTCCTCCGTGTTCGGTTCGGCTGACTTGTGATTTTTATTTTGGAGGGAGAGCGTGGCATCTTTCCAACTCCCTCTCTACCACCCCCAGCGCCTCAGAGAATTCTGGGATATCTGGTGGAGAACTGAGAGGGTGCAAGAGCTTTGGGAGAGGAAGCCAGTTCCCTAAGGGGATATTAGGTATGTCCCGTCTCATTCGCCAGGCATATCGCTCTTAAGCCGCACACACACATACACACAGCGGATGGCTCAACTCGACTCAGCAGCAGCTGGCCCCTGGTATGCATATCAATGGCCGCAGCGCGAAAAGCTGCATTTGCGCATTTCTCTGCCTCCCCTTCAGAATCCGAGGGGCTCCACGGGTACGGATAGTCCTGCAGCTGCCGACGATATAAACCAGAGGATCCGTCTGAGAACCGCTACGAACGGCTGTTCTGAGACCTCACTGGTCAAAGTCTTCATAAGTATGTTCCAGAACTTGGACTCGTGAGGTCAAAGACCTGCGAGGCAGAGAAACGGACCCTGTGTTGTTCAGTTGGTTACTGATATGAACAGGCTTTTGTTTGGATATCCGCAAGGGTCATTTTTATTGTTGTGCAAGAGTGCCAGACGAGAAACCCGAACAGTTTTACAAAGTATGAAACTCTGCGGAAAAAAAACATGGTAATCTCTTGCTTTCATAACAAGGCTCATTCTTCCCACTGATCCTGATTTAAAAAAAAATCCCTCATGTAGTCCTGGGTGGTTATTAAATTTGACATCTTTTTTCAGGAGTGAGCAGCAGCTGAGTGTTCTAACGAGTCTCCTTTAGGTGCTAATTAAGATTTTTCAAATAGTCCGTCACTGACAAGCCCGAAGTGATGGATCATAACTGTGATTAACCGGGCAAAGAGAGAAAATATGTGGCTTTGTTTTTAGAGATAAGACATGAACATCTCCCTGGAACAATTCAAACCCTAATTGCTTTTGTGGCTCTAATAGAATGCAAATTCAAGTCAATTCATTAGTTTTTTTTTTTTTTTTTTTTTTTTTTACATTAACAGTTCAGTTCATGTGTGAAGATTCACGCTTGGCTTATTTGCCACATCCTTGCTAATTTGATCAGTTTTTCACCTCTCAAGCTGAATTTTCAAATCAAAATGGCACTTATTCAGCTTTGCTGTTCATTGTTATTTAGCAGTCTCAGCAGGGAGTAAGTCTTTCTGTTTTTCCCCCCCATCAGTGACTTTAAAATATGCTTGAGAGATCAAATATATTTAAGAAATAGACTTAATTCACACTAGGTGACCTATTTAATTTGATGCAAACAAAAGCAAGGCTGTGAGGGATGGAAATACAGTTTTCACAACCAATTTTTTTCCACTGGAAATGTTTTATATATGCAATGTTTTGTCATTTGAACAATTTATATCCATGTAAATGATAGTGAAGAGACTATTTCAATGTCAAACAGCCTCATTTGAATTCACATCAAATGAAATATGCTGTGTAAATGTGGTAGCATAATAATAATAATAATAATAATTAATCATTTAAATGAATAAATAAATCCCACATTACTCCTGGCCAAATTAAGAGCGAGAGAAATATTGATTAAAAATATAAATTATTTAATATTGAAACTAAGTATCAGTACAATAAGTGCTATGTATATTATATATAACATTTTAGGTCGGTAATGAAATTCTAATGTAGTAAGTATGCTGCATAGTAGGCAGCTCACTAGGTTTTGGAACTCAAATCATTGTAATTCAAGAGAGCTAACCTGAAGCCCTTGCTGCCTACACAGTTACAGAGCTTCTTAGTGAACGAAGAAACGTTGTGATTTCAGTTATATTGCAATCGAAAAGAAGACTGTACATTTTGCACAATTATACATACCCTCTTACATAATTTCCCCTTCTGTTGTGACATTATATCACACCCTCTTACACACACGCTGCTAAGCTTCCTAGTCTGTCCACCCCCTCCCCCAGGATGCAGTAGCTAAAATCTCATTAATGTCAGATGGAGATAAACACAGATAAAAGAGAGAGGTTCATCACAGGGCATCCTTTCTTTTCACACTCCTTCCACCAGCCCCCACACATCAGTCAGCCCAGTCAGTGTGTGTGTGTGTGTGTGTGTTTGTATTGGCTGGCCTTTGGGAAAGCATTCATATACCTGCCTGATAGGGGCGGCTGGGGGAGGTGGAGGAAGATGCGATGGGGGCTGGCAGACAGAAGAGTGTGGGATGGAGGAGGGAGCTTTTTTTCTGTGTCTGGCATTAACAGGGAGGAGGGGTGGGAAAATAGATGCGTTTCGGGGGTTTCCTCGATTACTCAATGCGAGACTGGATGTGCTAATATGTAAGGTGTGAGGTAAATGTTTGATTTGATGAAAGACATTGTGAACATTTAGTTTCAGGCAGACTGTCGGAATGGGCTCCCGTGTCTTAGTCACAACAGAATAACAAGTACAAGTGAATGAATGAATTAGGAAAGGATGAATGAAGTGGGAAAGAAGGGAACTAGATCCAGTGTTCTGACTGGCTTTCTATCTGTGACATGCGTTCTTTGCTTTAAACAAATAAAACCTCATTCATTTCTACTTTTTTTTTTTTTTTTTTTGGCTTTCATTCATTCATGGCATTGATATGTATTATTAATGGCAGCTAAGCACAGATTGAAAGAAACACTTTTTACTTTCTGTGCTTTAACATAAAGATTGTAAGATTTGTATCTATTTTCTGTATTTGTAAAGAATTTTCTTTAAGTCAACATGACATCAAATTTGACCTTGCTTATTTTCTTTGATATTTTGATTGTATTGTGCATGATTCTGAAAATTTTTTTTTTTTTTGTCTGATGTAGCTAAGGCCATTCACAATCCAATCAAATGCATATTGAATTCATTTGTCCTATGTTATTTACTGCTGACTATTCAGTTTAACTCTGAAACACGTCAAATTACTGAAGTGAGTAGTTTTATGTTGTTTTTTAAGCTCATAAATTCAATTTTTATACAATTTGTGTGGGATTTCCTGCTGTATTATTACACTGCTCTCTGGAATACTCTATTCTGATTGGCCAGTTCTTTTCACATAATGCATCCTATATGAATTTCTGAAATTCTCAGCAGTTCTTTTGACTGCCACATATATTTATTTATTTATTTATTTTTGGTGTGTGCATGGGGATTTTCTGCAATGTCAGCTGAGCCCTTTTGTCTTTGTGTGACGGAGTGAGTCACACTTTAGCTGGGAGTGTGTGTTTGTGTGTCTAAGAGTAGTTCGACACATGACCCTTCTCATCAAACCCCTCTCTATTCAGACACACTGACCAATCAGATGCTTCCATACAGCTCCCATCAGACAGATGGCTGTCTGACAGAGGCAGCGTGACATATATACACACATTGAAAGACAGCGACACTTCCTCAAACTGAATGACTATGAAAAAAAAAGTTATTTTTGGAGTCACACTGCCCCTTTTGGAGTCACACTGCTCTTATAGCAGCTATCTATAAATCTGCATGCCATAGCTTGAGGAAAAGATTGTAATGTAAAGTAGATGTGTTTGTAGAACCTACATAAATATCCTATGTTATTCAAGTATATTGCATAAAATATTTTGTATATGGAGATTAAAACCCAGGTTTGACACATCCAGTGTAGACAGCCTTAAGCTGTTGTGACAGTGATTGCGCCCAGTTGGTGTTACAGCATGAGAATTTGGGAAGGGGAAATGTGCTTAACTGTCATGAAAATAATGCAATAATGCTGAAAATCTTTTAAAGGCCTCCATTTTCTTTATTCTAAATATAATTGTATTGTTTCCCTTTTGAGTTTGAGGTGAAATAATTTTACCTTATTTATTTCATACATGTGTACCTTGCAAGTTCATAAAGCCTTTTTACAGGCGTGTAAAAGCCTTGTAAACTCAGCCACTGAAAGAAAAAAATAGACATGCGACATCCTTCCTCACTCTGTTCTAAATGAAGCGTTCGTCTGGGCCCAGTGGCACTGGTTTGAGATGCACCATAATTTGGTTTGGTTAGTCAGACTTTTATAACTGCCGTTCTTTGAAGCGTGCCCTGCACAGAAGGAGCCTACTTTATAATGTGTAATTTGACATTGAAATGAGTAGACAGACATATTATTACAGTACACGGCTAGAAAATATGCAACTCAAATCCTCTAGTTATGTTTGCTGAGAGTGGAATCGCAGGGTACGGTGAAACACTGCTGTCTGGGCTCTTGGCTACATCTACAGAAAAGCGAGAGAGCGAGAGAGAGACAGATAATGGGTTTGCTATCGTGATTGCTGTTCTTATGTCAGTTCCAGACCGGCAGCAGGGTATGGATGATATTAATTGTATGAGTGAATGTGCGTAAAGAGGTAAATACATTTACTCACCCATAACTCCATCTGTCTATCACCCACCCAAATGTTTCATCATTGAATCAGAACATCCACACATTCACTCACACACACACACACACGCCCTTTTTCTTCTAAATGGTGATGGTGCCAGGGCCAGCGTTTTTACTGACTCGAAAGCTGAACAATGACGTATCACAAGCCTACATAACCTGCCCACAAAAAACATGCCACAATTTTGAAAAGATATATTAAAGCGCCTTTATGTAATCGTGAATCAGAAGGGATACTGAATAACAAATGATATTTGTAAATAAAATATGTGGAAAAAAAGCATAACGTGGAGCGTTTCAAATGTAGCTTAATTCAAGCAATGTTTGTACCATCTCGTTTTCTTTCACTTTGATCTTTCCAAACTGAGGTGGAGCCAATTTTTCATGCCCCACCCCGCTTTTTCTTTGGTAGAAACGTCCAGCACCCACAGCCTTTACAGGTTATGGTTTGGTCTACTAAAATGTGAGTAGCATAGAGTTGGCAGACGTGTTGGTTCCACTATGACATCACTCAGGTGAATCCCTGACCGCAGAGCACATAGTAATCTTGTTTCAAAGTTGACCTTTACAGGCCACGGGCCAAGAATTACAAGATTACAGGCAACACTACTGGGGCAGAGGGCAAGTGTGTGTACGGACATCAGTCTAACCACACAAAGACCTGTGCTTACACCCCGTCTAAATGAAGAACTCTGCAGTCTGAAACACAGCACGGCTCTGCCATTGATGTCTCCTGCGTGTTTGCATTTAATCAGGAGGCAAATCTGAGTTTTTTTTGTCTTGTTTTGTGCATGCGTGAGTGTGTCTTGGTGAATGTTAAATAAAAGGAGGGTGCAGACCTAATGTCGAGGGACACTCGTGGTCATTAGAGAGGTTTTTGTCTTTGGGGTGATGGAGAGCACGCCAAGGTCCCACCTCTCATCCTGAGGTTCGACTGGGCTCCTTTTGTCCTTCAAATGTTTAAAAAGGATCAGCTGGAGCTCAGGAACAGGACTAAGACTAGAAGACAAAGCCCAGGCCTGAGACTATTGTCTTGGCTGTGGACTTCCCAAGCCATGCTTCATTTTTTTTGTCCTGCTTTCTCCAAACTAGGGCCATTCACATCAAGGACAATAACTATAATGATAATTATAAAGTTTTAATAATCATTCTAATTCTGTGAGAATAGGAAGTCCACACCATAATTATAACGACACAGAGAAAATATATAATTGGAATCACTTTCAGAATGATTTTGTCCAGCTGATGAATAACAACATTGACAGCCAATCAGAATCCACCTGACTTTAAAGAGCTTGAGCATTTAAAGTGGCAGATGACATAACTATAGTGCATGCTTAGAATATGCAAAGATAGTTATCATTCTTGGTGTGAATGGCCTTAAGGCTAGCATAGCTAACATTTTGATGGTTTAAGATGTAGAATGTAGCGTAGAGAGAGAGAAATGCAATATACAGATACATATACGTTTGCAAAATATCTGCTAAATTATTAATCTAGATGGCATTTCTCACTGTTTTAAGTGTTATATTTACATAAAAACATACAAAAGGCAGCTGTATGCATATTTTGAATCACAAATGTTGTGTAAACATTTAGCTAATGTTGATTTAACGTCTGCAAGGTAATGTATTTTCCTCAAAAACTGTAGGGGAATATCAGTTGTAGCTCAGTACGCTAATACTATTTTTTTTTTTTTTTTTTCTAAATGTTTTTTTTTTTTTTTTTTTTTAAATAGAGCTATTTGCTGTTTACCCAGACACAACAATATAATCACTTCATCATTTCCTGGTTTGCTGTTGCTAAAGATGGCTGCCAGTTAAAGCCCTGTGGCTGTAGTGGAGAGGCTGGGCTAGGCGTGACACAGAAAGCTTGTCATTTTGTTCTTTGATTAAGGGACGCGGTGTATCAGTTCCAGTCTTAAAGCCCGCAGGCTATTTTGGTTTTGCTGAACAGGTAACAAAAGAATGTCTGTCTCTGTTCAACAGCACCCTTCCCCCGCGCTTTCTCTCGCCGGAGACTCTGCTGTCAAGCACTAACAATGGCACTCTAGTCGGTAGCCCACATGAATCATGTTGCGGTTTTCCAATGATTTCACATTGTGGTTAGCAAATAACTTTTTATTTTCAAATCCACAATTAGTTAAACTGATTTATGAGACAGATGCTGCTGGGGTGCAGGAACAATCAGAGTTGTGACTGAATGACATTTTTCCATAATGTGAAATAAATTGAATGGTAAACAGCATGTTTTCCTGTAAAGTACAAGAGCATGATTTGTTGCTTATTTCTGATTTACTTAGATACACATTTATGCAGTTTTTTAGCTATTTATTATCTTTGTTGAATTGAATTGAGGCTTCAGATTCACAAATCTTTTATTTAAAGGGGTGGTTCATTGCGATTTCAATTTCAATTTTTTAACTTTAGTTAGTGTGTAATGTTGCTGCTTGAGCATAAACAGTATTTGCAAAGTTACACCGCTGAAAGTTCAGTGCAAATGGAGATATTTTCTTTTAAAGAATTCTCTGTTTAAGAACTACAATAAACGGCTGGTAGGGACTACAACAAGCTTCTTCCCAGGTTGGTGACATCACTAACCCTAAAATTTACATAAACCCTGCCTCCGAGAACACACAACAAAGGGGGTGAGGCCATGTTATTGCAATACAGTACATAACACAAATGTAATAGCATGTCATAAAAGCAAGAGGACAAAATGACAAGTTATAACCGTAATTAAACTAAACTATAACTGTTCTGTCTTCATGCAGCATATATTATCTGGCTCTGTAAGCATCTTACAACAGTTCCCACACAAGCAATTTACAGATTATCATGACAGAATATGCTAATCAGTGAGTTAACTCCACATTAGCTACATAAATTCATCAACTAACCATTCAGAAACGTCCTGTTGCATTCAAAATGTTGTCACTTCTTCTTGAGTGTCTCCATCATTGTCCGACTACGTTTTGAACATAAAAGGCTGAACAGTTTCTGACAATTTCAGTGAGTCTGCGTGAGGCGCTGCTAAGTGCTAACACAAAACCCCACCCCCTTTTGAGAGCAGCAGCTCATTTGCATTTAAAGGGACACACACAAAAAAGTGTTTTTGCTCACCCTCAAAAAGTGACAAGTTAAGATACACACTGAGGACATCAGAGACTTATTTTACATATTGTAAAGGTGGCATTATACCACCCCTTTAAATAAAATGAGTGAATTTTTGTCTGTTTTACAAATTTGTCATTATTACTGGTCTTATTGTGAGCAATTCCCTGTTTATTAAAAAGAAAAATCTTGAATAATATTCATTTTATTAAATATGTTTCATCAAAATATTTATTAAATAGCAGTTTAGGCATTGTTTTAGCCACATCCATATGAACAAAATCAAGTCTGACTTGGATTTACATTTTTTTTATTCAATTTTATTTGACTTTAGGAGAGGAAGTGGAGAAGTACTCCCTGAGAAGCGATTGGACGAATGCTGGTCTGGTCACACCTCTTAACTAATCAGAAGTTGTTCAGAAAGCCCATGAGGTTTAGGGGTTGAAGGAGCATGTCTGTATGTGTATAGATGAATGTGTGTGTGTGTGTTCTCAGCTTACTCCAGGTGAATTAAAAGTGTTGGAAACAGTGGCATTTAATACCATTAGCATCCGGGCTAGTGTGGTGCCTCAGGTTAGTGATCGTAGGTCATAGATCCCTCGCAATTAATACTATTCCAACCCAGTACCACTTCTCCAAATGAGCTGACAGCGGACATGCTAAATAAAACAATGTGTGTGAAACCAGAGCTGTGTATATGTGTGTGTGTGTGTGTCCGCGAAAGGAGGTAAAGGCTCAGGTTAAAGCCGCACAGCTCCCCCTGCGCTCTGCGCTAACCTGTAGACGTTCTACAACACTACTACAGAGGAATCCATTGATTTACTGTCTGAAACCACTCTTTGCCTGCCCACACATGTTCTGAAAAGGACTGTCACACACACTTACATGCCAACACAAGCACACACAGACATGGAATCAGAGAGAAAGCCGAACACAATCTCTGCCAGTTCTCTCTTTTCTTTTTTTTTTTTCCAAGAGGAAATTGAAGATAATTGTACCCTCCAACTAGCCTGCCCGGTTTTAAAGGGGCAACCTATATCTGACAATACTGCATTGTTTGCTCTCTATAAGACTGTCTCGATGAAGTACAATGTCTGAAATAAATCGCACCAGTAGAGGGGTCTAATTACAGGTTACTACTATTTACATTTGCACTGTGCAGACTTTTGTAGTTCTGGTTTGATGTATCGTCCCCCTCTCTTTTTCTCTCTTCACTTTGACCTTTATCTCACTATTAGGCCTATCAGTCTGTTTAATTATCTCTTTACCTTGGCTTCTAACAATCCGTCCTATCTGTAGGTCAAGGTGGTTGCTGTTTTCTGCAGCTCTTTGCCAACAACATTGTGCTTTTAAATACTCAGGTCAAGACTATCCACTATGCATCTGCACTATACTGAATTAATTGGACTTATTTGCAGGAATGGAACCCAACAAACATGCTTTTCTAAATATTAACACAGCCTCAAAGAGCTTTAGTTTCTAGAAAATGTCTACATTGTGTAGGTTTCCCTTGTCTTTTAACTGTGTGTTCAGACTCCATTGGAGAGCTGATCATTTTTTGTTACGAAAACCAGGATTGTGCAAAATTCAAAATTTGAATTGGAATGACAGGAAAATAAATATACTTCCTCTTTATTGTTAGTCTAAATTATTTTCACAGGTAGTTGACATGATCTAAAATCAGATAAATTAGCAAACACTGAAAACGCAAATAAGAAAGTGTTACCCATGTTATAGTTTAAAAGTTAGCTAAGGCTCTTTTTAAAATGTTTATTCCTTACAAATCTGTCCAGAAGTGTTGGATACGGTAAATGGTGTCTCCGGGTCTCATCTGTCTTGCTCAGTCTGCCTTCCATATCACCATCTATTGCTCCATCCATCTCTTCACGGACGCTAATGGAAACATTAGCCTGTGTTAGCTTCAAGCAAGCTTATTATGCAGCGCAGTCCTTATCATTTCACTTCTGTCTCAATTAGCATCAGCTTCAATGCTGTCTCTCTTCAGCCGTGTGGAGCTGCATCGATCTACGACTCAATGGATCTCTTGAACGATTTCACACGGACCTGGCCAACACTTCAAACATATTCGTATTCAAAGTATGAGCATATTTAAACACTTTATACTTTATAATGACCATTATTATGATAGCTATCAAAGATATATAGATGAGGTGTCTATTAGAGCTGGTAATATTTCAGTCTGACTGTGATTTGTCTTTGGCGTAGCTTAAGTGGTTGGTCGATCGCAGAGTGGCTTTTAAAGCAAAACTAGAGTGAAATAGCAAAGCTGTTCTTCAAGCAACAATTACATAAATTTTTCAAAAGGCTTGTTGTTTCCCTCCAAGTCTGATTAAAGTGCAAGGGCAATTTGTTTATCCACTCACGCCCTTGTTAAAGTCTGTGCATGTGTGGGGGTGTATGGCCCTGAGATCTATTGATTGCTGCAGGAAGCACATTCTGATGTTACACTGGGCTTCCTGAATTTGATGCCATCTCCTTAGACATCGTATGTGAAGGCATTTTGACTGTGTGTGTGTGTGAGAGAGTGAGTGAGTGAGTGAGGGAGAGAGAGAGAGAAAGAGAGAGGGAGAGAGCGAGCAAGCGTGTATTCTTACCTCCGCTCAGACACCGAGACAAAACAGCTCCACCTCTGTCCTTGCTTTAAGACACAACAGCTCTCCATTGACACAGACTTCTGTCTCGCTTGCCCACAATAATAGGCTACAGCTTAGTATTTTTCTGAATAACACTCCAGCCACAGTGCTGCCACATTCTACATATTATGAAATTGCTTGTTGTTGCGTCCCAAATGGCGTACTATACACTATGCACTTATACACTCATAAGTACATAGTGTATAAGTGCATAGTGTATAGTGTGCCATTTGGGACACTATGTACTCATCCATGTAGTGTATGAATTTTATATGTTTATTTTGTCATGAAACATTGGGAGTCTAATCCCCCCTCCCCCTCCGCAACGTAATTAAAGCTGCGACAGTTGAGTGCATAAAGTGTCCAACATTCCACACTTCATTTTTTTCAGATAAATAAGTGCATCATCCGGGTATTTAAAGTGCACTTTTTCTTTTTGGAATTTTCTGTGTGAACGCAGCACTCGCACTATTTATACTTAAAAACGTCATAGAATAGTGCATAAGTACGTGAACTGGGACGCACTTTTACACTTTTGTTCCATACCGGGTTGTGCGCCATTTATAACTGAACTGAGAATGTTTTTTTAAATTACAGTTCCTGAATTTAACTAGAAAAGCTAGTTTGTTAAGATAAAGTCTGGAAAATCTAAAGGTAGGTAGGTAGATAGATAGGTGGATGGATAGATGGAGTGAGTCTAAAAGACAGGGAGAAGGAAAGTAAAAGAGAGGATCTAAGCCAGCAGGTTCTATTCTTGAGTGTGTAGTTTTTGGCAGCAATGACAAAAGAACACACACTCTCTACGTCCCCTGTGCAGGGACCTTATTCCAGCTCTGCCTGCTTATCAGATGAAATCAGACCCATCTCTTTTCTGCTGCTCAAACTGTCTCCTGAGGAGGCCCAGATCGCTCCTCAGCCTGGGTGTAGTCGCTCTCGCTGGGTCTCAGCCAGTTCTTCCACTTCCTGGGGCTCTCCATTTACCTAAGGTCTATTCAGTTTGTCAGACTTGCTCTAGATGAACTACACAGTGACCTGAAACAGGGATCTTGAATGTTGTCATTGCAGGCTAATTTGGCACTGGTCTAAGGGCTGCTGAGTCACACCCGGACAAAGTATTGTTTTAAAGCTTTGAAAAAAAGTTTAAGTTTAAAGGTTTATAGGCCATACAGATATATAGGTAGGTAAGAGGGTAGAGCAGTAGGTAGATAGATGAGTAGATCGATATGAATATAGAGAGTAAATGATTTAATTATGAATTTTAAACTTCTGAAGAAAAACCTTAGAAACAAGTAAGTAATGGTAAAAGTTATAAAATATTATTGATCACTTCCTCTTTGCCTCTCTGTCCCTAATTCTCATTCCGGATGGATCTCTCCTGTCCCCATTCACAGGTCCCATCCCCCTCACCCCCTCTTTTATGCCTGTAACAGTAAGCCTTGTGATTGTGCCCCAGAGCGAAGGCTCTCCCCGAGCTGAACTCATTTGGAACAGAATGCTGGCGGCTTTGAGGGAAAGAGCCAGCATGTTCTAGTCAACCTGCTGAGCGTTCAGTGAGGCCAACACCACTCTGAGACTCATGGGCGCACACATACACACACAGACACACAGATGTCAGCACAACTCGAACAAACACACACTCCAATCAAAGCTCCTTTGTACTGTCCTCTCCCAAAGACAAGGGCTGCCAAACAACATCAGCAGCACCAACAAGCGCAACAATTCGCCATCCACAAAACCCCTCACCAAGCAGGAACTGTTGAATTTGCTCAGGAGCCAGTTGTTGGAACATTTCAACACTGTTAACCAACTTGAAAGGAATCAAAAGAGCAGATTGTAAAGCAAACTCATTCAGCTTGTGTTTTTCTTCTCCGTTCCCGTTTCAAAAGCCCTGGCGAAGAAAAAGCCCACATGAAAAGTGTTTAATTTCACATTGACGCTTGTGTAAACAAGCAATCCTCTCAGCCAAAGGTGATCTCTCTTGTGAAATCATTGTGTGAAAACCGACAAATGATAGCGACCAAACCCCACTGCGCACCGGCTCGTTGTGCGTGATTGACGGCACATTGACCGAGAGTGATCACAGCCGTTTGTTCATGCTCATATTTAATAGCAACTGAGTTCAGGATTTGTTTGGCGAGTAAATTGTGCGGCTGAACTTTGAAACCTGAGTTGGGGCCCCAGACGCGGAGACAGGGAAGTGATTGGGCCGAGCAGAGCATGCACGCTGATAAATGTTTATTTAGTTTTCGATAACATATCGGCCGGCCTCTTCAGCTTCTGTTGAGTGGAACTGGCTCGACTTCCTGTCTCTCTCTCGTTAATCTCCCCCGGCTCACGATAGAAACAATCTATCAGAGTCAAGCTATCAGTCGATTGCAGTCAAAAACCCCATAGATTGTCTGTGGGAGCTACAAAGCAACGTTCTCATGGCCGAGCGGCTTTGAAATTGGGTTCAGTATGAGCTTTGATTGGCTGTCTGTGTATATGTACACTCTTAAAAATAAAGGTTCCAAAAGGGGGTGTCAGTGCCATAGAAGAACCATGTTGGGTTCCTCAAAAAACCTTTCAATGTTGATTTTTTTTTTTTTTTTTTTTTTTTTTTTCTTAGTGTGAACAGAGAGAGTTTTAATGATCTTAAAAACCTTTTCCACTACTAAAGAACCTTTGAATCTTTTTCCTAGGATGTTTAAAGATTCTTCATGGAACCAAAGATGCCAATAAAGAACCTTCATTTTTAAGAGTGTAAATAAAAATACAGTCCAGATTGGCACATGAATTGATTTTACTGAAGGGAAGGTACCAGGTTTGTGCACAGCAGCACTCAGACCTTTTCCTGTTGAGCGTCTCAGGAGTGGTATTTCCTCTGCAAGTTCAAATATCAGGAAAACGTGCATGTGTGTAATGTGCCTGCCCGTGCACGCCTGGCTGTCACTAAAGAGGTATAATTCCAAATACCTCAGTGACAGGAGAGTTAATGTGGTTGCTAAGCAAATCTGCACTTCCTGTGCTAAATAAGAGTTCCACTGACTGCTTCCTGGCTGGTGGGCTGGAAACACACACTCACACACACTTCTACCCTGCTGCAGACCACGCAGTGGTAAATGGGCCTTTGCTAGTGTGCTCATGTAGAGAATAATTGCATTACTGAGGGGGGTTGCCCAACTCAGTGTTTTCATGCTGCATCCATTCGACAGGAAATGAGCATTTTCCCGATTAAATGATCACTGCAATGATATAAGATTTGGTCATCTATTAATTCACTTCTTTCCTGTTAGATTTATTTATTTAAATTTAGACCCTTTGACCTTTTTACTACTCTAGCCAACGCTAAAATGACACTAGTCATTACAGCATGGGGTTACGTAGGCATGTGTAACCCTGTAAGGTAACATTACAGTTCCACCGTGCAGCCATGCAGACATGTAAACCGCATGTGTGTAATGGTCTCTCACACTCAAGACGGCTAGCCGGTCGTTCCGTGAAAGCCAATCCTGATGCCGTGGGTCAACTGTCCATCATGCTGGAGTGAGATTTCATAGCGTCCAAGTTCTTTAATTACAGAAGTAAGGCAGTGGAGCCAAACCAAAGTTCAGGGTGTATAGTACGCTGCAGGGTATTAGCATTTTATCAGGTGATCTGAGCTAGCTGGGTAAGTAATAAAAGTCATAAATTAGAAATCTTATTTATTTATTTTTTGCAATGGTTGTGTGATTAGTATCTGATTTCTTTTTTGATATTTTGTTTTGATATTTTGTCTTGATCATATTTCACCCCAAAGCAAAAAGAAAAAATATAAAATTATATTTTGCGTAAATACAATAAAGCCTAATTTTAAGACCATTAATATTTTTTATACTGTAATGTATTTTCTTTGCTTATAATTTTTTTTTTTTTTTTTACATTTTCACAATGCAAAAATGAATCATAAAGATTTCTACAATGTTATCTTTAATTTATTTTTGCATTGTGACAATTTAAAAAAACAATAAGCAAAGAGAATACATACTGGAAATCACTAGAAATTTGTATAATTTATTTTGCTTTGTGAAAATTAAATAAATAAATAAAAATAAGCAAAGAAAATACATCACAGAACAAAAAAATATTAATGGTCTTAAAATCAGGCTTTATTGTATTTATGCAAAATATAATTTCATATTTTTCCGTTTGGCTTTGGGGTGAAATATGATATGAAATTATCATTATCAACACAAAATATCAAAAAGGAAATCAGAAAGGTTTTGCATCTTATTCTAAAAATATGATGCCACACATATAATAACACAATAAAGGACAGGACTTTAAATATATATATATATATATATATATATATATATATATATATATATATATAATTTTTTTTTTTTTTTTTTTTTTTTTTTTTTTTTTTTTTTAGAATAAGATGCAAAGAATTCTCAAAGGGTTTGAAGAGTTTGAATATTCAGAGGAACTATTTAAGGTTAGTTAGTTAGTTAATGTTTAAGAGTGAAAGTGTCTTCGGTTAAGTGTGCATGTGTCTGTGAATAGGTGGAGTTTTGAGTCTGCATCTGTGTGCTTGCTAGTGTGTGACCTGATTCAGCTAAGTGTGGCGAACTCTCTCTCGCTCTTTTATGGATCAGACTGCACAACAGTGCGCCTGACAGGCTCTGCAGTGCCATGCAGAGTAGCCGTGCCTAGTTTAGCGTAATGCATTTACGCATGGCTGCATTTACTCTTCCCGGGTAGGGTAGCCCCGTAGAGGGCAGATCCAGGACCTTTTTAAAGACTGATATAATCTGTGATATTTATGGGCAGATGTGGTGAGATTACGCTTGATCCGAGGAGGAGAGAAAAAGAGTGTCAGGTTATTCCCAACAGGAGGGATCTGGGATGCACTGGTGGCTTTGATCACAGGTCACCTCTAAAAGGCTGCTCTCTCTTGGCAATCTTAGAAGATATTTTTTCCCTATTTTTCCTTAATATCGAAGGTTTCAGAAGTAAAGCTCAACCCCCTTTCTTTAGTCTCTCTCTCTCTCTCTCTCTTTCCCTCATTTCTTTCCATTTATTACTCACTCAACCCTGTTGTTTGAAGGCCTGACACACCACCACTGGCTTGTCACTCCCAATTACTCAACTCTCTTTCTTTTAATCCCTCCATTCTTTGTCTCTCTCTCAATCCCTTGCTCCTTTACTCATACCAGCTCATTTCTTCGCTTCCAAGTACCTTCACCAGTGTGACATTAGCCTGCGCACCTCACGGTATCAGCTAGCGAGAGATCTCTTCTGAGGGACAAGATGAGAGATGAAGGGCTGGGAGGGGTAAGAGGAGAGGCCTCTGTTGTCATTGAGATAGGGCCAAAACAGTTTCCCTTAGCTTCAGAAAGAGGCCCTCGCTGCTAGTCTCAGCTTATCGCTCTGCTAGCAAAGCACCTTTGGCCTCTGTGGTGATGTTTGTGCCTGTGTGGCTGCTTGTGTCGTGAGAGAGTTAAGGAAGTCTGGCACTATTTTTACAGCAGCAACTTTATTTTATTCTGTGCCTGATTGGAAATTGATAGAAAATTGTTGTTCTTTTTATTATTAGTCATTAAAATATGTCTTTTAAATTCAAACTAGGCTCACTGGGAAAACATGCCTCTACCTACATTTTTGCATAACTCCAAAAACATAGCCTACCTATACAAACAATTCACTGCAGTTTCCACCTGAAATGAACACTTGAGGCAGTAAAACAACAACTTTTATTCTTTTTTTACACATTATGATTACAGGGGCAGAATAGCGATTAACAAAGGCTTATTTTTGCATGGTTCCTTGCACAATACTATTACTGCATCAAAAAACTTTTACCATAGTACATGATTTGTAAACTAATACATTTTGATGTTTGCGTCATATAATCAGCTCCATATGACTTTTCTAATGTAGTAAACTTGGTCGGTAGTGCACTTGGTACAGCACTTCGCTTGCAATGTGGAATGCTCGGGTATGTTTTGAATAAAACTGAACTTTTTTTTTTAGCTTTTTTCTCTTTAAAAGTGTTGCGTAACGTGTAAAAAGCAATGTAATATCAATTTGTTGAAATGTTAGCACAAGTACGTATTTCCACAGAGCCTGGTTGTTTAAATTTAAAATCACATTGTTACCAGAGCTAAAACATTTCTCTTTCTTTGTGTTTTCACTTGGCCTTCTGTTAGCAAGCTAACAGTCCAGCTTACTAGCTTAGCATAGTACTAACTGGTCAAGAAAAGATATTTTGATTACTTAGAACAAGACACACAACAACTGCATCAAATTTCGTCTTGACATTACAGACCTAACTGTATTTGATGAGTTCGCATTTAGCTAAAGTCAAAATTCATTTTAAGACGATTATGGCAGCTTCAGTTTTATATTTCCTGCCATTTTCAGCACAAGATTATGGGAAATATTAGCCCAATGCATGCATTTACACCTTGACTCGCTTTAAATACCACTATAAATACAATCACAATCTGAGCACCTTTAGTATAGGCTAGTTATTTAAACCTACTATGCTTTGGGAGAACCAATCCTAATTTGCATAATATTTAGGACAGATTGTATGTAAATCTAGATGCAGCCAGGCTCTCCACAACACCACGATCATCACATAAAGAGTGTTTGTTCTCAGAGGAGGGGGCAAACCTACAAACGAGTTAAAATCACAATCAGTAGAAGATTAGATAATCAATAGGTTTAATCAATCCTTCTATCTAATCCATCTCAGTTGTGGCCTAGCCGTGATATCACCTCCAGTCAGAGAGACCTTTCTCCAGGTCACGGCAGCAGCTGGTTCTCCGCATCTCTAAACTCCCTAAAGCCGCTTTTCAGATTATCGTCAACAACAGGTAATCAGCACCTCGTCTTGGCACGAAAGGCTTATCAACTGCAAAGTGTACATTATTCACTTTAACTGCCTTCTCTATAGAAACATTCGCTTCTTGTTCACTGGAAGAGCGTCTGTCGTAGCGTTCAACCTCAGTCCCCTGTGGCTCACCTCAGCTTAGCGTGTGTAATGTTATCATCAAAGTTTTATTTCCGTTCTCATGAGTCATACAAATGACATAAAGATTTAGTTTTGGTAGCTCAGTCTGTGTTCGATGGGTTAAACATGCTGACCTGCGTTGCAGACCGAAGGGATGTTTTTGTGTTTCATTACGCAGGCTTATCTGACTAGCGTGTAATGATTCTCCCCCCACCTTAATATCCTAAACTAATAGCATTAGCCAGCTGTTACATGCATCTAAAGATCCGGCACAGAGATTGAGACATTTCACAAAGCGAATACTTTTGGTACAAAAAATATGAAGTGCTTGCCATTCACAACACCCATAAACATTGATTTGAGAGAAAGAGATCCCATCATCTGAGCTCATGGTAATATAACCATGGCACATTAACAGTGTATGGCAAGATGGAGGAGCATCTTTACCCCACAATGGCCGAACCTCAGGGCTAAGATTGTTTCTCCTCATAACAAAACCCTCAGCTCACTCTCTGAAGCTCTGAAGTGTAAACGTCCTAAAGTCGCCTCCAACTCTGTATCTATTTCTTTCCCTTTTTCTCAATTTCCTTTAAACATGAGATCCTGACTCATATTCTTTTGTAATGAAGGGCATAAGGACACAGTGACGAAGAAGCTTTTCCTCAGGCAGGTGTCTGCGCATGGGTCTATGTGCAAAGGGAGGGGAGGAGAAGACAAGAGCCGTCCCACAAAAATGAGGACAGACACTCTAATTGGTGATAATGGCTGAGGTAGAGAGTGATTCTCGCTTGGGAACAAAGCGGCCTTTATTGCCTCTGTGCATCTGACCCTTTCACACACTGCAGAAACTAGAGCTAGAAACTGCAGATTTTTCATTCTACTAAAATTTCATTTTAAAATGTCATATTAGGGGTTATGGATAAGTGATTCAATTTGAGGGTATATTTTATAACTGTTTTTATTTATGTATATTAAAGTATTTTTTTCAATTTTTGATTTTAATGTTTTATTTTTTTTTAATATATTTAGAAAAAAATACTATAGATTTATTTATATTTTTCATTGAAAACCTGGAAATATCAGGGTGGGAAATTAATTAAATCTTAAAACATTATGGAATTTTTTTAATTTATTTTTTGGGGAAATTTCTATAATGAATATATATTTTTAGATGAAGAAAAAATATATTAATTATTCAAATTTCCCAAAAATGTCCAAATTCCAATTGTAGTTAAACAAAAGTATAGCAGTCAAAATGCAATTTTTGACTGCTATACTTTTGTTTAACTACGATGGTAAGGACCCGAGAAAAGTTGTCGACTGTAGAGTCTATCTGATAAGTGGGCTTTCTGGTGGAAAAGGGTTACATATCCATCTCCAGTCCCCCCATCTCCATCAAATGAACTCTCATGTGCTATTAATCAGCCCAGAGAATGAAGATGACGTCAGTAGAGAGCGAGAGAAACAGAGATGGAGGGGGTGACTTCCCTGTTCTCCAGATGTGTAATAGAACTAGAGAGGGGAATAAAAGCTTGCAGTAAAAAGGATCTTGTAAAACAAAATGGACGCCTCTTTCCTCTCCTGGTCTTAACAATCTCAAATTCCCACTTCCTCTCTAACAGAGGAGAGGCCTCCTTATCAGGAGCGCGAAAATGCTTACAGTTACAATTTCACTGAATGCCCTGCTTTTGTCATGGTGAATTATGGGATTGCGGGAAGCTTACCACAATTTTTACCACATCATACCATATTTTGAACATATGGCAGATGTGTTTCCATAAGCTTAGCAGGCTAGTCTCTATGTCTTAGCTCTTGTAGTATCAGTAGAGTATTATTTAGAAGTATTTAGTAGGGATGCGCAATATGTACTGATACCATATTGTTTATTTGACAAATTGGAAAACAGCTTATAAATCATACTAAACAGGTTTGGGTATACTTGTGAAGGCCAAATGTCCTCACTTATAGAGTGAAATATTTTACTGGTCCTCACTAGTTAAAAAGGCTTATAAATTAGCCAAAATATGTTTTTATTTAAATCTAGTGTTTTGCACGTATCTGTGATGGATAGGTTTAGGGGTTGGGTTAGGTGATAGAAAATATCATTAACCTGATATAAAATCAATGGAAGTCTATGCAATGTCCTCACTAATATAGTGAAACAAATGTGTGTTTGTTTGTTTGTTTGTGTGTGTGTGTATATAATATGTGTATATAATATATATATATATATATATATATATATATATATATATATGTGTGTGTGTATGAACTCAAACCTCCTTTTGTCAACAACCTTTGCCCTTTGACGGTCCACAAAACCTATAAAGAAGACACTCTGATTTTCTGGTTCTCCTTCATTCTTCTTTCCAACCATCCATGCACTATTTCCGCTTTACTCTGTAGTTCCTGTCATAGGGTAGTTGACGCCCTGTGTTTCAACCTGACCTGAGACTGACCCGGGCCAGGGGCCGTTAGCAAGCCCGCACTCATTAGGCTGCATTTGGCATCATTAAGCTGATTTGTCTTTGCTGATCACTTTTCAAGATAGCACTTAAAGTGCCTGGCTGTTATTCTTAAAAGGGCTCCAGACTGCCCCTCCTAAACTTTACAGTGTGAAGGGTTATAAACCCAAACGGGTGTGAGCCGTTACGTGGAGCGGTCGTGGGTTCGCGACCTCACCAAAACAAGCACAGGTCTATCTCAGCTGCACTGGTTGGATGGTAGCTTAAAATGAAGGAATGAAAAGATTTGGGCACCTTTAGTACTTCAACTGTCATGAAAATAAAAGTCAAAGTGCAAATGGAAAATGCAACCAAAGACATCCTCAGTTTTGCCAACAGCATGTTTTGTCTCTCACAGTTCTTACATAGCACTTTTCCATGATGATGATGTGCCACTGTGTCTTTTCTCTATCGGTGCCTTGAGGTCTTGAATGCCCAGTTTATGTGACCAGGGTCAAGCGGTCACTCTTAACAGAGGCTCAGGCTAGTTCACAGGCATAATGTGGGTTCCATAACATCTGGCAACCATAAAGTGACATGGCCGCCTAACCTTTAGTGTTAATAGGGGTGAGGGGGGTCCTTCTAAATGTATGACCATCATCTCAAGGTCATACAACCATTGTGTGTAATACAGTTCATCACTGGTGTATAATATCAGAAAATATATATAATCAGATAAGATCAGTGTAAATCAATGATTCAAGTTGCTTTCAATGGGTGATTTAGACTAAAAATAGACTAAATAGATTTAGTCTATTTTGATTGCTACCGTAGACATCAGTGTTTATATCCAAACTATAACCATTTATCCCAGTGCTTCTGTGATCATTTGAAAATTTGTAACAGAAATAATGATACTGTGTGCTTGAAAAGACTGTTTGTGAAGCTGTTTCATACCTACGCATGAAAACTGCTCTCTCTGAGTTAACGGCAACGCAAATGCAGATTTGAATGTTCTGGTGTGATTTTGTCGCAAATAACATTTAATTGTAATTTTATTAATTGAAATAATAAATATCACATTTTCTTTATTGCCATCAAAAGATAAGTAAAAATCCTGGCATAGGCTATTTCCGTTGTTTATCTTAAAAACAATTGGTAAAACTGTCAAAAATGACAGCAGCAAATTGCTAATCGTGAATAAAACACTTCCTCTCGAGGCCTTGCATGTTTCAGAAAGTCTTTTGAGAAGTTGAGAAGAGTCAGAGTGAGGGCAACTGTTCTCAGTTCTAGTGAGAGTTTTGTTGGTCGACACTTTCGGCAGATGCTTCACGAAAACAGCGTTTTGGGCCTAATGCATGTACTCACACCTTCCTCTTTCCATTCTCAGTTCTTATTTGTCTCATTTTTGTGTCTTTTCTCCCCTTTGAACATTACGTTTGTCCAGAACTACAGTCAGACCGGGCTTTCAGATGCAAACCGGCTGATAAGGTAGTGAGAAAGGAAATGTGCTCGCTTTCTCAGATGGGCTCTAGCTAAACCGGGCGTTTACAGTTAGCGAATGGGGTTTAAAGGTTAAAGAAAGATAAACACAACAGAGCCCCCTATCACCACTTATGTTTGCAGGCAACGTGTCCCACCAGGGATATTCAGACATATACAGTGATAAGTGTCTTGGAGCTATGAGGGAAAAAAGGGAGGAATAAACTTGGGAAGTTTATACACTAAGAAAGAGAAAAGAACACGTAGCCCCCTAGCTAGCTCTTGGTGGGGTGACTTAGCCTGCTGAGAAACAGAAAGAAGAACACAGGGAAAAGAGGGGGAAAGAAAATGAAAAAGAAAAAGAAGTCTATCTAGAAGAACTATCATCTCTCGCTCTTTGTCTGTTGGGTTGATCCCTTTTCAGATGAAAAGTGCCACTTTTCAGTCAGTCTGGGTTATGTTAAATAAGGAACATTAGCCAAAGCAATCCTGTTAACAGCATCGGTATTGAAAAAAAGGGGAAGACAATCTTCTTAAGTGATTAATCTCCATGAGAAAGTGGCGTCTTTGAAGAGAATCATCCACCTTAAAATTTCAGCTGATCCGTGTGCGCCCCATCCGTCGGCAGATATTCACAGTTTATCCCTCAAAGACGGTAATGCGTTTCTTTCCTGGCTACCAAAGCAAACATCTCTGTCAACTGAGGACGTAACATCAAAATTGATACACTATAATTCTTTGGTGACCCATTTCAATTTATAAGGATTGAGCCTCCACCAGCATGAGATGAGGAAATACTGCGACTGCAGAATGACTGAGAAATACCTTAGAATTAGTAAAAATTTGTGAGATATAATTTTAAACGAGTTAAAGTTTTGTTTAATGTAATAATCAAAGCAAAGATAATCATTTTTGAAGGGCATCACAATATTTGGAGGTCTGTGGTGTCAAAAAATTAGATTTAAACAACTCTAGAGTTTAAAATATATAAACAGGAGTGCTGAACGTCATAACTGCTTTTAAACATCTGTTGTAAGTGTTGCAATTGTGATTTTTGCTTTAAAAAAAGAAAAAAAAATTTTTTTTTAAATTTGTTATTTGCCAAAAGTCACACAGAAGAAGCTAGATTTCAGGATTTAGGGGCTTGCACACGTTTTCTCTGTTTTGCCTTTTCCATTTCTCCTCCTTTTTTCTCTCTCTCTTTCTGGTAAATAACGGTGAATGATGATCGTTTGTGGGTGTCTGACATATGCCGTAATGAGGGGGTTAGGTGAGAAAAGCAAACAGATTTGCTAAGGCTTCACCTCATTAGCTGAACAAGTGTGTGTGCGCATGCATTTCTTATGTGAGCATGCAAGTGTGTCTATTTGTAAAGCAAAAGGTCCCACTCGAGTTCCACTCAAGCCATGAGGTTCTCGTTAGCTTAGCGTTAGCGCAGTATGTGCCTTCAGCACAAATAAAACGTGCGCGCTTGCTCAAAGAACAGCTTAGTTAGGCGAGGTTTGGTTTTGCACTTTGAAGATTAGTACACGGTTTTGTTATCAATACTATTTTTGCTCTTATCTGACCACACTAAATACACATCACTTGTGTGGCTAACTAGCTTAGCCTAGCAGAAGACCATAATTCAATTATGGTCTTCTGTGGACTTGTAGAACTGGAAATAAGATATTGAATCATGAAATTACTAATAAAATATGTCTTTCAAAAAATCTCTAAAAGACAAGCGGTGTGCCATTTTGAGTCTTTGTGTGCAGCAAATCTTCGAAAAAATGTGTGTGTCTGTGTGTAATTGGTGGTTTTCTGAGGCAGAGGGGGGAACAGACGGCGGGTTTATGGGCTGAAATTCTCTCAGTTATAACTACCTCTAATGAGCTCCACTGCATTGCCCTCCGCCACTTACACGGAGGTTAGAGAAAACCGAGAGAGAGAGCGACAAAGAGAGAGACTGAAAGAAAGATCGAGATCAGCAAATAGGTGCAGAAAGACTTGCAGAGGTCTTCCTTTTCACAAGCTCTGTGTGTTTTGCGTGTGTTTATGTGGCAGTACACAGCCTTGTGGTTTTGTGTGGGCGGAATTTGTTTTCTTTTTTTATTGCGAACTAAAATGTACGTGCTTAACAGAGTCAGGCTTCAGGCTGTCTTCCTTCCCTTGAACTTCAGAGATACTGTTTTTTTCCATAAAACATGCACAGAATAAGTGAAACTGTATGTGTTTTGCAATTTGGGGGGTTGTGCTATCTTGGACTAACTAACTTACTAACTTTCTCTGTTTTTTCTTTTTCTTTTTCATGTTTCTGGACCTGCTTTCTACCATTTCTAGGTAAGTGTCAATCGTTTTTTCTGATACACACTGATCTGGTAAGTTGTGAATATGGAGATGCATGCGAGTTCATGTTAAACCTAAGCAAGGGAGGATCTGGGTAAAATGGTTTTGCGGTAGCGGCTTTTGCAGTGCACACACACACACGCGCGCACACACACACACACACACATATATACACACATACACACACACACACACACACAAACTTAGAAAATGTAGTGAAACTGCAGCGTAGGCCAGCGTGGCTTTAAGATAGACCGAGACACACACCACACTGACTGCTACCGCGGCCGAGACGGTTTACCACCCGACTCTAACATACAACACCGTCTTATCGGAAAGGTACATGCAGTACACCTCTCTATGGTTTTGGTTTTTGAATTCTTTGTGGGGAAACCAAACCAAAAAAGTTTTTTTGTTTTTTTTTTTAAAGACAAAGAGATCCAAATCATTTGTGTCTTGATGTGAAATACCACAGAAAATAATTACCTAATGTGCTTTCACATTGTCTAAACATTTTATCCAGTCTTTCAACTTTTTTTTACAATGTTGCTCCACAGTTGTACATTGGTAAATGTAAATGATAAGAATAATTAATAATGATTATTATTATTATTACTACTACAACGTTAACATTTAATGTAATAGTATTATTTAAATGATTAAGTAAAATGTTATTATTAAGTAATATTATTTATTATAATAATTAAAATAAAATATATAATATTTTTTGAATATAATATTTTAGGAAGTCGTATTTTGTATTTTGGCTTTTTAACCCTTCAGAATGCTGGTTTACTTTCATGATATGTTAGAATTATGAGGGATGATTGAGGGATGACTTAAAATGATTTTTTGTGGTAATAAATCTTATGCCATAAATGCTGTTGATATAGCTTAACTTGAACCTGTACATTCCTTCAAAGGTCAAATTGATTTGTAAGTTTCACAAAGGGCAGAATAGAAAGGGAAGTGAGTATTTTTTTGTGCAAAGTATCACATGCTTTCAAAAATCATTCTGCTGAGCATTTTATCAAAAAGCATGGCTAAAGCATGAACGATGGATGAACACGCTACTAAGTGGACATCTGATAAGGCCACTCTTCCTTCAGTAAATCTATTTTCCCTCGAAAGTCTCTGGGCTTAATGCGTGGGGCTAAATCATGTGAATCATCATGTAGGTCAGGAAGAGCCGCACAACTCTCTTACTACATCACACAATCGCTTTCTCTCTGTCCCTGACTTTTTCTCCCTTCATCACCATTCAGCAAGTGTACAGTGGAGCTGACTTCTGTTGTGATGGTGATGCGAGGAATGTCAAGGAATAAAAAAAGAGCTGACGGTAGTTTGTGGAGGAGTGTGTGTGTGTGAAGGAGGTAGGCACACCCTTGCGGGTTTCTGTATCTCTCAGCTCTCATTAAACTTTAATGGCTTCCTCTCCTGGCTGGCACGAGGCTCCACTTTTCACTCAGCGAGCAGGAAAAAAGCCTGAAAGAGCGAGCGAGTGAGAGAGATGCAAGCGTGCATACTGAGCAGGTAGATCAGAGCAAAGGACAGGAAGGACTAATGCTGACAGTCTCAGCACAACTCAGCGAGACACATGCTAGTGTCTGGCTGCGGAGAGCAGCGTCTGCTTTTGCAGAGCGAGACGCCACCGAATCAGCTGTGGCAACGGTTCTCAACAGACACCTCGTATAGTTTTGCACTTTCAGCTGTGATGTATGCAACTACGCTCTAATCATAGATGTCATTCAAGGCTACACTTGTGCTTTGAACCAGAGTTATAGACAGTTTAAACCAGGGTATTGACAGTTTCCTCTGTCTATAGTCCTTAAGTAGCCACGCCTCTTTTCAGTGTGTTCTGTCTTCCGGTTTGTATTTTCACAGCATGAAGGTAAGATCTTATGGATTTATGAATGAGCTGCTCACTTTAAAATCTTCCTAATCTACTGACATTTGTTATGACATCCGCTTTAAACATTACAATGCTTTGTTAATGCTTCCGTTAACGCTAAAATAAGTAAATCCATTTCACTAGCTAATTACACTTCGACAACAATGTCATAGAAATATACAGAGCTAACGTAAAAACTGAAGTTTAAACACGATACCAAATGGAAATACAAAAATAGTGACTGTTGTCAAACAGGTTTTTTGAACACTCCACCCAATGGTCAGACATATAAATAGTCACCGTTCCCAAACTCACCTAACATGTTGAACCATTGTTTCTATATTGGGCCAGCTGAAATGACCAGTGTTGTTATTGTTTAAAAAATGTTTTGAAACATTGTTTACACTTGTCTTGTGTCAATTTGGTATTGGTGAAAGTATTTAAACCTTTAAGAGAAAAAAGATCTCACTGTCTTTCTTTTCTCATAAAGAAAGCCATGCTGCTGTGATTCCATCTTTATAGCAGAACTTTACAAGCCTTCTTGGCTTCTGTGATAGCGTCACCTGAAAGACCTACAGTTTTTCTGCCCAGCTCTCGTCAGCCTTATATCCTCTCCGGCAGTCATTCTGTTTAAAGAGAGAGAGGAATGTGGGGAAATGAGAGAGGAAAAGAGGGAGAGAAGAATGGCGCTCTGTGTTCCTGGTTAGCGGCGACCATAACTGAAGTGAACTGAGACTAGAAAAACTGTGCCTGTCACTTTAAGAGCCAAAACAGGCTTGTCTGCAGTAACTCTGCAGAGAGAGAAAGAGAAGATGGAACATCTGTAGTCTGGGCCTGTAGCCTTCTGGCTAGACTGCTGAAACTTATTGACTTCCTGTGTGAGAGAGAGAGAAAGACAGAGAGGTAATGTTGGCTTAGTTCCATGCCCTTTTTTTTTTCAATGACCTTGCTTGCAAATTGCATAGAGACCTTCATAAGTGAACATTTGACAGGAAAAAGACAATTTTACATTATTAGAAACACTTTATTTTAATATATTTCACATGAGATTGAGTCTATGTTTTAATGAAGTTGTACTCACAGCTGCGTGAAGCCAATATTGCTGATGTTACATGCAGACTTTCTTCCTTTATTTTTTTCTTCCATTTCTCTGTCTTACACACATACTCATGTTTACATAGCTATTTATTTGAGGTTATGCAATAGACCTCTGTAACACTTTAATTTGGGGAACACATATTCACTATTAACTACGACTTTTGCCTCAGTAAGATCCTAATTTGCTGCTTATTAATAGTTAGTAAGCTAGTTGTATCGTTTAAGTTTTGGTAATGGGTAGAATTAGGGGTGTAGAATATGGTCATGCAGAATAAAGCATTAATATGTGCTTTATAAGTACTAATAAATGGCAAATATGCAAGCTAATAAGCAACTAGTTAAAAGTGAGAATTGTTCTCCATACTAAAGTGTTACCTAGACTTCTATTGTTGGTAACATACTTGTTTTTTAAATTTAATATATTGTATATTTTGCATTTTTTTATATATATATATATTTTTTTTAAATTATTTAATTATTTAATTATTATTATTAATTTATTTTTACTTTTTTACAAATCATTTGACAGGGCTTTAGGCCTAGTTTTAACACTATTTCATCATTGTGATATTTTTTTTTTTAACCTCCATTAAGTAACTTGTTGACGAATCCGCGCTCTCATCACTCCCAAGTGTGCATTGACTGTTGTGAGTTGTTGTCTTGAGCATGTGTCCAATGAGATAATTAGAGCTGATTGCTCAGTGTTTATTCAGGGACTCCACAGAGAATGACTATGTTGTCAGGAGCTGTTTTGTCATGCATGTGTACACACATACACAACGATTTAGTCGTACTGACCCTGCTGACTGCTAAACAGATCTGATAGCGTGTGAGGGGATGTTCATATACCATCTGAGCTTTTTCACTTGCGCACACACAGGGCTTCAACGGTGCATTTGACTGCTCAACCCAGCTCAGACTGTAAAATGTATGTTAAAAAAGACTTTAAACGCAATACATGTGCTGTAGGCTCAGAAAAACACAGTAACTGGTGGGGAGGGGTGCGCTTGTTTGAAGCATGTGCAGTATGAAGACATGTGGAGCGTAAAGGGCAGAGAAGTCTGGCATTACCCACAATCCCCCACACCCCACACTCACCCCCACCTGAGCGCCACCTGCTCTTCTGTCTGTCCTTGCACTGCAGTCAAAATGCGCAGAGACCCCCCACCGCATGGCTGGCATTTGCTCTCTCCCACACACACAAGCGCACTGTCCTCCTCCTCAGCAGTCACAACACATTGTGACCCCCTGCACCTCCCCTGGCATGGGGATGTATACACACACATACACATACAAAGTGAGAAAATACTTGACCTTTTCAGTCTCTGTCCCAAATTATGTAAAATAATTTGAAGTACATTTTGAAATATGCTTTTTGCTTAAAGGGTTAGTTAACCCAAAAATGAAAATTCTGTCATTAATTACTCACCCTCATGTCGTTCCACACCCGCAAGACCTTCGTTCATCTTCGGAACATAAATTAAGATATTTTCGATAAAATCCAATGGTTTAGTGAGACCTGCATTGACAGTAAGATAATTAACACTTTCAAATACAAAGAAAGCTACTAAAGACATATTTAAAACAGTTCACGTGACTACAGTGGTTCAACCTTAATGTTATGAAGCGACGAGAATACTTTTTGTGCGGCAAAATAATGACTTTATTCAACAATATCTAGTGATGGGCGATTTCAAAACACTGCTTCATTAAGCTTCGAAGCTTTACAAATCTTTTGTTTTGAATCAGTGGTTCAGAACGTGTATCAAACTGCAAAAGTCACATGAACCATTGAAATTTCTAAACGTTTCGAAACACTTATGACATAAGTAACTCATGACTACATATTGTTGAATAAAGTCGTTATTTTTGGCGCACAAAAAGGTTGAACCACTGTAGTCACATCTTCTGGGAATTGAAATTTTCATTTTCGGATGAACTAACCCTCTAACGTCCATTTTATCAGTAACCATCCTTATCAGTTTTTTTTCCTTGCCACGTAACTCCAGTTTTTTTCTAACACTAAAGTAACAAAGTCAGAAAACATCCCTTTAAAATGAAGGCCAAGTTAATTGAAATGCTGTTTACAGAGAGAGAACTTGTAAAAAAAAAAAAAAAAAAAGAAAAAAAAAGAGAGGCGACTCTGTTAAAGAGTAAAAAACCCATCAGGAAAGCTTTACAGGCTCTTATCCTTTCACATCCTACTTAAAACAGGAAATGGCTTAGACAAAATGGCTTGATGTTTCTCTCACTTCCATATTGGGTGTTAATATATGTTTCCCTATTTTTGCTGATCCCAGGCCAGTTTGTCCCAGAAGAATGTTTGATGTTATGTAAGTGAATGAATCGAAAAATAAAAACAGGAATGAGTGCACAAACAAAACATAGCAGGGCAATTTTACGCACATCAAATCATTATTCCAATGCTGACGTATGATTGAAAGGTGTTAAATCATGTATAATATCAAAATAAAGCATTAAAATTGAGAACGGCCTTGATTTGTAGAGCTCTAGCACGAGTTCAGGCTGAGTGAGTGGCGTCTTTGGGAGCAGATGCAAAAGAATGAGCTCATTGTTTATGGTTGAAACCTGGTGCAAATCTTCCCCCTAAAATGCTCACAGCTGCCCAACTGCTGTTCAGAGAACTGCTGGCACAAGAATGCTTCAGCCAATGCCTTGAGAGATTAAGATGTCTGCCATCAGGGCACAGGCAATCTTTTGCATTATAGCATGTGGTCATGTAGGGCAATGCTTTGGCTGGTTGACTTCAGCAGCAGTGTGCTCATTTGTTTGCTTTTGTTGGGTTAGACTCTAGGGCTTTGTTCACACTGCACATAAATCAGATTTGGGTTTCAAATCCGATCTTTAGCGCTGACTGTCCGCTCATATTGTAAGTGATGAAATCTGATCTGTTTGTTCTGTGTGCGATTCAGTATATATCTATAATAGTGATGTTATCATCAGGAAATTTGGTCTCTGTCTTTGATTAGACCGTTTACATTGAAAATCAGATTTCAAACTACATATGAATGTGTTTTTTTGTTTGTTTGTTTTTCTCCCCCAATTGGGCATTCTGGGTTTGAAACAGATTTCATGTTTTATTGCAGTGTAATTTTAGTATTCTTTGTATTTTATTTTCATTTTAGTCATTTAACTTAAACTTAGTTTAGTTAGTTTGCCAGGCAACAATTCTCATTTTCGTTTAAGTTTTTCATGCAATATTTACATTTTATTTCAGTTTAGCTTTATTTCAAAACCAAAATTTTTTAGTAGATTTCATTTTAGTTTGTGAAAACACCAGTGTTTTGTTGCAGGTCAGACTTTAAACAATGCAAAAGATTTGAGTAAAAAAAAATTGTGCAAAGCCAGCACACACCTGTGTGAAGAAGACAAAAGTTTTGTGGTAACTGGATGAGCCTGTGTTGACTATTTGTGTTACCAAAACACGCCACAGAGACCAAAACATCCTGTCGAACAAGGTTATTGAAATGCAGCTCTGCAGGTGAAAATGCATATGTTTGAACGCTTTAAATTGCAAAGATTTATCTACGATGAAGGCAGAAAAAGAGGAGAGAATAGTATGTTAACTTTAGTTAGACAACCTACCAATCAGCTACCAATCTTTAATTAGAAACTGTGTTTAAATCTGAAAAAGTCTGCAGACTCTGGATATGGTTAGTTACAGTTTTGCATGTACAGTCACAGGAAATCAAAAGATAATAATATGAAAATAACTTTTTGCATCTACATTGAACTAAATCGAAAGTTCTTGTCTTGTAAATAGGCCCTCTTAAGATGAGCTGAATTGCAACTTCCTTCCATTTTGTGCTTTATTTTATTTCAACCTCCCCACCTCTTCTGTTCCTTTCCACCATCTCTTTTCCTGGTGTGGAAAACGCACTCCTCTGAGCCAAGATACAGGCGATGAGAACAGCAGGAAACACGCCCCTCTCGCTTGCTCAGAGACCGCAAACACTGTCCCACTCAGAGGAAGGGAGAAAGTGAGGATATGAGAGTGTCCGAGAGTGGAAGAGACAGGGGGACCTTAGGGGAGGCATGTCAGTGGAAAATCCTGGGTCTTGCCAACTCATGCTGGTACATCCTACTCCTCATCCACACACCCCCAACCCCGCTGTAATTTCCCCCTTCTCTCTCTCTCTCTCTCTCTCTCTCTCTCTCTCTCTCTCTTTCTTCGTTGAGAGCTAGCTGCCTTCTTCCGATTTTTCTCACTCAGGATTTTACTGAGCACAAACTGCATCACAGGCTAACTGGGGAAATATAAAAGCGGAAGCCTCAGCCAAGCCAAGGAACGCACTCTTGAGTCAATGTGGAAAATTATGCAAAGCTTCTTTTTTCCCCTCAAATGCTTTCCTTATGCATGATTGTGAATGGCAGTTTAAGTTGCAGTAATCCTTTCTGTCATTGAAAAGTTGTGATTGTGTCACTTTGAGAAGCACTTCTAAATCAGAACGAATGGGAGAGATCGTGTCTCCCTACCTTGTCTATCATTTCCACACATTTCTTGTAGTGACACTGATGTGAATCAAAAACGTGTTGCAATTTTTTGCCCCTTTTTGGCCTCTGAATAAAATCTTATAAGATTATGTGTGCGAGCTTCTACTCTTATTGGAAATGGTTATAGTTTTTTTTTTTGAGCTTACACACCAAAGTATTTTTAATTAGCAAATTTCTTCAGTATTTGGCACGGACGTTTCACTGCTTTTATTACATACATTCCTCTCTATTCTGTATCTTTAAACATATAATACTAACATTGCCACAGACAAAACAAGATAGCACAGAGGATGGCTTGTGGCGAGAAAAGCAACACTATTTACGAAATGTTGTTTTGTAATGTAGCTGTGGACTTGGACCAGTAATACGGCAGTTAGAAATCTCACACACATGCTCGCAAATCTCTTAGCATGCGGAAGTTAATATGAAGAAGCCAGTGAGTCAATTGGCTGTATTGGTATTTTTAAGCTTCTTAACAGTGCCTGACCTTTTACCTTGTGGTCTATGGATTGAACTTAGCCTCAAACACTTAACACACTCTGCTAAGGACTGATAAATACACTCTACCTTGTCTGCATGCTTTTGCATAAAGGCAATGTTGCAAGACTAGGCCCTTTTTAAAATCAGCCATCAAATGCATCCGTCACATCCAGAAAGAACAATGTGTTTTATTGGGAAAGCCTTTGGAAATGTAGTACCTCTTGACATCCGTCATCTTTTCCATCTGTGGGCTAAACGCCAAGACAAATATCAATTTTTGTGGCTTTTGTCATTTAAAGTGGGTTTGAAACAAAAAAGACCAGTTTTTCTGGTTGAATGCACGCTCAAAATTGTGTTAGCATTGAGGAAGGTTAACCGCAGCGTTTAAACTGAATTTTCACCCTCGCGTGGCGTCAGTGATTTCATCTTTTATATTCCTTATATTTCTTGCGCACGCTCTCATTTCATGCGCAAACCTCATCATACAAATATTAACGATCCCCAGGAGTTTGGGAATGACGTCTGTGTTCGGAACTGTATCCTTTAGAACTGGCTGAGCTGAACAAGAGAGTGAAAAACAGAGAGAGAGAGAGGGGAATAACAGGACTGGATGATAGATTTGATTTGGTTCTGTTTGTAGAGCTGGAGTTTGGCTTAGGCAGACTGTTATGTCGGTTTCCATGGAGAAAAACACTCGCTCTGCCAGACACTGAAGAGTACAAGAACGAAAGAAGCAAACGGAGAGGGAGAAGGGGAGCAAAAGAAAACACAAGTCGGAAAAAAAGACAAAAGTCTATCCAAGAATTTCTAGGGTGTGGAGACGGACAGTGTATCTCACAGTACTGAGTGATGAATAATGTGTAGACGCACAGTCTCGCGCACATTCTTTTTTACGACGCCCCCAAAATATGCTAATATGAAATGTTAATGAAACAAGATAAAAGGATAGGAAAGCTTCTTTTCCTCCTCTCCCTCCGCTGATTCTCTTCTGCTCCTCTCTCATGATGCATATGCTCTGCGTATGACACGCTATCTGTCTCTTTTATGAGGTGAGTTACAACTCGCTCCTGTCTGTCTTCATGAATGAGGGATG
This sequence comes from Elopichthys bambusa, assembly GCA_037101425.1. NCBI lineage: Eukaryota > Metazoa > Chordata > Actinopteri > Cypriniformes > Xenocyprididae > Elopichthys > Elopichthys bambusa. The sequence goes on from CM074446.1 coordinate 22,291,201, forward strand.
AGACCCATTAGCAGAGGCAGAAAGAGAGGAAAGGAGAGATAGAGCTCTGAGAGGGATGATTGATGCTTTGAGTTTTATTCGACAGATTGAACTGAGGCAAAGGTCAACTTTTAAAGAGAGCAAGGCTCTAGAACCCAAGGCACTTTCATAATTACTGTGTGTTTTAGTGTGTGTGTGCATGTGTGTGTGAGAGGAAGAGAGAGTCACTCATCTCCTATAGTAGGAAATTAGTTTTAGTGTAGGTTTTTTAATTTAAGGGGGATTTGGGAGGGTGGATGTGAACATTTGGGCATGTTTGGATGGAAGAGCTTTGCAATATATCAGATGTTCATGCTATACGATTTGCTTACAATTTAAAATGAAGCATTATTGTGTATATCATGATGATTTTAATGCATATTTATTTTGCATTCCTAGTGACAGTCAAGTTCAAGAGGGTTAAGACAAAAATGTTTTAATAGTGTCTCTGATTTTTGGAGACTCCGTGAATAATTTGAGACATGAGGCAAATTAATAGTTGAATCGGAGTTCCAAATCAATCCTTTGAAAAGGAACATTTGAACTGATTCATTTACATGAAATGAATGAATCAATTGATTTGGAACTCTGATTCAATGGTTCATTTGCATCATCACTTAAACCCAAAAATGAAAATTCTGTCATCATTTACTTGCCCTCAAGTTGTTCTAAACCTGTATGAGTTTCTTTCTTCTGTTGAACACAAAAGAAGATATTTCGAAGAATGTCAGTAACCAGACAGTTGACGGTAGCCTTTGACTTCTGTAGTATTTTTTTCCTACTATGGAAGTCAGTGGCTACCGTCAACTGTCTGGTTACCGACAATCTTCAAAATATCTTCTTTTGTGTTCAACAGAAGAAAGAAATTCATACAGGTTTGGAACAAAATGATGACAGAAATTGTTTTCATGACAAGTTTTTTTATATATATATAAAATGTCTTAATAGAGATTATATGTAAGTAAATATATTGCCCAGATGTGGTGGGTGTGGGTTGGTGATTTTTGTAAGGGTGTCTTTTTTTTTCTCAGTCACAGTCTAAGCTTTCGTTCTGCCTCACTGAAGACTTTCGAAAGGCAGATTTACATTAAACAAATACACAGACACGCAGATGTACAGTTGGACACGCCTCGGTACTTCAGAGAGAGACTGAGAATGAAAGAAAGGCCTGTCCCTTTTTTCCACTCGGGTTTGTGAACGAGGGAAAGGAATTTCCAGCTTCGTGTCTGTACGTGCACGTCCGCTATCAGATTATCGTCTCAAGGTTCAGGTGTGCTCAGGTATGCAGCGCCCCTGCATTGGACTTGAGCAATGCCAACATGATCATGCCCACCTTTAGAGGCAGGTGCACACAAACAAACACACAGCAGACAAGCTCACACACATCTACGAGGCTGGCACTCCCTTTAACTACACTGCTGGAGCAAACAGGGCACAAATCTCTTGACACACAGACATAAGTACGCGCTGAAAGCCGCTCTTCGGTTGGCGCTGTGTTGGGAATTGCTATAGTAACGCCAGTGGCACGGTAGAGCTGGCAGGATTTAGTTTGCTCGGACGCATGGGAAAATTGCTCTCGTCTGGACCCTTATGTTTTGGTCAGTGGATTAAGATCACATTTTGGATAACGTTGCCATTTTTGGCTTTGCTTCGAAGTTTCGTCTAGTGCGTGTTTGTGTGTGTGCGTGATAGTTTAGTCTGCATAAGAGGTATGAAAAATATCTTCTTCAGATCAGTGAGGAGCCTTTGTTCTGCGTTTCTAAAGAAACAACTCTGAATCTAGGTTACATATTTAGCAAATTATAATGATTTTTGTAATTCGTCTGTTCACACTAAAACGTAAAATGCAAATGTAACAACACCGCAGCCAATCAGAATAATGTTGATATTTAAAGAAGCCATATTTTTTTTTATTCAAGGCCAAGTCTTGATTTTGTTTTTGGGGTCTACTAGAATAAGCTTTTATGAATAACCATTATTTGTCACATATTTTACATTGCTGCAGCACCTCTCTTCCCAGTCTGTCAGTATCGCTCTGTTTAGTTTCTGTCTATATCAGGCCCCTTCTTCTGGAAAGCGCAATGTGCTCTGATTGGTCAGCTGGACCAGTGTGTTGTGATTGGTCAACCACTTCCAGTGTGTTTCGGAAATGTCACACCCCTTACCATAACCGTGAGTTACGCAGAGAATAACTCTGCCGTGTACGTTCCTGGAAGAACATTTAAGACTACAATCGATCAGGGAGTTCAGAAGCAGTGCTTACTCTAAAAAATGACTGTAAAAGACGAAACAAATATACACGGTAAAATACCGTTTTCCATTCGAACAGAAATATACCATAAAAACAATGCATTCTGGGTAATATTTGTCATTTTAAGAAAAGAGCTGTATAGGCTACTTTCTCGAAAATGACAAATAAAAACAATGCATTAAAAAAAGCATAATAAATCTTCTTTAATATACAGTTATGTGGATACAGATTTGACCAATGAGATTTCACTATGGGCAGGGCTACAGCACAATACCAAACAACTGATAAAACATCCTATTGCCTGTCGATAGTTGTTAGTACAAAAACTATTTTCATGCAAAAAATGTTTTTTATGTCATATCTAGTCAGTATAATACAGATCAGCGTACATTAAAGTGCTTCATAACTTTTCATAACTCACTCTTTTGTGTACATTTTTCTTTTTTTCAGCCTCAGAATATTTCATGTATACGTAGCAATTTATGCAACTCCAGGCAAATGAAGCGATAAAAGATTCTTGCGCTTTTAAGATTGGAATGCGAGTGTGGATGGAGTGAATGAATAACTGAAATGTGTTTTCTGATAGGGGTGAGGACGAGGTCAGCGCTTCTTTATTCTGTGCCGTTATAGTGTCAGACAGACTTTCCTGCATTGACACATTCTTCAGTAAAATTGCTCTTTCTACCACCGCTGTTGGCACACACACACACACCCAAATACACACACACACACACACACACGATGAGGAAAGCAAGATTGTTCTCGCTGAGGAAATAGTTATCTTCCTGTCTGCGCACTAAACGGTTAGTGAGAAACGTGTGTCTTCAGAATTACGGTACAATGGCAGGTTTAATTGACCCGGTCAGGGTTTGTCCTAGACATCATTTAACCAGGTCAGACTAAGGTGTGAAATGAGTAAAACTGAGCTGCCTGCACGTCTTTAATCGAAATTATGTGTGTGAGTAATTATTATCAATCTAATAATGTCACTCTAAATCATGATGACTTGTTGTCAGTGTAAACACAACACTTGATCATATTTGTCTAAGATTAGTGCCTAGTTATAAAATCCCAAGCCTGTCAGACCTGAACCATAATGACAACTTTCTACCTGCTAAAAAGGAATGGCTTCCCTTGCATTTGCCTACATAAAACATGTACATTAACTGTCTAAAACCTGTGTTAAACGTGAGGTTAAACAGAACCACCCAGACAGAGATATTTTCTCACTCTTTCTCCCTTTCTTTCAGTCTGTCTGAACATGTTTGCACTAAATTGTCTCTCCTCTCCGGCAGTCACATAAAACCAGTCCTTTTTAATTAAGACCAACTCCAGTGAGAAAAGTGCCAAGCTTTTTTCCCTTTCCTATTTTTTTTCTTTTTTTTAACCACAACATCCTGTCTTTTTTACCCCTCTCTTGCACTCCTCCTCCTCCTGCTTCTTTTTTTTTTTTATTGCTGTTATTTCTTTAACACCTCCCCTCATCAAGGAGGAGAACATTAGTGTCTGTCTCTCACCCTTCATGTTTGTTTTGATACAGACCAGATGGAATCAGGATCTTCTGTGACCCCCGGCCTACTCTGCGCTTGCTTTTTCTTTACATCTCTTCCTTTTTTCCCCTTCCTCCACTTTTTTTTTTCTGTTAGCCAAGTCATCAAACTATGAGTTGAAATTTGGGTATGAATTGTACCTTTCAAAGTGAAGAAAATCCTTAATCATATCTGACAATATTTCTAGCGTTCACAGTTGTGACAGAATAAAATATATTTTTATTTGTAAAAAAATCAAAGTATTTATTTCCCTTTATGAATAAAATGAACATTTAGAAATCACAGTTATGAAAAAAAAAACATTTATATTAATAAAGATGCAATCCATTTATTTGCTTTCTACAATAAAAAGAACCTGATTTAAAAAAATAAAATCATCAACCAACTAATATATAAATAGTATGTTTTATTTTAAAATGTCCCTTACAAATCCAAACCATTAATTCAATTGACTTTTTATTATTTTATTTTATGCTTATTTTATTTATTTTTTTATTCAACATATTCTCATTTACTTGCATGTTGTTTGCACAAAATATTAAAGATATCCTGGGAATCCAGGAGGACAGTTGAACTCCACATGCCCCCTCTGGCTTGCCCTGACCTGGCTTTGGCGAGCAGTTGTCCCCCTCTCTGCGTGCAGTTTATAGCGCCCTTGCTTTCTTCAGCCTGATTAGGGTTGGGGGGGCACAACAACCGGAATGATGGCTGTAAACTTCAGACTGTTTACGACTCAGGACTGGTCACTCACCTCTGAGTGAACCCACCTAAACAGAGAGAGAGATCGCTCGACCCCAACTTCACCCCCGTTTTTTTTTACAGGCCCGTTTTTTTTTTTTTACAGCTCTCTTAGGCCCTTTGCACTCATCCCTCTCACACCATAGTTGTTGTTCCCCCTCTCTTTTTACCACTTTATTTCAGTTTTCACTGTTTATCAGTTTAACACCTGGTCTTTCCATCAGCGCTGTGGTCACTGTGTTTTTAAAAACATGCCATCAGTAAACGGTCTGTTTCCCATAGATGCTTTAAAGGCACCGTCATGAACATAAGAGTGTTGTATTATCTAGTGTTTTTTATTGTTATTTCTATGTATCAGAAGAATACCTTTTGCACATCTTTGTCTTTTTTTTGGTTGTAAAAAATAAAATAATAATTAAATAAAAACTGTCATAATTTAATATAATTTAATTATGATAAATTTAAAGGATTTCATAATTTGACCCTTTTTACAGAGGACATCAGTGTCAGTTTTAAAGGGGGCCTATTATGCCCCTTTTCACAAGACGTAATATAAGTCTCTGGTGTCCCCATAATGTTTCAGTGAATTTTCAGCTCAAAATACCCCACAGATCTTATTATAGCTTGTCAAATTTACCCTTATTTTTTGTGTGTGTCCCTTTAAATGCAAATTAACTGCTGCTCCCGGCCGCCTTTCCAGAAGAGGGCGGAGCTTTAACAGCTCGCGCTTCAAAAACAACAAAACTGGAGAATCTCACTCAGCCAAAATGTCAGAAATTGACAGTAGCGGTGTTCAACCTTACATGTTTGAACCGGAGTCAGACACTGATGGCGAGACTCAGGAAGAAGTTACAACTTTTAGAATGCAACTGGATGTTTCTAAATGGTTAGTGGATATATTTATGTAGCTGTTGTGGAGTTAAGTTGATTCATTCAACTCATCGACTTGCATGTACCGTCATGTTAATCTTTTGTGAAAATCCAGCGTTAAACTGACCCTCGTTTGTGAAGCAGTCTGACGTAAAGTGATTTGCGCAAATATATAACACTTTACCAACTTTCTTCAGTACAACATTTCCTTCATAAATGAAATTCAACCACGGCGTTCTCAGTGGTTCAGATGCCGGGGCTCTTATATTTGTTGGTACGTCCAATAACAGAACATTTGTAATGTTTTGTCATCTGTGTTCAAACACCTTATAAAAGTGAATTTTAAATAATAGGTCCCCTTTAAAACAATGGACCAATCAGAAGAAGCTAAATTTCTGATACCATCCAGTATGATAAATGAAAATAATCACTAATATCAGCTGATAGCTGATATGGTACCTATATATCATGCCTCCTACAAACAATTCTTGTTTCATTCAGGTTAATTGTGAAAATGGGTCTGTGGTGCACGTGTGTGCATGTAAGTTCTCAAGTTGCAGGCCTTTAATGTGCTAACTTAAGAACAGCAGGTGCTGGTTTTGACTTTAACACCATGACTCGAGCAGACCCACACACACACATATACACATGCTCAGAGTTGCCTGAGCTGCAATGGACACCAGCCAAGACACACACATACACACACACAGCCACCCAGGTCTCATGTGTCCTGCCCTTGCTCTGGCTAGACTGATAATTGATTGCTGGTTAGAAGAGGGCCAAAGCGTCAACTCGGCAGTCCAAGAGTATGTTAAAGTCACAGTGCGCTTATAGTGCATTTCAAACCACCAGCAAACACATTAGTGCATGCAGGTCAGGCTGAACAGGGTTTCCTGAATGTCAATAATGTCTGATTACTGATTACTGTTACGAGCATCCATAGTCATTCATCAGGTTTAAACACAACAAAAGTGTAACTGTTTTTAACTGAAACATAATGTTCATGATCTGCATATGTTCGTCTTAGGTTTATTGTTTCAAAATGTAACTATATTATCACCCAGCTCTGTATATAAACTTTATCGGCAGACAAACAGTATCTTGCATAGGGAGATATGTATACTATATTGCATATCTCAACTGCTTAATTGATAGTATGATAACAAAATGTAAACTATATTATCACCCAGCTCTAATCTGCTAAATGCAACTATATGGCATGAATATATTATTAATTAATGTATATTATGGCATGAGACATTAACATTATGATTTTCTGTAAAACTGCTTTAAAACAATGTGTATTGTGAAAAGCGCTGAACGAATTAATTTGACTTATATGATGTACATAGAAACAGCACAGTCAGATTATAAAAAAGCATCTGACTAGCACAAGGCAGGCATTAGAGTTGTTTGACAGAAGTAGGACAGGGCATTTGGGCACAGAGTCATTTTTTCCCATGCCCCCTTTTTGTCGCCCTCCTCTTTCTCTCTTTCTGGCACACTTTCCAATCCTGCGTTCAGAGGAGAAGGACCTCCTGCTCTGGGAAGCTAATACCAGGTGGGCCACCTGCAGTTTTTTGTATTTCTCTGCATGTACGTGCAGAAATTCGGATGTGACTAAGCTGATCAGTGCTCCATAACTGGCCCTAGCAGCACAGGGTCAGAACAGGTTAATGTGTGCGTGCTTGTTTGGAATGAGGTGAACTATCATGGAAGTGGTCGTTATATTTCAATATATAATGCAAACCTTTGCACAAATGGAAAAAAAATGTTTTAGTCTTATGGGTATTGGTACGGATCTGGATTATGGTTTTAAGATACTCATTTAAAAGTCTGTCTGTTTGGGTTAGGACGACTAATACGAGTGGATTATAATCCCATCTGCCCATCGCTGGATAACGTACCTCGCAGATTAAGAGCCGAGCCGGCAACACGCATGCAATTCACCCAGCACAGTGCGTCTGTCTGTTTTCCTCTAGGAATCAGTGTACTATCTGGTGGGAATCTTTGGATTGACCTGGTTTATGTCGCCTCTTCTAACCTACACATCAACTTAAAGATAGAATCAATGCCAACGACTTGTCTCGGATCAATTAGGATCGGTTTGTTTAGTGGGCAGAGACATTCTTTATTGATTCGTCACACACGTCGGTACAACTACAGATACACCTCCACGAATGCTTCATCTGAAGGGAAGAAAGGGAGGGAGATAGAAGGTTTTTCATCCAAAGTACTTGTAATACATACACCAATTACAATGAATTAAAAACGTGTTTACCATTACTGCCATATCCAGTATCACTCTGGAGACTGTATGTTTTGTATTGTCCCTTTGTATTGACATTCTTCACAAAACAGTCCGGTGTGAAATGATTCATGCAGACATAAACAAATTTCGGTAGAGTTGAGGGAGCATTTTCTTCAAAAACAAAATGAATCCACCTCGTCTTCGGCGGCTTAGATTGGGGGAGTAAATGGAGAGAGCTATGTGGATTAATCCATCCAGCTACAGAACAATTAAAACGCTTGGGAGATGTTATCGTCAGTGCAGTAATGGCGGACTGTACAACTGGCAGTGAACTCGCTCAGGGCGGTTCTATGTTAAAATGGCAGTGTCTGTCAACATTTGTGGGCGGGGCCTGTGGCTTTTGTGACGTCACACTGCCAGGGATCTGGAAAGGGCTTGTTCTGAGACACTGCTTATGATTTATGGTGATTAAAAAAAAAAGGAGTGGTTGGATTTTTATCATTTATAAGGTGGTTGTGTACACACACTGCCAACACAAATTCATGTCCAAACACCATGCAAAAGTGAATTCTGCATAATAGGTCCCCTTAATGTATGTTACTATACAGATAGATAGATAGATAGACAGACAGACAGATTGATCATTTATAATTACATTTTTTATTACATTGTGTATGTGTGGGGGGGATATTTGAGTGGAAATTTTTTTGCTGTGAAACGATAAGCTTTCTTTTTCCTCACCATCTACAGGAGGCCATTTCCCCATTTTCACCCATGATGATGACGACCCATTTCCTCTCAGATAGGAAAGCTGTTTACCGGTCTGGGTCTGTCTGGACTCTGTATGTGTGTGTGGACTGCTTTCTAGCAGCCACCACGAGACTGTGATGATATGAAGCCATGCTGTGAAAAATCCCTTTAGCATGGCTCTTTTACAGAGGATTTGTCTGTCTGTTGGAGAGAAGAACACACCATGATTGTTAGTTAGGGATTTAGAGTTGTAATTTAAGCGCTTACTTCCTTGAAATGGTGATTTTGTTGAGGGGAGAGGTGTGTAGGCTTAGCTCTGCTAACGCTTGTGTTAGCATGAAGATATAATACATTACTGCTGCGCTAAATTTTAAAAAAGGCGGAAACCAAAAGCTTGCGTGTGTGCGTGCAGTTATGCATGTGAGGCACAAAGCCAGAGAGCGAGGTCTGCATTAGTGGAGCGCTGTCTGGGTCAGCTGTGATTGTGTTAGACTGGGGCCATCTACCATTCATTTGCCACAGTCTGGAGCCTGGCTGTAAATGAACCTGGCATTAACATGCTAAATCACTCCGGCCTGGTGGTGCCATCCGATTGGTCATCGTCTCTGCCCCCCTGTCCCGGTCAGCGTCCCACGTTCACGCCACCTTGCGACCTCAATCCAGCACTGACGGCCCATTGACCTCTCAGAGAGTGGGTGTCCATCCTGTTTTCACTGTGCTAAAAACAGATCTATATAGAGCAATCTCATTGACGCAACAAACATGTTAAATCAAGAAAAGAAATAAAACACATCCCTGCACTGTAAAAAAATATTTTCATGATTTATCACAACATTTTTTCTTTTGTCAAATCAATTTCAATAATTAATGTGGTTCAGATAACATACTATTTTGAGTTTTGTTGATTAAACCAATCGCCTTCATTGTATTAACTCAAATTTTTAATTTCAGTGAACTCAAAATTTTAAGGCAACCAGGTAACTTACTTTTTTAAGTTAAACCAACCATTCTTTTTTACAGTGTAGAGTTCATGAATATATCTTCACCTAACATTCATTCTCAGTGAAGTATGGAGAGGGTAAACTAAAACAAAGTAGCAGCTGTATTTGAAGGAACATCTAAAAATATATTAATGTTATTAATATTATTTTTATTACTTCATACTTCATATTTACAATAAAGTTTGGGGGCGCTAGAAAGATTTTTTTAAATGTTTTTGAAAAAAGTCAAGGCTCACCAAGGCTTCATTTATTTAATCAAAAATAGAGTAAAAACAGTAATATTGTGAAATATTGAATTTTCAGCATCATTACTCCAGTCTTCACTGTCCTTCAGAAATCATACTAATATGCTGATTTGGTGCTCAAGAAACATTTCTTATTGTTATCGCAGTTGAGAACAGTTGTGCTGCTTGTTGTCCTGCAGAGTTTAGCTCCAACCCTGAAAAAAACACTCACCTGCCTGTAACTTTAGTAATCCTGAAGACCTTGATTAGCTTCAGGTGTGTTTAATTAGGGTTGGAGCTAAACTCTGCAGGACAATGGCAACCTCCAGGATCAACGTTCCCCACCCCTGATTTAATGCATCCTTGCTGGATAGAAGTATTAATTTCTTTCGAAAAACACTTTTTTCCCCCCCCCAAATATTTGAACGGTAGTGTATATATCATAATATGTTATTTTGAATGGCAAAATCTGCTTCTTCAGAAATTCCAACTTTTGTGCTTCACCCAAAAAAAAATAAAAAATCAAACAACACATTTTTTTGGCGTGAACTATTCCTTTAAATGAAGGATATATCTGAATCTCGAGGCTTTACTAAGGGCTTCGAGAGAGGGAAAGAGGGTGGGAGAAAAGAAAGGAAAGTAGTTTTTGTTCTGTTATTCAGATACAGCGTTGCAGTTGCTATGGGAGACAGTGGAAAAAGAAGAACAGAATATTCTAGTGGAAAGCACAGCTGCTAAAGGGAGAGAGAGAGAGATTTGAGAAAGTTATGGTCAGGAATGGTCATCTCTCTCTCTCGCTCTCTCTCTCTCTCTCTCTAACAGCTGTACTTTCCACCAGAAAAGTCGTCTCTTCTTTTTCCGACCCTGTTCAGGAGACTGCTGGGTGCTGGGCAGTTGTGTGGCGGCTCAACGCTGCTATATTCAGGCCTGCCGTTAATAGCTCCCTCTCTATTTCAGTCTCTCCTTCCTGCCGCTGCGGAACAAGAGCGCTCAGGCTAATTAAAACCGGCTCACACCCCCGAGCCGCATCCCGTATGTGTGGCGCTCAGGTCCGGGTGGGTCAGCATCAGGAACAGAGGCCATGCATTGTCCCCAGCGTTCCCCGGTGGTCTCCTACTTTCCATAATGGTCCCGGGTTTTCATAACACTTCCGAATGCTTTCATGACTCTCAGCCGGTTATGACCGACGTGTCCCTGTGTGTTCCGACTAGACTGTGCATGCTGGGAAGGACACAGCACGCACACGTATTGCCACGGGAGGTGGGGTCGTTTAAGTTCGTCCTGTTGTGTGTCATCCCCTATTTAAGCTATTTTTAACGGCCCCCTTCCGAATTATTTCTTTATTAATAACGCAATTGTTTCTGCGGGCCACAAGCCGGAAACATGGGGCCATTTATTTGTTTAATTTGATTTGGTGTTTACCCAAATCTGATGTAAACGGACCATTGATTTCTCAATTCTTGTTGACTGCAAGTATTATGGAGGACAACAGGGAAAATGGAGCATTACGAAACAGATGGGGTGAGAGATGGCTGCTCAACTGCTGTTTGTCATATTTCTTATACTTCCTTCTTATAGGAAATGACTAATCACAAGTGAGAGTTAAAAAGGATTGCTTGTGTCTCAGCGCTCTGTAAAATGTACAGAATTTTGAAGAGATTAAAAAATGTATTCTAGTGGAGACTAACTTCATCATATACTACTATTCGGAAGTTTGGGGTTGGTAAGATTTTGTAATGTTTTTGATAGAAGTCTCTTATGCTAACCAAGGCTGCATTTATTTGATAAAAAATACAGAAAAAAGAGTAATTTTGTGAAATATTTAGTAATATTATTATTACTGGCCTCAAACTTTTGAACTGTAGTGTATGCTACGTTAGCGCTGCATTAGCACTGCTGCTAAATAAATGTCTGTAAGCGATTTGTTTTGAAACACCTCTAATAAAATGTCCAGACAGATGAAATGGGTGTCTTGAGAAATCATATCTGTCTCTATTATGACTGTAAGCTTTGTAAACAAAAAAGACAATCACTTTTTTTTTAGCTAACCAAGCATAGCGATTTTGAAAATTAGCCTCAAAATTAGCATCAGAAATGCTGTCTGCTTGTGTCTGTGTAGGTTTGCTAAAAAATGTTTGGCTGTCATATGTTTTTGAAGGCAAGGTTCGCAGAAAAAGACTGCAGAATAAAGTTAGCAGAATGATGGAAATTAGCAAAACGGCTAACATACAGTAACTATTGAGATGTTCCAGATTTCTCCGGAACACAAAAAAAGTGATAGAGAAGAGGAGAGAATGTGATAGAGAATAGTAGGGTTAGTTGCAATAATAAATGGATTACGAGTCAAAAAGACGACCCACACACATTCTTGTCTGAACTGGCTAGTTGAGCATCAGTCAGCGCCACACACACACTCATCCTCATCTTCTGAATCAATCACTCTTTCATTTCTCATCTCATCTTTTGTTTCCCTTACATTTCTTTCAAGAGTTTGTGACCTCTGAATCTCCCTGAATGAGAGTGTGTAGGCCATGTTTCCTATTCTGTGTGAGTGTGTTTGTTTTGGCGCTTCTCTCGGTCCGTCACATGTAGAGACATGTGTGTTTGACTCTGCAGAGACTACCGAAATACCTCGCACTGTTCCACTGCCCCCAAGTAATACTGAGCACCAGTGTGTATGAGCCCCCCATCCCAGGCCATCTGTCTGGAAACAGGACATGCCTGCACACACATATAGATTCACACACACGCACACTAATCCACAGTTATTGATATGTGTCTGTACTGGAACTAAAAGGGACAGGTTGTCTAACAACTAACTAGTCATTTTGTGATTTTGACTAGATTCTGATATCGGGACACCAGCCTAATTATACAGGGACTCCGTCTAAACCGATTAGCTGACTAGTCGTTCATAAAACCCACCAACAAGTTGATTTTGAAAATATGTCGCTTTGTTTGTCATCCAACCTAACCTGCTCCCACTCTCTTTCTCTTTCTGTCTATCTTCCCTCCCCTTCGTATGAGGAATGAGAGAAATCTCTCTCTCTGACTCTTTCTATCTTGCTATGGCTGACTTTATGAGGTCATAAACGCTGGAATTTTTCGGTGAGGCTCTCTGAATATTTTTATGAGCACACTCACGATGGCGGCTCCTTTGACAGCGCTGAAAGGCAGTCATTAAAAAGAGAGCGAGAAAAGAAGGCAGAAGGGAAAAAACGAGTCCTGGCTGAAAGAGGCTTCTCTCCTGAGGGGGTTTAAACTGTCACTGCGTTTGAACTTTGCTAGAAACGACTGCCATCTGCAAGCCGAAAAGCAAGTTCACCACTGTCTCACACTCCGAGGAAAGTTTATAATCATACAGTTTATTAGTGACAAAATCAGTATTGTTAAATAGTTGAATTGTTAGTTAGTAGTAGTAGTAGAAGTATAACATTTTATTTTATAGTATACAATTTTATACTTATTTTTCAATTTTTTTGAATCTGTGTGATCAATACATTACAATACAATACAATATGTAAGCAATAAGGTATGAGAGGCTGTGCTGTATCGTGAATAAATCATGGCTGAAGGGCGTTGTTGGGCATGACACGATGCTTCAGCCGTGACTTATTCATGATGTACCTTGAGTACCTTACTGCTTTTATAAAACGGTTACCACACAATACAAATATTAAAGCCAAAAATATGTATCAATGCAACTTTCATGAAGTAAAATCACTTAAAGCCTTCCTTCCGCCGGAAAAAATAGTCCCTGCCTGTGAAGAGCAACAGAAGTTATATTATTATGCCATTAGATGGCAGCAAAGACTGTCTTTATGAGTGTGTCAGTCAGTAGCGAAGACTTTGAAAAGACTGAACTGTTGTGAACATGGAACAAGACCCAACTGACAAATGCTTTGACTAGCACTGTCAGTCACGGGAAAACCCCTTAACTGTTAAAAGGACAAGATAATACATTGGACATTTAAACAGATTTTTTATTATGAACATAGGACTGACTTGAAGGAAAATGCTATATAATATAATATAATATTTTAAATGTTTATTATTCATTGATTAAGCCATCACTCAGTTGGTTTATTGTCCATAATAAAAGATATTTATTTATAATAAACATTTATAATTAAAATATAAAAATATTTGTACACTCATTGACAGAAAAAATACACAATTGACATTTGATATATCATTGTAAACACTGCTTTTTAAAAAAAAAAAAAAAAAAATCAAAAACAGACAAAACCATATTTATGAAATAGGTTATTATATTGGTTATCGGCTCTCAATCAAAAAAAAAAAAAAAAGCTGATTGTAACAAGAGATTAGAGATCTGGCTATTAGTAGACATGAGGTAAGACATGGTAGAAGAAAGCAACATACATTCACTCATAGATCAATAAGCGTCCATTAGGGTCCAGCCTCAGCAATTTCAGCAACTTTTAAAAAACATTGAAATGTGATTATCTTGCTCTTAGATGCTTTTAACTTTGAGAGTAAATGAGTCATAGATTTATGCCTCTCTCTGGATTTCCTCCCCTAGTCTACATGCACCCGAGGGCTCTCTCTCTCTCTCTCTCTCTCTCTGCAGTCTATATATATTTCGCTGTCTTTCTGCTGATGTGCGTTGTCGTTTGCATTATCAGCTTCTTATTTTGAATAAAGTTTGTTTTGCAGATTGGAATATTTAATTTGTTTTTGATTACAGTGAGATGTGTGATGATGACAGTCGTGAAAAAAGCAGGACGTGTACCGTCTTTCCTGAACTAAGGATTTGCCCCCTATGTGTCCGAAGGGAACAGGGTCTACTGCGTTCCCACACAAGCCGTTGCCAAAGCAAATTTGGAGAGGAAGTGGAACCCTATCCCTCCTCTCTGGTGTGACCAAGTTTAGAAAACACCAGGTTTATGTGTGTGTGTGTGTGTGTTTCTAGTTGAATATGCAAGCAAGCAGCTGCACAGAACGGCTCACTTTTGAAGTGGTTTCGTGTGTGCGGCGGCGTTTGTGTGCTGCTCTGTGGTTTTAGGTTTGGAAATGGAGTCCGTGCTGGACCCTGCTTGTGCGATTGCAGGAGATGGTTCTTATTTAGTTGCTTTGCCTTATTGTGGTGCACTTGTGAGTGTTGTGCGGCCTTGTTATGTCTGGAGTCACTGGACTCTTCCTGGAAGTCCAACCTCAACACACACACACCACAGACACTAATGACAGGCCTGAATCCTCTGCCGAGACCTTTGTCCAACAATGTACAGCAAAAGACTTCTAACCACCATGCAATCTGAGTGCTAAAAATAGCCCAGACATGATGTGTCGTTCTGCCCATTGCCCGTTCAGAAATTTGACATTTGAATGCAATGTCAAAAAAATAAAAATAGTTATTTATTAATCATTTCTAATACAAATATTTAAAAAATAAATGAATAATACAAATAATCATTATTTACATTACATCATAATATTAATTAATATAAATAATTTAATTTAATTTAATTAGTTTTTAAAAAAACAATTTTATTTTGAAAAAATATTTTTATTTGTTAAAGTCTTACATGATTATTTTGTCTTGCATGCTTATTTTATCTTATTTTTAATTATTAAATATTTAATTGTTTGTTTATATACTCTTAAAGTACTTATTAATGTTTTGAATTAGTTTTTTTTTTTAATTATTAGACTTAATTTTAATTTTAATTCAAGTTTTTGTAATTTTGTTTCCGTCATGCTTATTTTTTATATTTCTGTATAGCTTTAATTAATTTTATTTTTATTTATTTTATTTTTTTTTCAGTTTTGGTTTTAGTAATTTTAGTACTTTAAACTTATTTCAGTTAGTTGCCAAAGTAACATTTCTAATTTTTAAGTTTTTCATCTAATATAAATATTATTTAATTAATAATTAGCTTTATTTCAGTTACCAAAAAATATTCCTAACATAATTTCCCATTCCTAATTGAAATTGGATTCTGTGTGAACGATTTGTAGATTAAATCTCCAGGTAAGTGTGACAAAAGTCTCACAACATGATAGCCAAACATCTGATCATCTGGGAAAAGTGAGACATCTGTATGTGTGTGTTAGCATAGTTAGGGAGGTGTTTTGTCTAGCAGTGTTATGTACAGACGCCCGTTCTTAATGAGCTGGGTACTGGCCCAGAGTGCAGGTCTCACACGCTCAACACATGAGAGTGAAAACAACTCATTTCAGTTTCACTTTACACCACCTCCCCAAACCCAGATTTCTCAGAGGACAACACGTGTTTACCACCAATCGAACCGTATTCCTTTAGGAGGAACCTTGAATTACATGACAGGATCTGTATACCCCAAATACGTTCACATACGTCTTTGAGATGCTTGTTGCAAAGAAAGTTCATGCCTAGAATTGTCAAGCTTTCTAACTGAAGTTAAATGTGAGATATCACTTTTGCACTGAGGTATAAACAAAAATTATCTCCAATGCAACATCGTGGACCATGTGGATCGTGTTCAGTCTGACACCTGTACGCTTAAGGTTTCTGTGGTCACTGCCTGGTAAGAAATATGACAACCCAAGACTGCAAGAGATGCAGGGAGAGAGGGAGAGCTGCGCTCTGTTAGTTTTACAGGAAGTTCCTCCCTTCCGGCTGAGGCCTGTAGCTCAGCTCAAGAGGGAGGCCATGTTCAGGTCAGAGAGAGGGTGGAGTATCGCTTACACACACTGACGCTCACACAAAACTGGTTTGCTCTTTTGCCTTTCACACTTGCGTGGATATACAAGCTTGTCACACAAGCTTCTAAAAAAACAGTCTCATTGTCTTAACCTGTCTCACAGTTAAATAGAAACATTCATCAATCAAACCTGTCTCTTCACAGACACAGGAACAAAACACGGCACAGTAGCCACAACATTTGCAATTTGAATTCATGTAAATTCTCTAAATTCTGATTGGATGAGCAGTCTTAGCACATTTTATTAATTATTTATTTAATTTAAGAAATTAAAAATGTTAAGAAAATTATTTTAAAATAATAATTGTGCCATTTGTGTAATGAACTATATTACTTGAATAGTTCAGCTGTTTGTTTAGAATATTAATACAAATATTCATTATTAATAATAATATTTATGATTAATTTTTAGACACAACATGAAGCCTATAAGAAAAATATTAATGTCAATATTCATATTAATAGTTTTCTTTTGCTTCACACTGTGTATAAAAGTATTACTAAAAAACAAATATTTCAAATAAATTTATGTCAATATTGCTATTAATATTTCTATTACTGCTAATTATTTTTATTATTAATAATATTAAAATGTCCTATATCTTTTATAATTAATTATATAGTAAATACTATTAACTATATTAACTATATATTAACTACTACTATTTACTAATTAATTAATAATTAAATATATTACTTGAATAGTTCAGTTTTTAATTTTGAATATTAATACTAATATTAATATGATTAATTATGAATAGTAATATTTTATTTTATACACAACATAAAACCTAAGAAATATTAATATTAGCATCAAAATGAATATTTTTCTTAGTCTTCACAAAAATGCCTAAAAATTAGTTAAAAAGGAAAACTACTAATGTTCACTGATGTTAATATTATTATTAATATAAATTTTAATTATTATAACTAATATTAATATAAAAATAGGCTTCATGTTGTGCATAAAAACGCTCTTTACCTGTGGTAAAATCACAGTAATTCATGTCTCTCTCTTATTGCTTTATTTAAAAGCAATATCACAGTGACCCTAGGAAGATGTTTACATTGCGAGCGTCACATTGGGAAGTTTCTGTCAGTTATGTTTGTCTGGAACGCAATTGCTTGTTTAGGAGGGAAATCCTGCAATCTGTGTCACAGGAAACACAGGACTAGACGGGGAGGGGTGGCATTATGAGGATGACTAGACAGGAGAGGTGATTTAGCAACTCAGTTAGCTAGTTTAGTAGGCTAATTGTGTGTAATGTAGCAAGAGGTGAACGTTTCTGTGGGTGTTCAACCCTTCGAAACACATTTCCTTTGTCATCCTTCAAGCGAGCAACAAAAAACCTTCGAGCAAAAACCTTCCATTCTCACACCAACGTGCAAGGCAGAATGTATGTGTGTGTGTTTGTTTGTGTGTGTGTGTGTCACCCCGCCCTTCCTCAGACACCTGCAGTTTTAAACTGCTTTGCAGAAACTTGTCCATCCTGTGTACTCCAGTTTTTAGTGTGTCTGTGTATAATATTCAGTCAATTTGAAGGCGTCTATGCACTGTCTCACATACCAAAGATAGCACGATGAAAGCAACGTGTTAGATTCCTTAGAAAGACAAAAAGGAGATAACATGTTTGTGCATTTTTTTTTTAGAGCTGAGCTCACATCTAAGTACGTCTCTCGCATGCTGCTGCGTCCTGCTTTCTATCAAGAGGTGTGATTTCCTGTCTGCATGTCTCACAGTGCTTTGGATGTCTGTCTGTAGCATCCTTTTTTTGTCACATTCAACACAAACACACACAAGCTACAAGCTAAGATGCTCCATGGGTTGGTGACATTTTTGTACCCGTAAACACATTGGTTGATGTGTAGCTAGGGAACAGTTTAAAAGGGTGGGTCATTGAAACCAGACCACTTTGCCACCCATCAGATAAAAGAAAGAGGAAGCGACGACTGTGAAGAGGACAGACTGATAGACAGAGACTCTGATATACAAAGTCAGTATTTAAAGTCTCTCTGGCCCTGTTTTAAATGCCGCTCTCAGCCCTTCTTCAAGTCCATACTTTAGTGACTGTCAGGTTGTAGTCCACTATTATATTTGAATCTTGGCTTCTACTTTTCATCTATTTGTCCCGTCTTTTCAACTCCCAATGCGCTCGGGAGTGGTACGCCCTGCAGGCCGTCGAATCAAGCCCAGAGAGAGAGAGCGAGAGAATGATATGAGTCAAGTGACCCCACAGGCTGTCCAGTCAGTGTCAGAGTGCTGGTGTGGGCTGATGTGCTTTAGAAGGACCTCAGAGGGTCCCATTGGAAGACAGACTAAAGAACAGCTACAAGGATGTTATTTATAGGTAATTTCCTCTGTCCTGCAATGTGGCCTGACTGTGGTCATCTGACTGTCTGCAGTTAGCATGATCTTATAAGGGTGCTTAATAGAGTCTAGAATGGTGTTATCCATTCATTACAATAGGGGTTTTGTGGCACAAGTAGGGATATATTCTTATTGCATTTTATTGTTATTGGTCAATATTGGGCATTTAATTGTACATTATTATATATATATAT
Source organism: Elopichthys bambusa (assembly GCA_037101425.1). Lineage (NCBI taxonomy): Eukaryota > Metazoa > Chordata > Actinopteri > Cypriniformes > Xenocyprididae > Elopichthys > Elopichthys bambusa. The sequence goes on from CM074446.1 coordinate 22,310,123, forward strand.
ACATAATATATTAATACATAATATATACATAATATATATAATAATATATTATATATACATAATATATATTTATATATATATATATATATATATATATAAAAATAAAAATTTTATATATATATATATATATATATATATATATATACGTGTGATTGTAAAAAATTAATTATATATTATAATATATATTATATATTTGTTCTAGTATGTAATCACCCTGTGTAAGAGATGGACTAGGATGCCGATCATTTTCCTCTAGCCCAGATTAGGAAAGATCTCCCAGATTTGGTGCCTTTATGTCAGAGGTCTGATCCACGAATAAACACAGGCACGTGGCAAGTGACTGCATTTGAGGTCAGATAATCACGCTCTGCAGCTGGAAATTTACCACACCCAAGCAGACCGGCCTGCCGAATGAGGTCATACGTGATGCAATCGTTCATGTATGCAAACAGCGCCGGGCCATCAGCGCGTTCTTTTGCATGGATGACTCTCTTTTCACTCTGCAAGTAATTGACTCCTCTACTGCATTTATTCAAAAACACAATATTTTGCATTTCTGACTGCAAGAAAAGAGACTTTAACATGCAGCTCTCTCAGCGTATGATTGGCTAACTGTGTCAATCCCGCCAGACACCGTGCAACCCAGTTGGAAGCATCTTACCCAGAAGCCCCTGCTGCTGGGGCCAGTTAGGGCACTAGGCCGGGATGCTGCAGTTTGTCAGTTAAGTTTCTCTCACATTCCCACGAGGAGCCCTGCTCGAAAATAGCTCTCACAGGCTCTCGAAGTCCACCAGACAAAGTTGGCGCAGATTTATAGCCAGAGGCTGATACCGCTTGTCCAGTCGCTCTGCATTATTTTAGCATTTAAACGTCTGCGGCTTGTGTTAATAAGCGGGAAATGTGTGGGTGGTGCACACCGCAGGTTTTCTGGAGTAAATGAGTGTGTAGAAAAGGAAGGTCAGTGTATTTTAGGGATTATACTGCAGTCAGTGAGGAATCCAGCGGGAGTGAGGTCATCGCACAAACATTAGTGACAAAACTAAACAAATACTGCTTTGACGTGTATTTGCATTCGAGTGTTCATGTGGCAACATAAAAACAGATGGTTCTGTCAGCCTATTAAGCATCTGAACAATACAACGTCCCTTTCCTTCCGGCACACACACACACACATGCATGCACACATCTCACATAGTGTGAACACTCATACTAAATTTAAGGTTCGCAGTTTTAGTCCTCAGATACGTTCACCTGTCTCCTGCAGTTCACAGTTCACAGTTCTGTCTGAGGTGATAGACACCCTCTAATGCGGCTCTCATTTAATGTGGGCGACTGCTCGCATCGATCCAACTATTACTGTACTGTAGTTTTTCGAGGGCTGTAGGGCATCAGAACGCCTGACTAGGCGGTACAATGCGCACTGAACCGAATGCAGAAACATGAAATGTAACAATTCAGAATGGTGATGAGTTCATTTTTCTTCATATTGAGCAACACTCATCGTTTCCCTCTCTTTGGCTTTCTTTTTCTCCCTCTCTAGGCGTCTGATCCCATTCCTGCCAAGAAGTCCAAACACGATGACTTTCCAGCACAGTCGCCCTCTGGAGACAAAGACAAGCAACCCGATTGGCTACGATCCCTCTCTGCATCAGCCAATAAGGTTACAAAGCTTTTTTTCTTTCAGTGGATACATGCATTTAGTTGTATGAGAATACAGAGTTCAGATAATTATATATTTATCTATGCATTAATAATATATGAGCCTGTTTACCAATCTTGGCCATTCCTGAGGAGATTTTTTGGAGCCAAGCAACTGTTTTCTTGCCACAGAGAATCAGATTCTTCTGAAACAAGATCTCAACCCAAAATAACTGATGTTCTTTTGTAAAAATCAATTCTCCTAAAATGAAGAGACTGCAAATAGGCTAGCACAGTTCTCCGATTTCAAGCAGACACAGTGACCTCGGTGTACTTGTGCCGCTGGTCATCTTTCAAGCTTCTTTCTCAGTTAAATGTGAGAGATTTTAAGCAAGTATTTCTCAAATAATGTTTTTTGCAGATGGTCTCTGTTCTCTGCGTTCATGTTGGAATGCATTGATTGTGTTCTCTACTGTGAAAATACTGTATGTAACACAACTGACATCTTTTAACTTTTCTCTGTCATGCTGCAGGGGCTCAACTGCATCCAGCCCAGACAGAGACCGTCTGCCTTCAGGCCATGGTCTCCTAACATCTCTGTTGGTGATAAGGAGGGAGCCGGCAGACCTGCTAGCATGTTACGTGACAGGTAAACAATAACAACAAATATTACATGGCACTCTAAAATACTTGATTCTGGTCAATACTCGTCATCATATCATTTCAGTTGTTTTGGATTGGTTTGTTCAGTTCAACAAAATAATTTCAGTTTATACAATATTTTTGCTGCAATGCAAAAAATCTGCTCAGATAGATAGAAAGATAGATAGATAGATAGATAGATAGATAGATAGATAGATAGATAGATAGATAGATAGATAGATAGATAGATAGATAGATAGATAGATAGATAGAGTGCTCAAAGATTGTAACAGTAATCTTAAGAAAGGGTGTGTTGATTTGTGGGAAACCAGCATAAAACCAGCTGATTAGTCAGGCTAAGCTGTGGTTTTTCTAAAGCAAATCAGCAGAAGATATGGATCTTCTGTACAGAGGACAATGATGCAGTCTTGTTGGCTGTTGTTTGCTTAGATACATGTGGTTTTAGCTTTACCATCATAACTAGAGAGGGCTTGGGTGAGTCACCGTGTCGAGCCCAGTTCAGTTTCTCTGAAACCATTCGCAACAGTTGTTGTTCTATCCCCACCCTTCAAATGTGGGTTGCAGAGATGCTTTTTTCCTGTCAACTTGCCATTTGGTTTGGATTATTTATTTCTAAATCACCCATACTCTTTAAGATGATGTTAGGTAACGCCATGACACAAGCAGTCACACACTGACTCATTCCGAATTCTCGTCCGCAGCTTCTACAACTACAAGAGCCTGGAGAGCGCTGTGGCCCCCAACGTAGCTCTGACGCCCCTCCAGAAAGGAGGACAGGCCTCTCCTTCAGCCCCCAGCAGCTCACACCCACATGGGGCAGAAAGCGAGGGCGCCAGCCGTGGGAGGAAGAGGCGGCTGACGGGTGAGACCCACCCTAGCCCTCAACCCTGCCCCTCAGCCACTGCCAGTAAGCCCCTGCCCCCCTCTCAGGAGGAGCGAGACTCTGACGTGGAGGTGGAAGTGGAGAGCCGTGAAGAATGTGAGTACAGTGTCACTGTTGCTCCACATCATTAAAGGAATGTTCCAGGTTCAAAGCAAGTTAAGCTTTATTGACAGCATACGTGGTGTAATATCACAGAAAATATTAATCAACACAATTGTTTTCAACATTGATTGATTGAAAATGATCAGAAATTGCTTTTACAGTAATGCAATCACAATAGAAGTCTATGGGGAAAAACACACACTGTTTAGACAGAAAAGCCACAATTAGTGTTAGTATGAGACTAGTGTGAGAAGATCATTTACAAACCTTGTCTGTACAAACTTAAATGCATTTTCTTGCTGTCACTCATGTACATGTAAGTCGACAAACCCAATAACTTTCACACAGTATGCACAAGGATATCAGAAAGGTATTCATCCACCTTTACCAGTTAGGCCACCACTAAACAACTTTACAAACTAAATAACACATTTCGTCCGAAGGAATTTATGTGCTTTGAGAAAAATGTGCTTTACTGCTTTTAAACCCTCTGAAATGTCTTGCTTAAGTTTTTACAAATTGTGGGACTAGTCAAAATTCTTTTAAATTAATGAAAGAATGTCACATTCCTTTAATGTATTTGAGGAGTGTGTTAGAAAGACAACTGCGACACCCAATTATGTCGGTGTGTTGTGAAACAAAAGTGCTCGTTTAAATACATTAATATTTCGTTCACACTTCATTTGCACACAGTTCATTTTCAGTCAACCTTGAGCGCTCTGGAGAGAGGTGGATTAGAACGGTAACAGCTCTTGTGTGAATGCGGCAGAAAATCAATAAGAGGTCTTTAGTTCCTCATCCTTTATGGCTCATTTTAAAGCATGTCTTGTGTATTTGAAAGGTGCTTGAAAAAACAATCCTTTTGCTGCCGACATATGAATTAATGAAACCCACGTAGTCTGATCCACCACTCAAAACCTCTTCTGTTTTTTTTTTTCTTTTCAGTCACCTCATCACTTTCCTCACTCTCCTCCCCATCTTTTACGTCCTCGAGCTCCGCTAAAGACTTGAGCTCTCCCTCCGGCCCCGGAGCCAACTTACCAGCAGTTCTTACGCCAGCCAGCGGGCCCCCTGAGGGCCCTCTGGTGTCTGGAGGGGAGTGCCACGCCATGACGAACCTGGAGTCGGAGCTGGAGACGCTGAGGCAGGCACTGGACAGCGGCCTGGACTCAAAAGAGTCAAAGGAGAAATTTTTACACGAGATAGTCAAGATGAGGGTAAAACAGGAAGAGAAGCTCGGATCTGCCTTACAGGCCAAACGGAGTCTGCAGCAGGTACAGACACACACAAACATGAAGCATGAAAAGCAAATGGTTTTTGGTTGTTTTTTTTTTGTTTTTGTTTTTTTGAAAATCACTTATAAATCCACTCTTAAGTAATTGTACCATTGAATTTAATGCAACAATTTATGTAAGAATGGATTTACACAACAGCACAGTTTCATTTCAGCTTTGGGTGGGGACAAATATAGTTGATATATCTATATATATTTATATTTGAAATATATACATCATGTAATTATATATAATTTTCATAAATACGTTACGTTTTAATGAAGATACAGAAGATATGTTTCATTTCTAGCGCTTTGAGTTTGAGAAAGGCACACTATAAATAAAATGTATTATTATTATTATTATAAATAGTACGTTTATTCATTTTAGATGTAATCATTTATCATTTGATTAATATCTTATATAATTATTATTTATTTTGACATCAGCAATGGGATCATTAATATATTATTGTTATTATTATATTTTATACAAGTATTAGATAGATAGATAGATAGATAGATAGATAGATAGAGCAAATGAGCACTAAAATAGAGCACTAAATTGTTCTAGCAGTAGTCAAACTTTTTTATTTCACTCATGTATCATCCACATGATCAACCAGATAAATAAAACTGAAAAGGGTGTTACTTCTTTTCAACTATGTAGTGCAACGCCATTCTTGATGAATTCACAGAACTTTGTGTTCAAGTATGGCTCAAACACACCCTAGTGTGCAAAAGAAGTGTAGACCAATGGATCATTATCCATTATGTTTCATAAATAAGCCCTATTATTTCTAATATATACTGTATATATCATCACATGTTCATTAAAAGAGTGAATAATCATCAGTTTATTTCCATGCCTTCCACAGGAGCTGGAGTTTCTCCGCGTTGCTAAGAAGGAGAAGCTCCGCGAGGCGACTGAAGCCAAGAGGAACCTGCGCAAGGAGATCGAACGCCTGCGTGCCGAAAGTGAGAGAAAGATGAGAGAGGCCAATGAGTCACGCATTCGGCTGAAGAGAGAGCTGGAGCAGGCCAGACAGCTACGAGTGTGCGACAAGGGCTGTGAGGCTGGGCGTCTGCGAGCCAAGTACTCTGCGCAGGTTAGTTCAATCACATACCTATAATGGTTAAAATTCTAGGCTAGTAACCGAAAGGTTGTGGGTTCAAAGGTGTGATTCAGAACTATTATGCCCTTGAGCAAAGCACTAAACCACCGACTGGTGACTGTCCCTGTGCTATAAATGTACTGGAAGTGGCTATGGATAAACAAGTGACTGTTTAATGAAGAGTAATCTAAAGTATGCTTAGATTGATGTAACATGACTCCCCACCCACACACACTTTCAGATGAACTCTCAGACTGGGTGTGGCCCTGCAAGTCTGATGAGATACGTTTCATTTCTCAGAAGGAAACCGGGTAACTTCCTGTCAGGGATGTGTGCTACAGACTAAACAAGAGAGAGACATCACTGAGATGTTTGTCTGGCATTGTTTGTGTATTTGTATGTCATTGTTTAACTACATCATGCTGCCTTTTCAAAAAGTAGTTAGCTATACTATAAGGTACAAGTGTAGCGTATATATATATATATATATATATATATATATATATATATATATATATATATATATAAACTAATAAAATAACAAAATTGCTAAAACTACAATTAAAATAAATTCTGAATATTAATAAATACTATTACAGTATATAAATAATACTAACATAACAGTGATTCACAAAAACAAATCTTTTTTTAAATAAATTGTGCAATATGATGTGACTAAAGACAGCACTGTAGCATTTTGTCACTTTATTCATCTTTTTATCATTTTATATGCTGTATTTTCAGATTGAGGATCTGCAAGTAAAGCTGCAGCATGCCGAGGCAGACCGAGAGCAGCTGAGAGCCGATCTGATGCAGGAGCGGGAGGCACGGGAGCACCTGGAGAGAGTGGTCAAGGAGCTACAGGAACAACTGTGGCCCAAAAGCCCCAGCAAGAACGGCACAGACGCACCACCACCACCCGCCAAAGACTCCAACAACTAATCCTCTCTCTATCTCTTGACTCCGCCCAATCCACATCAACACCGCCCTGATTGACAGCACCAACCGCCCAATCATGTCAACTAGCATGCGGGTGAGCCCCGCCCATCTGCCTCTTAGCCAGCGCAAAACCGGAGGTATCCTGAACGTTTTTTGAGGGAATTTAGACACATTATAGAAAATGTTTTACCTTGAGAGCACTGAAAATGCACCTCGCCTCCAACCAGATGAAAAAAAGAAGAAGAAGAATAAGAAGAAGAAGAAAAAAATAAATGCAAAAGTCCATTCGGAAAGGAAGAAGCCAATAGCACAAAAGCTAACTGTGCCTGAAACTGAATACATTTTGAAATGAAGACTTTTCTATGACAAACAAATTGGTGATACAATGAAAAATTTTACACAGTGATTTTTATGATGACCTGAAAAGCATGCTGTCCATCCCACATTGTTATTGAAGAGACAAGGACTCATCATCTTCATCATCCCATCAGAAATTCCTGTTTCCTCACTCGTTCTGAGGAAGTATGGTGAAAATCACTTCATAATAAGCTATTTAAAAGACTTGTTAGTGAGCGTGTGTGAGATATACTTATCAGAGCCTCAAATTTACCCCTCTTTTACATGTACATACATCATGCTGGTTAAAAAAAAAGCCATGGAGACAAATGGTTACACACACTTGTATCTTTAACAATGTTAAAGAGATACTGGTCAGGAGAGCGTTGAAGGGCTTTGGAGAGCTAGAGGTGAAGAAGTTCAGCCCTGTTGAAAGGGAGAGATACTTGTACTCAAGTAAGTGTTATGATCAAGCCATGAGCACTTTCTTTTTATGGCAAACAAATGGCTGTCGTGTGATACGCCACCAGCGCGGGTCAAAACCTGTCGGCGGATCTTAAGATCACGGTCAGTGTGCAATTGGAGGTTTGTGGCTCTTGCTCTCCGTGACTGTTTGGGTTTTCTTCTCATCACACACGCGTACAGCTTCTCCGTGGGCTGAGGTGCTTACAACTGGCCCGGCTCACAATTGTGGGTGGCCATTTTTTTTTTTTTAGGAATAAACTAAAAGCATAAAAAATACGGCTTCTAGGGCAGGAGGTGTCATGTGATCAAGAACCACAAATTGTTCTTTTTAAGTAAATTATAATATGTAAATATGAAAATGTTTCTTTTTTTCTTTTCGCTTTGTTTTTTAACTTTACAATAATGAATCGCACTTTGTCATTACAAAATACTGTCTAAATGCATTACGCTCCCACACTCTCCCACACATTTATCTCAGAGAGTTTTTAGTATTCCTAAGTATAAAATTGAAATAAACATTTTTGTTAATTATATGCCATTCTAATAAATGCAATGTAATCATGTGTTTAAGACAAACTATTGTAAATAAAACCGCAAGAATTAAAAACAAAAAAACGGTTCTACATGCTTGCTTGCTGAAACGTGGATGGCGCACACAGCCGTCCCCTCAATCTGACTTTGATTCAACATTTATCATAGTTATCGATATATGATTATAATCGTTGCTAAAGTGTTATTGTTACTGTCCTGGATTCCTACAGGTTTTGAACATTTCCGAATCAAATTTAAAGCCGTTTAGAACTAATAGGACACACAAATTGTCTAGCATTGGTAAAAGGGAGTCTAAATATCAATGCAGGTGCTCCTCTCAGCTGTGAGCAAGAGCGTATTACTGTGTACAAGCAAAGACGAGGAAGGATGGATGAATAAACGAAAGTCTAGATGGTCTAATAAATGCATCTTTAAAATCTCACACACTTAGCTGAGATAAATTTGTTGAAAATACATATATTTTATAAGTGATTTATATACATTGGGTACAATGCAATCAGAATGTATGTTACGTTTTGGCTCTTTTCATTTTGTTGTTGATGTTGTTGTTATAACGGATGTTTTTTTCAGATTGTGTGAATATTTTATTGCTTATGTTCCTTCTTTCAATAGCAAGCTTATGTAATTTCTTTCATATGCATGGAATTTAAAAGAAAAAGATAAAGTCTGCCGTTCATATATTCATTATTGGGCATTAAAACCGTATATGTAATTTTTGATTATGTTATGCAATATAAAGCAATTTTAATCTTGTTTTAAACTACAAAGGAAAACGAAACCCTCTTAACAATAAATTTCAGCTCTTAACCATCTTAAACGCAACATTAACGGCATTACTCTTGGGCTAAATACAAACCTTATGTGCATATGCAATGCTGGCGACCCTCAAGTGCCTGTCTTTGGGCCCTTGGGGTTCCAGAAGAGGAACAATTATTGAGCTCGTTTCCACGGTGACCGACTGTAAGGTGCATTGAACCGCTTCAGACAGCGGTCAGATGATGAAAGCGGGCCGTCCCATTTGCACTGTCATTTGGGGGGGGAGCTCTGTGGTGCATTTTTTTTGCACTCTTTTGCTCACCCCATTTTGCCAGAATGAACTTGACTATCATTGCTTAAGAGCAGCCGCAGCTTATTAGATAGGTTTTAATGCCAGTTTGTCAGTATTCCTTTGATGTTTTTTTCTTCTTCAGAAATCGATGAATAATTAAATAAAAGAAAAATGCATAGCAGAATTTAATGCTCGAATTGCCACTGGTAAAGAATTTAAATCTTATACTAAGATAGCTTTTAAATGTACGTCAGGATAAATAAACTCTTTTCTTTCTCTGTTTTTAAGGAATGAATAAATATATTTAAGAGGTTACTTTTGCTATAGCTGTAAAAAGAGCCTTTGAAATATGATATGAAATGCCCTGACCTGTACATTGCAGGCGAAGAAACTAAACGGGGGTCTAAAGGAAGCTCAGTGTCTTAACAGTAGCAAGAGGCTGTGCATTTTTACAGACCAAAAAAAGAAATGAATAAAAAAACGAAAAAAATTATTTCAGATGAGGTTGTTTTGTAGTTGTTTTTACACGCAAATTCATATGTGTAGTTTACTTTGTTCACGGTTTTCTATGAAAAAGGGAGAAATTGATCACAGAGGCTCCTTTGCTCCCAATATAATACAAAAAATGTGGATTTTTTTCTAAAAGAGCCATTTTTGCTAACAAAAAAGCTAAAACACAGCAATAATGACATAACATCACTGATAAGTGAGCAGGATTAGCCAGTCTGATGATGAAAGTACAAATTCACCAATGTATATAGCCGTTTTCTTTTCATTTTACAAAAACTGTATCATAAATGTATAGTGTTACTTTTTTCTTTTTTTTCAGAATGAGAAAAAAACCTTACATAATAGTTGTTATATTTTATGTTGTGTTTTTAAAAACAAAAAGAAAGAAAATGTTTTAAAAACAATTATTTCAAAGGTTGTATTCCCAATGCAAGCATATTCAGTCTGCTTTTTTTTCCCTTTTTTTGTGCTACAAAGAATAATAGCAATGTTCAGTAGAATCTTTATGGTAAATGCCTTTCTTTTTTTCAGTTATCATTGTTTTGTTACATTCAACTAAATATCAAATACATCAGTTCTGGTTGAATCAGACATTCAGATTCTTGTTTTAACAATCTGTTTTCTTTTTTTCCCCATGCCGATATCATATTAGCCCTTCACTGCTGCTATAACAATATACTATAAACTTTGCAACTCTTGAAATTATTTTTATGTAAGAGATTAATGTATGCTTTCTTCTTCTACTGATGCCACTTATACACCTGGATCTGGCCAATTTCTCCCTCTTAGACCTCCCCTCTCCCCTCACAAGGACTATAATGTAAGATAGAGAGCTCTATGAGATTAGAGTTGAAAGTAGTTCGGCTTATATACTGCAGTGTCAGGATGTACAGTGTATAGACCCATAATCAGAAATAAAGTTGTTTGTCCAGAAGTCTTTTGTTCTGTTTGTTATTTCAGTCTCAGTGGAACAGCATCTTTATTTCGTTTTCTTTGAAATAACATACAAAGTTCTATCATGAAACTCTAGATGGCACAGACCGATAGGTCCTTTACTCAATCTGCTTGCACATCATTCTAGGACACAGCTGATTGGTTCCTGCTGTGTCATTAGCCAATGAGCTTACTGCTCAATCTTCAAATATTTGGTTAGCATTTGCTGTAGCAGTTGCAGCGCGCTTTTAGAAACCCTCCTCCTGTATAGATATGCTGCGGGTAACTCATGTACGCTATATTGCAAAGCAGCAGCATATCTTACTTGCTCACAGCAGTATGTCATGTATGTATCGGCAGTAGCAAGTCCTTTACTTGCTCTGCAGCAGCAATAACCAACAGCAGCTGCAGCGTAGCAGATGTATTCCACCAGGAACAAACATATCACCATTGTCATATTACCATGCCAAACACTCAGAGTTATGACAGAACTACCCTTTTCACACTTAGAAGTGTCTCTAGACATACCTTAATTGAATAATATGAATTCAGGAGCAATATTCTTTCTGTGGCATAAAATGTTTTGATCCTGCAAAGAAAATCTGTTTTTCTAAATCTTGTGGCTCCTGCTTTAAAGGTGAAATGAAGACCTAATGTAGCACTTTTATCATTGATGGAAGTATAGCAGCTTACATGAGGCAATGAATATGATCAATGAATCATGCTGATTAATAATTCAACAGGCTGTAGTACCTCATCTACCTTTAAGATCAAGTACGTTATGTGAATAGAGGGGAAAAATATGTTAACTACACACACACACATTTTATATATATATATATATATATATATATATATATATATAGCGCTCAGCGTAAATGAGTACAGCCCCTTTGAAAAGTAACATTTTAAACAATATCTCAATGAACACAAAAACAATTTCCAAAATGTTGATAAGACTAAGTTTAATAAAACATCTGTTTAACTTATAACATGAAAGTAAGGTTAATAATATAACTTAGATTACACATTTTTCAGTTTTACTCAAATTAGGGTGATGCAAAAATGAGTACACCCCACAACAAAAACTACTACATCTAGTACTTTGTATGGCCTCCATGATTTTTAATGGCAGCACCAAGTCTTCTAGGCATGGAATGAACAAGTTGGCGACATTTTGCAACATCTATTTTTTTCTATTCTTCAAGAATGACCTCTTTTAGAGACTGGATGCTGGATGGAGAGCGATGCTCAACTTGTTCGATTGGGTTCAGATCAGGAGCCACTGAATCACGTTCACCCTGTCTTACTCAGGCTTTGTGACATTTCTCTTCCATGTGGTGCCATTGCTGACAGCATGAAATGGGAAGGGGTTTTAACACCCTTTTATAGTCAACTGTCTGCTGGACACCTGTGATTAGACTCACCTGTGGTTGAATTCTTGTTAAATTAGACATTTGCTCCAGAGTCTTTCAATGGGGTGTACTCATTTTTGCATTAATTTGAGTAAAATTGAAAATTTTGTTAAAATTTGGTCAGAATTTTGTTATATTATCAACCTTACTTTTATGTTAAACAGATGTTATATTAAACTTAGTCTTGTCAACATTTTGGAAATTGTTTTTGTGTTCATTGAGATATTGTTTAAAATGTTACTTTTCAAAGGGGGTGTACTCATTTACGCTGAGCACTGTATATACTGTATATATCTCACAATTGCGGAAAAAAAATATTAGTAATTAAATAATCATTAATATGATTAATATAATTTAATTATTTTGCAATGAAAATTTCTTAACTGATTTAAAATAATTTGTCCATAAAACAGACACACCAGAATTATACAATATTATTTTTATTATTATTACTTAAAATAAATAATAAAATAAAAATAAAATAATTTAAATAAAAAATAATTCATTAGCAGTATTTAATTTGGTCTATGTAAATTTGCTAATACAATTTGTCTTAACTTGAAATTAAACACTTTTTTCTGCAATAAGACTCCATGACTAGATGGATGTTTCTTGTCGGATTGAAAAATCATGCAGTCGGACAGCTGGGAGAAGTGTTCCGTTTTGAACGTGTCATTGAACAGTGATGGCATTATTAAATCAGTAGACCTCTGGGGATGAGCATCAGTCGATTCCAGTTGACCCTGTGTGTGACTGGATGTCTGGCCCGACAGACTCGATTTTGATGAAGACTAAGTGATGTTGTGGGAAATGTAGTTTCTTTAATCTCTCAGGGAATGACTAAAAACATGAAGTTGGATTACTGGTTCTTCTTCTGTCTGTCCGGATGCTACTGGGCCAAAAGACACCCAACCGCATGATTCATATTACACTTTTAATAGTTGATAGCTGTTTTAACTTCACCTAAAAAAGGCTGTATCCTGCCAGATATTCACCACTCTTATATGTATAAAGCATTTTATTGTGGGAAGCACTGGATTTAATTCTGATAAAGCTGAGATTTGATTTATACCTGCATGCGCTCTTGTCTGGTCATGGCTGCTCTACAGACTGATGCTTTAATAGTTGTTCAGCAGCCCTCTTTAATAATTTAGCCAGCTGGAATATTCTGGGGCAAAAATCCCAGGTGTTCTTGGTGGTTCCATCACAAGCACCAGGCGTGGATGAACAGCACCCATCATATGCATTTCCAAACATATATATATATATATGGGTTTTATATTTTATATACATATTTTCTCTAGAATATTTTAATTAAAAGATGTTTTATTTCAAATGGGATAGAACATAACTAAACAGTTTCCCACAGTTGGTGATTCCTCAGCAGTCATTTCTCTTTCCTGTTGCATCCCACAGTATGCAGGGTGCGGCCCCTCTGGGCTACGTTTAGGAGCCATTAAACTCCCACTGTTGGTTGTGAGTGTATAAACGTGTTAGTTGGGAGAACCTGTCTGTAGTAGGGTTACAGATACTGCGATACTGCGACTGCAGTCCACTGTGGGGTTAGAGCAGGATAAAGATAGCAGGCCAGCGAGCACTCTAAAGGGATCGCTGGTTCGGAAGCTGGTTTTAAATGAAGCTGAGAATGAGAGATGTGTAAAAGTTGAGCTGGATTTCACAACACACAAACAAACAAACCACAATGGTTTCTCAAGTCAAGCGAAACACGTAAACAAGTGGAAGCTACTGCATGATAAGGCAATGTGTTTCTCAGGGTTAAACCTTGGAGTTTAACCTTGGTGAGATTGGAGGCTAAAGTAACAAACAAACAAAAAAAAAGGTAAAAGAGAATGATTTAAAATGGCAATGTAAGATTATTTATACACATTTATACACAGAATGATAAAGCAAAAAGGACAAAGTACCAAAAAATTGTCAAAAGGATGTTTTGTATGATATTTTTGAGAGAAAAAAAGACAAAAGGCACTACTCACTGAAAATGTTGCACTCTGCTGTAACTCAAATTTCTGATTTTGAATTTTCAGGTGTTTTTGGATGAAATGTATATCTATGTCTATACCTGTGTATTTATAATACCCTTGAAAACACCTGAAAATGAAAAATCCTAACGTAATTTTTAAAACAACGAAAAATTCTTTCTTTTTTCCCCTCATAATTGGGCTTTATAACTCACAATTGCGAGTTTCTCACAATTCTCAGAAAAGAAGTCAGAATTGTGAGATATAAACTCGCAATTGCAAGAAAAGAAAAAGTTTGTGAGTTTATATCTTGCAATTGTGAGGAAAAAGTCACAATTATTTTTTAAATTGTTTTATTCTGTTGTGAAAACAAACTTCCATATTAAACCCCATGGTACATAACTGGAAAAAAAATGTAGGAAGAAACAATTATTTACATGAAAAACATCAAATTTGAAGTGTCATACAGGGAATTTTGGTAAAGTCACTTTACAGATTGACTGCATTATATAATCATGTGTTTTTGTTCTTTTTCACTTTCAAAAACTGTACATTTACCAGTAAAACACCCATATATATCATAGTTGTTTGAACCTCTAATCTCATCATGACTAGAGCACATGCACAGCTCTGACTGAATTAGCAGGTTTCTATTGTTTTTCCCGCTGAAGGGCTAGTGACCCAGTGAGATGGAGCGAGACAGAGAGCCATCAGGTGGAGAGTAATAACAGACCGGCTAAAAGAGATGCTAAAATGTCAGCGCCAGGCCGATTATGCCAGGCTGGCACTGCGGTGCCCGCTGGTGAGATGGAGATGAAAGAGCCTCCCACTGGCTTCAGAAACCAAGAGCTGAGCTCGCAGGAGGAAGACACAGCAGGGGGGGCCTCGTGGGCGTCAGACGGAGTGGGATGGGGGTGGCGTGTCTGTATGTCTGTATTTGTCTATGTGTGTGTGGGAGCTTCTCTCTTTATTTAACAGGCACTGCAATAGGAAGCAAAAGATTTATACTATATATATATATATATATATATATATATATATATATATATATAACTAAAATTAATGGAATAGTTCACTCAAAAATTAACATTGTTATAATTTGCTCATCTTTATGTTGTTCCAAACCTGTTATTTTTTTATGTGGAACACAAAAGGAGAAGAAAAATTCATATTGTTTACTAATAATCTTCCCCTCCCACTGTTAGAACATCTGTGAGTCACTGAGTCAAAGAGTTGTAGTCAAGAACCAAATCTATTCTTTAAATAGTTTGAATGGTTGATAAATCATTGAATGATTCATTCATGAAAAATAGCTCAACTCACTGACCCTGATGATCCTTTAATGAGGCTCTGCTCAATGAGGGTCAATGACTATATATGACCAGTATATTGTATTTTAGTCCTTCATAGTAAATAAAACATCTTACAACTCACTGTGGTATGTTGACTTAAAGGGATAGTTCACCCAAAAATGAAAATTTTGTCATTAATTACTCACCCTCATGTCGTTCCACACCCGTAAAACATTCGTTCATCTTCAGAACTTCAGAAATTAAGATAAAATTTTGATAAAATAAAATCCAATGGCTCAGTGAGGCCTGCATTGCCAGAAAGATCATTCCCTTTTTCAATGCCCAGAAAGGTACTAAAGACATATTTAAAACAGTTCATGTGACTACAGTGGTTCAACCTTAATATTATAAAGTGATGAGAATACTTTTTGTGCGCCAAAAAAACAAAATAACAACTTTATTCAGCAATATCTAGTGATGGCCGATTTCAAAACACTGCTTCATGAAGCTTCGAAGCTTTAGGAATCTTTAGTTTCTTCAGTGGTTCAGAGCGCCAAAATCAAATGATTTCAGTAAACAAGACTTCGTTACGTCAGTTCACGTGACTTTGACAGTTTGATGCATGCTCTGAACCACTGATACGAAAACAAAAGATTTGTAAAGCTTTGAAGCTTCATGAAGCAGAGTTTTGAAATCGGCCATCACTAGATATTGTTGAAAAGTCGTTAATTTGGTTTTTTGGCACACAAAATGTATTCTCGTCACTTTATAATATTAAGGTTGAACCACTGTAGTCACGTGAACTGTTTTAAATATGTCTTTAGTAGCTTTTTGGGCATCTTAAAATATAATTGTCTCGCTGGCAATGGAGGCCTCACTGAGCCATCGGATTTCATCAAAAACATCTTAATTTGTGTTCTGAAAATGAATGAAGATCTTACAGGTGTGGAACGACATGAGAGTGAGTAATAAATGACATAATTTTCATTTTTAGGTGAACTAACCCTTTAAAGTCACTGTGAAAT
This sequence comes from Elopichthys bambusa, assembly GCA_037101425.1. Classification (NCBI taxonomy): domain Eukaryota; kingdom Metazoa; phylum Chordata; class Actinopteri; order Cypriniformes; family Xenocyprididae; genus Elopichthys; species Elopichthys bambusa. Next base: position 22,326,291 of record CM074446.1, read on the forward strand.
CAAAATTGACGATTCTTTTTTTTTAATGGAAAATTGCATTACTGATTATAAATGATTTATTCATTCACAATAGGGAAGAAATACTATCACAACTTCCATTTCATGCGATTTTCAATCAGTCTAGAGAAAAGTCATACAGATTTGAAATGACATGGTAAATGAAAAGTTTCATTTTTGGGTGAACTACCACTTTAAATCACTCTTTTCGCCTTATGTTTGTCTCTATCAAATAAATGAAAAAACATCACACCAAACCACATTTGTGCATATTTTCACATCTCTTCAGCATTAGTTGCATTTCTTTGCTCAGTTTATAATCAGTAATGCATACAAGCTCCTGTGAAGAATCATCCCGCAGATTTGAAAAAGGAATCCTGTTGTCTGGTGTTCCATGCGTCACATGGGACGTACCACACGCTGCGCTCATCTCTCCTCCATCTCAATCTTTCTCTCCACGTGTGGGATGCACAGTCTCTATGAGTTAGAAAAGTGAACGTGGGCTGCGCACTCTCGACAGGGAATATGAAGAATGAGAGACAGAGAAATCAGATGAGAAACACTCCAAAAATGAAAAAGAGGATTAATTGGGAAGGACAAGAATTGAGGGGAGAATCAGTCAGTTCTCTGGATAAGATGCAGAGACCTATTAAAAATGTATCAAAGTGAGATGGATGTGTGTAACACAAATTAAGAGGTTCTTCTCTGGCTGTCTATCTTGCTCATGCACACACAAGGTAATGAGAAAGGTTATCAGTGGTGTCATGAACCCCCATCGGTCACACATGCCGTGACACAGTTACTCACTAATTAACCCGCAGATTGACACTTTTATTTCTGCTTCACATCTATCAGTGGTTCCATCCCACAGTTGTTCATCGTTTCATTGGATAAAATGCATTTATTTATTTTGTGCGAGATGTCACTGACTATAACTACGTAATAATTATGGCTTTCAATCAACTTTTAATCAAATAATTACACAATGTGTTCCGATATTTAATTAAATTAATCATAATTAGTCACATATAAACTAATTAGTCACATATACATTGGTAACAGTAAGATTTTTTTTTTTTTTTTTTTTTTTAAGAAAAATGCTCACCAAGAGTGCATTTATTTCTTCAAAAATACTGAAAACAAGTAATATTGTGAAATATTATTACGATTTAACATTTTTTAAATTATTCCTCTGATGGAAACATTGAATTCTCTCTCTCTCTCACTCCCACTTAGGGTTAGTGTTACTGTTCACACAGTACAGGTATGTGATCAAAACATGGTATTACCAGGGTACATGCCCCAACAACCATGGTATTAGCATGATATATATCCAAAAAACACAGTATTGCCATGGTACATGACATTTCCATTAATACATATTCAAAAATTTCCATGGTAAATGTCTAAACAACCACACTACCACATTCATTCTTGTTAGTATGACCATAAATCTTTTTTGTTTGCTTTGCAAATGTAAAATGACTGCTGCGGTATATTATTATAAAACTGCATCTTGCTAATGGACTCTATGGCTGTATTTTTGTATGCCTAAATAGTGTGTCTGAATTGCCTCTGGCTGCTGGTGTGATCGATATTTCAGAAAGCAGAACAGATCACCACACAGACTCCAGTATTCTGGAGGACTGCCAATAGAGCTGCAGCAACCCACTCACACACACACACACACACACACACGACTGTAACCCACTAACCTGCCCTTTCCCCACATACCACAACACACACACATGACCTACACCCACTTGACAACACACACAGACACACATGCTCACAAACACACTCGTACACATAATCTGAACCCACTCACCCACACAAAAACACACACATGACTGTTCTGCACTCACAGCCACACCCACACATACATACACAAGCACTAAACATACACTCACGCTACAAGCCCTCTCTCTCTCTCTCTTATTAATTTAATCCGTCAACAGCAACTTAATTGCAACAACGTATGTTAAAAATAGATGTTTATATTTGCTAAAGAAAATGTGGGTAGCATTTGGATAAGCAGAAGACAAGTAAGCAGTTGCTAAATGCCTTCTTACTGTTCATTAGTCCAAAGTATTGAATAAATAAATAAAATGTGATAATCATTTATTCACCTTCATGTCAATCCAAACCTGTAAGCATTATTTTCCTCAAATTTGGGTGTACTGAATTTCATTGAATGGGGGGGATCTGAATCTGAATCTTTTGTGCTTCACAATGTATTTATTGTTTGGAACAACAAGAGGGTGATTAAATAATGATAGGATTTACAGTTTTGGGTCAACTTTGGGTCCTCTAGAGGCCCCAGGATACTCATGGCGAAGTTAGTTTTTGTTTTTCGCTTAGGGGTTAAATGAAGTTCAAAATACGTGACTAACAGTATACTGCTAGCAAACATCCCGACGCCGTCCACACTGCTGTTTAGATGAATATGTAAATATGTGCTGTGCACTTTCCCCTCAATAACAAAATAAACACAACAAAAATGACAGTGGTAAGAAAACAGTAGTTAAGAAAGCATCTGATTATAGCGATGTGGATATGTTTGCTTGAGCTCTGCAATTCGGCACTCCAGTAAAGTCCCTTCACGTTTATTTATATAGCACTTTATACAATAGATGATTTAAAAGCAAACAGCTTTACAGTATTAAACATGGAAAAAACAGTCTCAGTGTCTCTTTCAGTTAGAATTACCGTTCTAACTGAAAGAGTTTAAATCGAAATTTACTTTAAAGGAGCTCTCCAGTGTATTCATGTTTTTAATTGCGGACGTCTAACCTCGATGGATTGAACAGAAAAAATGAACCGGAGAAGATTTTCACCCTTAAAGAAGGCGGAGCCTCAGAGCACACCTACCTATTAAGTCATCGCCACAGACCAACAGTATAGTTCAAAGGTGCTACCAATCGAATTGAAATTTTCTGGAACGTTCGCTTTGGCCAGCTCTTTTAAACTATTGAAACAAACACCAAACAAACTTGCTTTGGCCAGATTTTGTTCAAAATGATGTCACACCTGTTTGTTCTTCCATTTCACTTGAAGTATATTGGGGCCTTAATGCTTAACAGTTTTTGGGACTATATTTACTAAGTGGCCTGATTCTTGAATTGTTCTGTTCACACAACAGTTTACAGGCATGGCTCAAATAATGCCTTTATGAATGAATAAATAACCAGTAAGTTTAAAAAAAAAAAAAAATTGTCATGGTAGCTAGCTACTTAAGGTCAATTATCTGTACTTACCAACGTATTTTTATTTTGGAAACATTTTACATTTATTTCACTACATTCCAAAGCATAATATTATATTTTTATTCCGCAACATTTTATAAAAACATATCGTTCCATCGATTCATTCACAAACTGTACTGATCTGACTGAAGTCGTTTGGAGTCAACAATCATGTCTAACTCAAAATGAGCAATAAAACATGAATAAAGTGGTCTTTAGAGCTCAAGTGTGGGGGATTTGATTAATTGCATGAAAAAGTAAGTTGCTAATGAGATTTAGTATAATTTATTGTACATGAATCACATTTATATGTGATAACTGCTAAATTACAACAAGGATAACTATTACAACAACTATTGTGTCCACACCAACATACGATAGCGTTATTTTTATTATCGTTCCTCTGTGTCGTTATCATTATAGCTGTGATGTAGGCCTCCCTGTTCTCATAGAATTAGAATGATTATTAAAACCTTATACACTCAAAAAAATGATTCTAGCTGCTTGCTCAGTTTATTTAATTAAAATAAGCCAAACCAACATAAACCTTTAGTTTTTTACTTAATTGTCATTTGCACTCAATTGTATTATGTTAAATGAAATGACATTTGTAAAATGTTAAGTTAACCTAAACCATTTGTGTTGGGACTACATGAATCATTTATGTTGCACTGATTGAAGGGCAGAGGATTTCTAGTTCCCAGCATGCTTTGCATAGGGATAGATCGGGAGAGTAAATGTTGAAATTAAGTGCTGTTTAATGTGTTTTTTAGTAAAGGGAAGTACCTTTGATGTTTGATGTTTACTTATATTTGACATTTAAAAGAGTTTATGTTATGTCAATTTTTGAGGTTACCATTATGCTGAAGTGTAGACCTTGTGGTTAGGCTGTGGGTGGCTACGTGAAATAAATCTAAATTATTCTCAACAAACTTTAACTGTGTTAATGCCAGAAATTCTTAACTTGATCATTACTTGCATACTACAAATGTAATGTTTAGCATGTGATCAAGTGTTGTATCGGTTATTAGTTATTATAGAAATAAAGTAGTTATTAAAAGGACCAGCACATCATTTACATAGTCTTTGATCATGGAACGTGTATGTGTGTGTACAACATCTACTTACAACCTAAGCACAAGCGCACCTCTTCACCACGATGGTAAAAAAAATAAATAAATAAAATCCTTTTTTATGCTACAAAGTCTTTTAAATGTTCAAAATAACTAAACATTAAACACTCAAACTCTAACAGGTCTTTCAATTTCCTTAAAAGTGCAGAAAACTTACGCAAATCTGCACAAGAGCACCAGTCTGAATAGCAACAGCACTGGTTGGACCAACAAGAGTGAATTATGTTCAGGAGACATTCACAGAATACGTCAAATGAAATTAGCGTGATCTCATTCAGTTAGGATGAATTTACTCATCAGTACAATTAACCTAGCTTAAGTTCAAATAAATCAGTTCAACTGTGTAGAAATAGGTGTCATAATTAAATTAAGTTAGACCAACAAGTTAGGGTGTAGTATAAAGGAGCTAGTTACTCTCATTGTATGAATGCCTAAATGTTGATGTCTAGTTGACAATATACAATAATGTCAGACTGAGATTAAACCTAGTTCAACTTTATCCTGGGACAAAGACAGACACACGGATAAAATAAATAATATAATAGTTGGCTATACTCATATAATGCAAATATATGACTGCAAGTCTTGCTGTGTTCTGTACGCATACATAACCAATTGGATCTGCAGCTGTGGAAGCCACAAACAGATCAGGTCAGTTGGTTGCTTATAGCTGTCAATCATTCAGCAGGTATGCAGTCCTTTCTATTCATTATTTCACATAATACAGTCTTGTTTATTTTCCTGTCTCCATATACAGAATGCCACATATGTGCTAGGCTAACCCTGCGAATAACAGTAGCTGTCCTGCCAGGCAGCCAGGTCAGCATGTGTGCGTACGGTATATTTGAAGACAGGAAGTGTGGTTTCGAATAGATAATGGACTGACAGGACGCATCATTAGCCACAGTACTACAGAGTCTGGCAGAAGTTACATATACGCTGTATACCCATTAGTTCTGACTGTCACGTCTGTCTCGCTGTCTGCCTGTCGCCCTCTCTTTCTCTCAGGTTGTCTCTGTCTCTCTTTTCCCTACACTTTCTGACAACTCTTGAGGATACGCTGTCTGTCTGTCTCTCACACACACATACACAGCTGCTGTTCTTCTCCTGGTTGGATGAGTGTCAGTAATCATTATCGGTGTCAGTCTGTGCCCTCAACCGCTTCCACAGAAACCATAGAAACCAGCTCTGTTCCTCATTACTGTCACAATGCCAGGAACATACACAGTCATGATATACCAACAGGATTTCTCAAATAACATTTGCATTCGGTTTTCTGGTAAAGTTTACCATCTACAACGATTATCAGAATAACCATGACCACTCATACGTGCCGCCTCAGATTTTTGAGCTAAATACAATTTTAATGCAACGTTCCCTCCTTAAACTTGACTGAAAATTCCAACGACCTTACTCGTACGAATTCATACGATTTGTCCAAACCCCATTGGTAGGTTTAGAGCCGGGGTTAGGGGTAGGTCATTCGTACGAATTCATATGAATTTGGCAACTCGCAAAATATGTACGATTTAGCGAAAAACTTATTCAATCGTACGAGTGAGGTGCGATTTGTACGAATTAGCCACCTCGTAAAATACGTACAAATTGCCGTAAGATTGGGTTGAAAAATTTCTTTGTATAGGTCAAAAAAGGAGTTTGTCTATTCACACATTCACATGTATAAATTCAGTCAGTGCATTTGTTATAAACCAACAAATCTGTCATCTACACCCTTTCAAAAAAAAAAAAAACCTGCAAAACAAAATGTCAAAGCTGCTTTTCTCATAAAACGAAAATGCGCTGTAATCACTGGCTATCCAAGTTCAGTTACAAATCATTTATTAAAAACAAATTAACAAAAATGTATCACACCCAAAATTAGTTGATATGTAAAAATCCTGCACACTAAAGCTTGCAAAAACATCAAATATTCAATATTTTGCTCATCCAAACTTTGTCACACATTCAAAAAAGCTATATTTATCCAAGAGCATACAATTTGTCATTGTTTATGCTTTCCATATACAAAGACATTTGTCATTGTTTATACTGTTTGATAACTCTATTAGGAGGAGTTATTTTAAATTTGTTGGATGTGCACCTTTTCTTTTTTTTTCTGTTTTTTTTTTTTTTTTTTGAATGCTTGACAAACGTCAGATGACTGAAACCTTGGAGTAAATGCTGGTTTTTTTGTTTTTTTTTTTGCAATATGGCAAAGTGAATTTTTTTTTTTTTTTTCCCTTCTCTTCTGGTTTTTCCTCTCTATTAAAAAACAACAATTGTATGTTAGTGTAGTAGGTTGGCATCTGAACCCAACCTAACATAAAGAATTCAGAATAGTTCAGTACAGTAGTTAAACACTTGACAAACACGGAACACACAACACTATTATGTATTTACTTAATAACACATACTTTTTTATATTTCAAATTTGCACACATCATAACTGTATATACTAATTGTCTATATTATATATTGTTTTTTGCACTTTTTCTATCTTGTATATTATTCTTCTATTCTTTATATTATCTGTGTCTTGTCTTGTCACTGTTACTCTGTTGCACTGTGGAGCTTCTGTCACTAAAACAAATTTCTAGTATATGTAAACATACCTGGCAATAAAGCTCTTTCTGATTCTGATTCTAAAATAGTGTGTTGTTGTCCTTTGGTCATGTCTTATCTTGCCTATCCACACTAAAAAAAATAGATGTATGAGTCATGATGCCTTTGCACATTAATTATGCTATAAGAATAACCATAACAAGGCTTTCTCGTGTCAGCTTCAGATAACATGAAAACAGACTGCCAATGCATCATTCATGGACCATCTGATGCAAATCGCACATAAAAATAGCAAACGCTGGCTGAAATCCAAGTCAATTTCAGTTCTAATCTGATTGGCTGACTTAAATGCAGTTTTCTAAGATTCAAAACTGTTTTATCTCTCCATCAACAACAAAGTCATGTTTACTAGGTAGATATAATGAGCACTTCCAAGGAAGAACAAATTCTTAGATTTGCCAAGAAGTACATGGCACTGAAAATTGAAAGTTATTCAAGAGTTTTGCAAGCTTGAACATGCCTTTATAATTTGCTTTGTTCTGAGATGTCCAACTGTGGTTGGACCAGACTTTATGCCAATAGTCAAAAGTCTGGCTCTGAGAGATTAAATGCTTTCTAGCTTCACATTGTGCTTGATATCTTTTACAATAAAGCATAAAACACAGATACTTACTGTGCATTTAAAAAACTGCAATGACTTTTGTATATGAAACAATAAAAATTTGCATCAATGATTCTCATTACAACAATGAACATAAAAAATTAAGGTGCTCAAATGCAAAAAAAATCATGCATACAGTGACCGTCTCATTATAACAAAACAAGCCAAGCATCCTCCACTACACCTCCTCTTGACAGCATGTGACTGGATGTTTGTTTTAAAGCTTGTGTCAGTTAGTCAATGAACACAATGGATTGGGATCATGCTGACTTTATAACAAACTGATAAACTGGCTCTAGAGCCAATGAGTGACAAGTATTGATAACCCATAAGCATTGTCTTTCAATCCCTAGAGTTGTTACCAATAGACATATCTATTAATTGATCCCATCCTACGCATAACTCAAAGATATAAATAATGCAGCTAAGTCAGTCGGTGCCACGAAGCTGTCAGAGAGACATATTTGATCCATGCCTGTGTCATGCAGAGTGTTGGGAATTATGTTCATGAACATGGATAATGTTCCAGCATCAGTTTTCATGATCAATAGAGAGTGTTGTATAACTGTCTCGCAAACAACAGTTCCAGCAAGATCAATCTATGTATGGTTCAATATATTTTACATCAAAATATAGCACAAAAAATACTAATTTAATTAAAAATTATGAATTTGATCTACTTTGTGTGATGCATCTGTATCTATATTTAATATAATATTAATATTTAATTCAATATATATCTTTGTCAATTCATTAGCGTAAACATGCTGTCCATCAGGCTACAATGCCACCTTAAATTCTGTTGGAAAATAAGTAAGGTGCGCAGCATAATGTACAGTCAGGGGTGCAGAATTCATAAATACGGCCCTGCGTGTGGGAACAAGAGCTATGACATCATCATCACACTCCCCTATTGCAAAGCAAGGTCTTTAAAGATGTGCCTGTCCATCCCACACACACCCAAAGAACCGTGGAGGAGGACAGGGGCAAGTCACCACCTCTTTCCATTTAAAATCTACTCCAAAATGGCCAAAATTCAACTACACCCACCATATGAGTGGATATAAGTGCCTGTGGGACTTCATTTGTGTAAGACAGCGAGGCAGAGAGGGAGACAGACAGATAGACATCAAAAAGTGTGAGAGAGGGAGAGTGGGTTCTCAAACCGAGTCCCGGCCTTCCCTGCTTTATTGAGTGCAGGAAAGACAGACAAGTCATCCCTCCATCACGAACGAGAGGTGCTCTGCTCCTTTCAATGAACACTTGATGTTTGAATATGTGAAGTTAAGCACATAGATAACAATGTCATACTCCTACATGAACATGTGGGCATCGATTCAAAAGGTAGACTGATTCTCTGTGCTTGAGAGAGGCAGTCATATAAGTGAATAAATGGCCTCTTAAACAGACAGTCACCAAGAATGTTGCCAAATATTTAAGATTGGAGGCAGCACTAGCTTAAGAATCAACTATAGAGCACAAAAGTGACCCACGTCATTTTCTCTACAGGAATTTCAAAACATTTAATCAATTAAGAATTCTAAGCCATGAACCAAACTATACAGCTCCAAGATTTGAAGTAAAAAAGTATATGAAAAAATCACATATATCTTTTGTGAAGGAATAAGCAACAGTCCCATGAAGCACTGCGAATGTGTAATCAAATAAAAAAGAAACATTCAAAGTATAAAAACAATATAATAGGGTTTAAGCAGAACGTGACATGAACAAACAGGAAAACAGGTCTCATCACATTCACTTGTTGGAGAAAGTGTTAACGACAGCATGAACTGACGACGATATCTATGGACTTTTAAGGTAATCAGTGATCCAACTAATTATTTTTTATTGTTGGTGTTTTATTCCATTTTAAAAGAAGAGAAGAAAAACAAAACAAAAAACTTTTAGATATTAAACTGCACATTGATTATTGACATTGATTATGCTCATCTTTGGTAGCTCCTTTGAAGGCACCTTGAGTAAAGCAGCTCTATATTTAACAAAGTACATACAAAAGACCTGAACCGGAAGTGAACTTCCATACACAATATGGAAGTTTGCTGCACATAACCCATATTTCAAACTATACATATACAATATGTGCATGGATACTTTTATTTTAAAATGTGCAATTTTCATAAATTTTTTTTTAGATTTAGATAAAGTTTTAGTAATTTTGCTTTGTGTTTCTGTAACTTTTATTAGATTGTTTTTTATATTTCTATTTAAAGTTTGATTTCCGTTTTAGTTGTTTTATTACTTCAAACTAATCTTATTTTATAAAGATTTTTGAGATTCAGTTTTTCGTGTAATATTTATATTTTATTTTATTTTAACTTTATTTCAATTAACAAATTTGTTTTTTGTTTTTTATGAAAATCAAATTGGAAACATGGAAACTAAACAAAAAAACAAGCTTTAGTTTTTAGTTTTCTCTCTCTCTTTACGTTAGTAGACATAAGCTTGTAAACAACATCTTAGTATTACTTTTTTTCAAATGCTTACACACATTTTACACACTTTTTTTCAAAACTTTACACACAAATCCAAGAACTGCACAAAATGCAAAATGCCTCTTGCAAAATGAAGCACTGCATTCAAAATATCACAAACATCTCAAAAGCAAACATTTGTCTTACGTTGCAAGCACCTTTGCCATAATATTCTACTTTTGTATATATCATATACACAGTTATTCCAAACCTAAAGCTTTTCTTTCATGAGCTCCTGTGTACATTTCTGTATAAGACTGAAAGTAATTGGCAGAGAGATGTTGAAAAATTTGCCATAAACATTCATAAAAATTTGTTGTGTTTGAAAAAGGGAATCAAGATACTAACTGTTAGATGTGTGTGTGTTACATAGAGAACTGTGTGTTGTGTTTTGCAAAAAGTGTTTTATGAAATTGAAAATTGAGTCGAAGGCTGAGAATTAGTGTATGGTTTTACAGATTTGGTGTGTGGTTCTGGTGTTTGAGTGTCAGGTTTCAGAAATTGTGTGACAAGTAAGGATTCTGTGTGTAAGCAGTTGAAAAAAAAAACTGTAAATACAGCACTGTAGCCTAATTTGAATAACTTAGCAACTTCTGCCATCTTTTATGCGGACACCCCGTCACAACTCTTTAACTCGAGTATCCTTGAGAATTCCCACTGGTAAATAAACGGCTTTGCTTGGTCATTAATGCCCGTAACTTGCAATTATGATATTTCTGACTCCACTTGAAGAGAAACTAGGGGGATCACATCCCCTTCAGCATCTATGGTGGTTACGGCCCTTGCTGTCAAACACACTGTGCTAGTTCGTCCACGCGCTGTCGAGTGGATTTGAATGGAGCTGGGTGTGTGAGTGTTTGTATATTGTCAGACAGAACTTAGGTTGAGTGTTTAGTGATTAATGTCTCTTCTCTAACAAGAGGTGGAGGGTGAGGGAGAAGAATGTCTGCAGGGTGTGTGTCTGTGTGTGTTTGTACAGTTAAAGGGAAAATATTAGCACACCTGCATTAATATCAGCCTTTTTATTTCCCTGATTGCTAACCATAAAAACATTTAATCATATCCCTAAACACCTGATCCTATTAAATCATCTGATTTCTCTGCCACAGTGATTTTTGTTCAACAGCCACAGAGTGTATGGAAGCGTCTAATTTCCCCCGCTCTAAAAAACTGAGCTTGACTCTCCATATGCAAATGAGATTCAGTGATATAGCTTCTGAGAATGAGAAGTGGCTGTAAAATGTATGCTTTAAAAAGTGTATTCCCACAAACATATACTGACAACACACTAAATAAAATATGCATGCTTATTGGCCATAAAATGAAAATAACTTGTTTATTGATATCAGACAGAATTTTTATTATCGTTACATCCCTAATGTACAAAATTTAGAAAAGAGCAGAAAAGTGTTTAAGAAGGTCAGACTCAAAATACGCACGTAAATCTCTATTTATAGACGCCGCAACTCCCAATAGAGATGATAGTTATCAAACGTATTGAAATATTGTGTGAGAACGGCTATGCCTCATTTTTGTCCTAAGCATTCAGGTTCCTCAGACACACAATCAAAGGACATATAATCACCAAGTTCTTCTCTATCGCTCTGAACTGTTATGTTATACAGTGATCTCGATCTCTGTGTTCATTAATAATGCTCTTTTTTGTGTGCTTTCAATAGCTGTCTACATACATTACTAAGAAAAGGTAAATGTATGAGGGCATTGTGAGAATGTGGGTCAGATACTTGATCAGCAGTGATGTCTGGTCCTCTATTCTCCTCACGGTTCTTCAGGGAGTCATTATCAGATATAATTGCACCTGTCTGTTGTCCTCACAAGATTATATGAGAATTTCTGCTTCTTAAGGAAGCAGATTCATTCAGATGTGTCTCTTAAATCAAAAGCTGACAAATGCTAATTGAACAGATCTGGATATTACAGAAAACATTTTTAAAAGCTATATTTTTTCACATGATCATTCATAATAGTAGGGTGATCAGGACAGGATCAATACTACAGCATAACATGCCCTGTTATGCATACATAATACTGTATATTGCCTGCAAAATCTAAAATTTTAAATATCTTGAAATAGTAGTAGACATTTAAATATTTGTATCCAAAGCATATATTACATTAGACTTATTATTGGAACAGTCCCCTTGGAGCAACTCATGGTTACGTGTCTTACTCAAGGGCACAATATAGTTCAATACACTAACTACAGTCGACATCATGACAAATTGAAAAATTTCTCATTCATCACGTCAGTTCTAAAAATGACAGCTGTAAATAATGACCAGACTTAAGACATTTCTCAAATCATGACCCCCACCTCCAAGTCACCCTCGGCTTTAGGACACACACGCACACACACCATACATCCGACCCTCTGTCTTTTCCTCCCCTCCCTCTTCCTGAGAGTGTGAGAGACTCTCTCTAATAACCCTCAATCATAAATCAATTTCCACTTGGCCACGAATGCCTACAGTAAACTATGGCGACTGGCAGCTGCAGCAGAGGTGCCGATCTAAAGCGTTCTATCAGATGACAGCGTGGCGACCATCTGTAAGCGATGACGCTTAAATTATCGGCTGCCTTTAAGTGAGGCTAGCAGGTTGAATATGACTGGCTGAGATACTTGGCATAATGACCAGTTCCACAATCTCAATGTCTACATCAGCTATCTGTGATTTTTTAAAATTGTCCCTATTACCTGAAAGATATCACTGAAATATATCCTGAAAAATCACTTCCTTCTTTGAAAACAATCACTTCCCTTTTTTTTCCCCCCACATTGGGGCCAGATTCATCACAGTCTTAAGAAAAAGAAAAATATTCTTAAGGCCCTATCATACCAGGCGCAACGCAAGTGTTTTTTTTGCTAGTTTCAGCCCGACGCAGTTATCATTTTCACGTCCTGCACCACGTTGTTTAAATAGCAAATGCATTTGTGCCCATTTGTGCACCCAGGGCGTGCTGGTCTGAAAACAAGGTGTGTTCAGGTGCATTATTGGCGCGTTGCTATTTTAAAGCAACTGAAAACGACTGCGCCATTGACCAACTGAAACCTGGTCTAAAGTCAATGGCGCAATATATATATATATATATATATATATATATATATATATATATATATATATATATATATATTGTTTTTTTTTTTTTGTTTAAAGGGCGCGTTAGTAATATGCGCCTATAGGGGGGTGCACAACGCGCGTACACTCTGCTTATTACACACACTGCTTATTACGCACACAGGGATGCGCAGCAGCACACAAACATGCCAAATGCTGAAAATAAAAGGACTACAATGTAAAAGATTATTATTGTGTGCATAAAGTTAAAAATGTTTTTGTGGAATCCGCCTTGTCCCGTATCCGTTTCCTCACTAGGGAAGCGTTCGGTTTTTCTGCTTGCAAAGTCCGCCTTGTAAGTAGCAAATCTGCCATGGCGCGAGCGCAACTGGCTTTTAAAGGGAATTAAGAGAATAGGGACAACCCTTTAGACCATGTGCCAGGCGCGCCAACCATTTTCCCATCGTTAAACTAGTGGATACGGACACGCCCTAAGTGCACTTGCGCCATGCGCTTTAGACCATGCACTTAGATCGTTAAAATAGGGTCCACAATTTTACTTGATGGTACACATTTAATACTTGCTGGTAACCATTACCAGTCAAAAAAAAAAATTTAAAACAACCAAATAAATTAATTATACATAATATCTTTTGGGATTTAATGCAAAATTTTACCAAAGTTAAGACAAAGCTAACATCAGCTTAATATTTCCCGTTTTAACCAATTTTAAAAGATGACAATGGAAATGTTTTCCAGAAAAAAAAAAATGAGTGAGATATTTGGGTAAAATTTTACAATAAGGTTTCATTTATTAACATTACTTAAAACGAACTAACATAAACAATACTTCTACAGCATTTATTAATCCTGATGTTAATCCCAATATTTACTAATGCATTTTTAAGATATATTTGTTAACATTAGCTAATGCACTGTGAACTAACATGAACATGACAGTTTTTATTAAGTAACAAAAAGGTTATCAACACTGTAAAAATATGTTGCTCATTGTTAGTTCATGTTATTTAATGCATTAACTAATGTTGACAAATCCTTATTGTAAATTGTTACCTATTTTTGATTACTTAAAATGGCTGTTAATAAAGAACATTTGCATTAATTTGCATAATTATGCACATGCACACCTGATGCTGTCAGCTTAGCTCAGTATTGCGAGGAGAAGATATGTAGTTGTTTATACACTCATGGGTCGAAGAACATAAACCACCCACTCTTCTTATTTAAGGCTACACATCTCATGAGATAAAAAAAATTACAGTGATGTAAGTTTATTTATAGCAATCAAACTAATGCTAATACTAATTATCAGGACAAATGGCAACTCTGTTGGGATGAAATCAGGACTGTACTGATTATTTCGGGATGCCGTCACTCTGTATGCTCATTCACAGGCACATGCACGCATGTCACTCCATTAGCTGGGAATGGTGACTCTAGCTGTCTCCACACACAAGGAGCTTGACAGAAAGTGACTGAATAGCAGTTATGCGCTTCTCTTCAGTTCTACTGACAGTCTGATGACCGGAGACAGCGAAGCTCGGCTTCATTTACCTTTTCACACCTCTATCTGTCACACTACACTGTACAATCACATTCAGCTCATATTAGACTACTATTGAATTCTTGGATCCTAGCAGTGTGCTGTCACAGCCATTGTCTTTCTCCTCCTCCAGGCTAATGGCTCTCACAGGACCATGTTCTTCACAAATGAAGGTGTGGTTGGCTGTCAACTATTGAGGCTTCAGATGTGTTCCCATGTGCCCGCCGTTGGGAACTGGCATCTTGCCCGTTTGATTCTCGGGTGAGGCACCGCTGAGGGATTTACTGTTCCCATCACAACATTGTGGGTGTCACTATTCATGCACTTTCACAGAGTTCTGTAATCTTAAGCATTGAAAATAAAAGTAGGTTATAATACCTACAAGAAAGCATCTTTTATAGGATGGGATTAGGAAGACTACACCATCTGCTTTATACATGAAAAAAATTTGTTGTAATGTATTGCATTCATAACCACAAGTAATGCATGTTATATAGATTACTTTTTCATGTAATAAGTAAAGAAATGTTATTTGTTAAATTTGAACCATAATGTGTCACATTTTCAAATATATAGGTTATAATAAATAAGTTATTTATTGACAAACACATTGATGTTGTAGTGTGTGCAAGCATTGTTGTTCTAGAGAGTGTATGTCATGCTTATCTGTGACAGAGCACAATCAAGTTTAATTTCATACAGAAAAACATACGGATAGCAGCAGCTTTTGTCAACAAAGTCTAAATCCTGTCTGGTTAGCGTGCTTCCCATTACAATTAGGTCAGTAGGGGGAGAGTAGATGGTCTTTTGTGGCTGTTCGAGCTCAACCACATGAGTGTACGAAAGCAATACAGTTGAATGTGTTTTCGAATACCTCTGGAAGTGGTCGAAAGTGGACAAGCTCAAAACATTTTAGACCCCATTTACACCTGTCGTCCACTTGTGATCCAATCAACCAAAACGCATCTTAATACCAGGTGTAAACAGGGCCTGAAATAAACCTGTCTCAGTGGAATCCAGTTGTACTTGTTATTTGTAGCAGACAAAAAATAAAAGTATATGGGTGTTGCCTCAAAGCAGTGGTAGGTTTGCTTTGCCCTGAAGCTCACAGGTGCAACGTCAAAAATGTAACATTCAGGTACATGATAGACTGCTTCCCTCAGTTGTGATTCCTGTGTAAATACAATTATGCCACATTAAAAAGTCAAGACACGCACCTTTTCTTGGTGTAGCCTATATGTTATTGCATGCAAAGTTTTATGTCCACATAAAAAAGCACTTCCAATGAAAAAATACATGCAAAATAATAATAATAATAATAATAATAAATATAATAAAAATACCAGTTTAAATAACTGTACACACTATATACACTATATTGCTAAAAGTTTTGGGATGCCTGCCTTTACATGCACATGAACTTTAATGACATCCCATTCTTAATCCATAGGGTTTAATACGGAGTTGGCCTACCCTTTGCAGCTATAACAGCTTCAACTCTTCTGGGAAGGCTTTCCACAAGGTTTAGGAGTGTGTTTATGGTAATTTTTTACCATTCTTCTAGAAGCGCATTTGTGATGTCAGACAGTGATGTTGGCGAGAAGGCCTGGCTCGCAGTCTCCGCTCTAATTCATCCCAAAGGTGTTCTATCGGGTTGAGGTCAGGCCAGTCAAGTTCCTCCACACCAAACTCGCTCATCCATGTCTTTATGGACCTTGATTTGTGCACTGGTGCACAGTCATGTTGGAACAGGAAGGGGCCATCCCCAAACTGTTCCTACAAAGTTGGGAGGAGGAAATTGTCTAAAATGTCTTGGTATGCTGAAGCATTAAGGGTTCCTTTCACTGGAACTATGGGGCCAAGCCCAACCCCTGAAAAACAACCCCACACCATAATCCCCCCTCCACCAAACTTTACACTTGGCACAATGCAGTCAGGCAAGTACCGTTCTCCTGGCAACCGCCAAACCCAGACTCGTCCATCAGATTGCCAGACAGAGAAGCATGATTCGTCACTCCAGAAAACACGTCTCCACTGCTCTAGTGTCCAGTGGCGGCGTGCTTTACACCACTGCATCCGACGCTTTGCATTACACTTGGTGATGTAAGGTTTGGATGCAGCAGCTCGGCCATGGAAACCCATTCCATGAAGCTCTCTACGCACTGTTCTTGAGCTAATCTGAAGGCCACACGAAGTTTGGAGGTCTGTAGCTATTGACTCTGCAGAAAGTTGGAGACTTCTGCGCGCATCAGCATGCGCTGACCCTGATTTTACGTGGCCTACCATTTCGTGGCTGAGTTGCTGTTGTTTCCAATTGCTTCCACTTTATGATACCACTAACAGTTGACCGTGGAATATTTAGTTGTGAGGAAATTTCACGAATAGACTTATTGCACAGATGGCAACCTATCACGATACCATGCTTGAATTCACTGAGCTCCTGAGAGCGACCCATTCTTTCACAAATGTTTGTAGAAGCAGTCTGCATGTCTAGGTGCTCGATTTTATACACCTGTGGCCATGGAAGTGATTGGAAAACCTGAATTCAATGATTTGGAGGGGTGTCCCAATACTTTTGGCAATATTGTGTATATATAACTTTGATGCTGGTGATTCTTGCAAAATGGCCCTGGTGAAGAAGAAGAAGAAGAAGAAGAAAAAAAGTTTGTTTGCAAATTGTTGGTCTCCCATGCTTGTGTTAAACTAGTTTAACTGGCCAACTAGGTGGTCTCCCAGTGACTAGAACTCCTCTAAACCAGCAAACCGGCTGGTTTAAGTTGTTTTATTAAAAACACACAATGTATTGATTTGGAGGGTTTAGGCCAGAAGGACACTGATACACTCCCCTCCAACACAAGCACAAATATACAAACAAAAGCTGAGTGGGATCTTGTAGTCACATTAAGGTCGTCATATACAGACTTTCAGCTCTCTAAACACAGATCAGCTCTCATCTCCACTAGTGCCACCCCGTTGCCTGGAAATCAAGTCATTTAAGTAAACAGTTACTCCAGGTTTGGGAATTATTACGTCATACAACTTCTTCATACTTGAATAAAAATCAAAGAGACAGCACTTAAATTGTCACATTTCTGCAACTTCACTCAGAGATCTTGGATTAGATTATGGACTTTACGCCATTTTCTCTCTGTGTCTGTAGTTCTTTTTGATTCCTCAGATCAGATAATGTTTGAAAAGGGCTTTTATGTCCGCTGTTAAAAACCTTCCACAGCAAAAAGAAATGACAGTTGGTTGTTCAAACTGCGGCCTCAAACTTATGGCATTGGGTGAGCCATTCAGGATGCTTAAACTAACAGAGCAATTTTTGGTAGTCTTTACTTTGCATCGTGAAAAATGTATGGAAAAACCATTATACACATCACCTATAAGCATATTTCTTTCTCTCATTTTCACTTGACTCTACTGAGTTGCTCAGTAGACTCTATTCAACCTACAAACAATGATATCAACATTCTATAAACTATAGTTACCCTGGAAACAAACTCTAGAAGTGAGATTCCCATCAGGCAGGTGCTTTGCACTTCATTAAGTGTTCCAAACTGGCGGCTCTTTTGTGATGCGTTTCATTATTAAGCATTACAGAATTGATAGATTCTACCTTAATAAAGATCACATTTGTCTGAGTGGTAGTACAAGAACATTTGCATTTTGTGAAAAGAAGATTGCTCTAAACAGTGAAATGATATTTCTCAATAAGATGTGAAGAAGACTCAACATTACCCGACCAAATGCCTTTTTTTACAGTAAAAAAAAGAAGCTTAATTATTGATTTGGAAGTAACCCACATGCCTTCATCCAACAATATGATATTATATCATACACAAAATGATTTGAGGCAGTAATCAAAGATGCTTCGACTGAGTACTGAGTTAAGGGTCTGAATATTTTTAAGGGGCTATTTAAAAAATAAATTAACTGAAATCATTATATATATATATATATATATATACATATATATATATATAAATAAAAGATTAACATCATTCTTACACACACACACGAGTATATATACAGTAATATGTAAGAACTTGCTTTTGGAGGGAGTTTTGGAGAAAACAATATACAGTATACTATACTGTACTTCTGATGGTAAATTTTCCATGCAAAAGTTGCAACAGATGTTTTCCTCAATAAGTATGTCTTTAATGTGAATTGCTTGCATCACTTACAAAAGTCATACTATCATCCTTACAGTTCATTTTAAAACATATATTTCAGTGCCTTATAAATGACTCGCAACTGCCGAATAAAAATTCATTTCCTTGCCAAAGCCAATTTTCACATACAGTCAGGTCTTGACAAGTTACAGTGGTAGAACTCAGATCCAGTCACTTGTGATAGTTATAAGCTACTTTTGATCTAAAGGTGATTTGATCACTGAAATACATAAACTACACAATATATATAAGAGCTATGAGGCTTGTGTTGACCTATATGTTGTGTGTGTCTGACTTGGATGTCAGCTGGACTGATTTCTGTGTGAAATGTGGAATTGATCTGCAGCTGTAACAATGACAAACTGTAAAAAAGACTGTCAATAGGAAATCAATCAACCACTCTTGTGTTTGTTTGTCTAGTCAAACACTGAAAGGATAAATGCTGCAGGTCAGCACAGACGCTTGCCTGCACACTGGTAACTCTTTTTAAGCAGAAATTAAAAACTAATTATGTAATTATCAGTTTAGTGAGTACAGTCAAGCCTGACTTGCTTTAATAACAGCTGACTAGACAGAAGAGACTGTTAAAGAAAAGAAAAGAAAAGCATAGAAAAGAAAAGAAAAGAAAAGAAAAGAAAAGAAAAGAAAAGAAAAGAAAAGAAAAGAAAAGAAAAGCAGTGTGTTGATAAATGTGTCAGGGCAGACAGCTCCTCCTGTGGTGAGTAGTAACAGCTTGCTCTCCACTCGACTGCGTTAAACAGCTAATTAAGCATTGAGGCGTAATGAATGCGACTCCATGCGAGTCCCTGAGGAGCTCGCCAGCCACAGCACCGTTGAGAGAGGGCAAAGGTCACACTACACCCACAGGCACAACAGGGATATGCAACGCTACTCTACATTTGCCCGCCGCGGAGACACGGCAGCATGTAGAACAATGACTGAACAATTACACAGACAACTATGCGGGTCAGAGAGAACATTAGTGCTATACGATGTGTGATTCATATACATATACATACATATTGTACAATGAATGAAGATGATAAAGCCCACCTTTCATTTCCTCTCTCTCACCCAGAGGCCAGGAGAGGTTCTGATTCACTGTGTTAGCAAGATAAATGACTGCATCTTGTTCCTTTTTAACATCTGATGGTTTAGTCCAGATACTCCTTAACTCTCATTCATATGCACACAGGTTTACTTGCACAAGAACTACTGTGTATTTTCTGCACACATTTACACTACTGTTCAAAAGTTTGGGGTCTGTATGATTTAACATTAACACTTTTATTTAGCAAAGATGCAGTAAAGTGGCTGTAAACACATTTATAATGTTACAAAAGATTTGTATTTCCAAATAAATGCTGTTCTTTTGAACTTTATTAATCTAAAAATTATTAAAAATGATTCATTAAAAAAAAAAACGTATTAACAAAAATACTAAACAGCACAACTGTTTTCAACATTGATAAAAGGAAAAGTTTTCTGAGCACCAAATCAGCTAATTAGAATGATTTCTGAAGGATCATGTGACACTGAAGACTGGAGTAATGATACTGAAAATACAGCTTTGCCATTACAGGAAAATAATTCCATAAAAAAAAATAATAACATATTTTTTTTACTTTTTTTAATAGACTAGTTATTTTAAAAACGTATTTCACACACATATATTTGCTTAAATAAATGCAGCCTTAGTGAGCGTAAGATATTTCTTTTAAAAGCATTTTAAAAATATAACCAGAAAATATGTGTTTTTGCGTAACCAATCTATAAGCGGTTTTATTGGACGCACGCGCATTGCCACGGTTACGCGCCTGGCCCGAAGTTAACTTTCGGTCTGTGTTTGTTGAACGGGTCTGGTAGTAACTTTGTCGCATTTAAGTTTGGCCAAGTAATGGTTCTTTTCTTCTACTGGTAACCCAAAATAATACTGGATAGACAGTTTTAACTTGCTAGCTAATGTAATGTGCTGTTATTGATTCTTTGTGAAAGTCTACTGGAAGTTAAAGGTGCCCTAGAACACAGAAGTCTCTGATGTCCCCAGAATGTGTCTGTGAAGTTCCAGCTCAAAATAACCCATAGATTTTTTATTATTCCATGTTTTAACTGCCTATTTTGGGGTGGGATTAAAAATGCTCTGATTTGGTGTGTGTACACCTTTAAATGCTCGTGCTCCTCGACCCCAAGCTCGCGACTGCATTAAACACTGCATAAACAATACTGAAGTTCACAATATAACTCTCAAAATGGATCTTTACAAACTGTTTGTGATGCAGCATATCAGATCACGTAAGTATGGCATATTGTGGATGTTTACATTTGATTCTGAATGAGTGATAATGCTGCATGGCTAAAGCTACACTGTTGGAGAGATTTATAAAGAATGCAGATATGCATTTATGAATTATACAGACTACAAGAGACTTAATACTGGCTTGTCTAATGCTTAGAACATGGGCTGATATATGCAAATGTTGGGGGCGTACATATTAATGATCCCGACTGTTGAGTCACAGTCGGTGTTATGTTGAGATTCGCCTGTTTTTCACGCACAAGATTTACATATGAAGGAGGAAACAATGGTGTTTGAGACTCACTGTATGTCATTTCCATGTACAGAACACTTATTATTCAAATATGCCAAGGTAAATTAAATTTTAAATTCTAGGGCACCTTTAAGTTTGCGCCACAAAACGTTTGTTTATGTTGTTGCCTTTGAAACCGTCGGGGGAAGTTGTGGATCAACGTTAGCTGCAAGAATGACAATTCATAAACACTACTGACCAATTATGTACATAACTACAACAAAATAAGAGAATAATACATATCAGAGCGCTTCATTAACAGACACATACTTCTTCCATAGCACTCAGCCATGTGCATCTTATAATTATACTGTGATGGTAGGAAGTGTGAAAAATACTCCACCTGAACTGTTACATTTAAGCCAGAAACAGGTCCTAAACTGACAGCCTAATTTTTTTTCTTCCTCTCCGTTCATGTTGTAACAAAGATCTGTTCTTTGAGAAATGGTCAAGGCCACATAATTTTAAAAACTCTCAAATGTTCCCACAGTAATTACTGAAATAATTATTTAAAGCTAAAACTGAGGTCATTTTTGACGGCAACATCAAAAAAATATAGAGCAAAAAAACAGCCCAGAGCTTCTGGGTGGTAAATGGTGTTACACACTCGTTACCTCAGGCTGGGAAAAGGAACATGTTTCTTTCTCTCTCTCTCTCTCTCTCTGTTACCTTTGCATTCCTAGCTGCAACATGCTCGATCCTGCCCACTTGGATGGAGTTGAAAGGTATATATATATATGTGTGTATGTGTGTGTCTTTACACATATGCATACAGTATATGTGTGCAAATATGGTTTTAAAGATGGCTGGCTAAGAATAGTCATCAAATCAGAGAGCAGATGGCAGCAACTAAAATACTAATTTAAATGTTTTTTATTCAAGTAAAAAATAACGAAATTACCAGTCACTTATCAGCTTGTTTTTATTAAAAGTTTAGTAGGAAATAAATAAAAAATGTGAAGAAATTGACATAATTTACTCATGCCATTCCAAACCTGTATGACTTTTCTATCTTATGTGGAAAACAAAAGAAGAAAATGTAAATAATATATTTGTCGCTTTGCCAATTACGATAAATGAAAAAATAGGATGCAAATGCGGTATAAAGCAGTCTATTCCAAGGAAATGTTAATAGGTATTCACAAATAATCTTCCACTTCAGTGGGCCTGGATGATTAAACAAGATCAATCTGATTTGATAATGAATTATTCAGTCCAGTTTTGTGAACCAGCGCAACCAATTTATTGAAAAGATCTGGCTCAAAATTAATCACTCACATATCAGACATTGCTACTCTCATTAACAGATATTCTTCAAAAGAAAATCATATTTGGATCAACATGAGGTTGAGTATTTAATGACAGGATTTTAAGTTTTGGATGAACAGTTCCTTTAATTTTTTAACAAAACTTTGTTTTTCATTGCTAGTCCATTTGCTTTTTCAACAAAGATGTATTTAGCACTATCAATAGCGAACAAATCCTCACTGCTCTGTGAACTTGTTAGCAGATTCATGTGAACAAGTAGCATAGGGCATCGCCCTCAGTCATGGTCTGTCTGTCAGGCCTGGTGCTAAACTGGCATTCTGCCATGCAAGACAGAGGGATGGAATCCGATGCGTCTCAGAATAGGCATGTTAAGCTCCATTCTCTGCTCTGAACTCAGAGCTTGATTCTCTGGGACAGATGGAGCAGCTCGGTGCCCCGTCAAAATGCCTATGGTCATGCCAGGGGGGTTGTGGTTACAGTCTATGC
The DNA here is from genome assembly GCA_037101425.1 of Elopichthys bambusa. Classification (NCBI taxonomy): domain Eukaryota; kingdom Metazoa; phylum Chordata; class Actinopteri; order Cypriniformes; family Xenocyprididae; genus Elopichthys; species Elopichthys bambusa. The sequence goes on from CM074446.1 coordinate 22,349,543, forward strand.
CCCCTTCATGAACAAGCTGGCATCTGTGAGTATCTCTTATGATCAGATACTCACCGGACCTTCCTGGGCTCCGGGGATGCCTGCTATCCCTCTCAGTGCCAGTTAGATCCTTCTGACCCGCCTGTAGCCCCAGGCGAACCTCCTGTGATCAGGGCAGACGTGGCCAGGGACCTGGGCTGGCTCCAGAAGAGAATGATGGTGATTTGCCAAGCTGATCCATCCTTTAAAGAACTGCAAGGCTGACAGACTGTGTTTGTACTGACCGCAGGCTGTGTCTTGTGCCACATTTTAGTTGGACTTTGAAAAGGACAGATCATCTACAACCAAACCTTATAATTTTACACAAAAGAAAGGTGCTTTGATTTTGCAAATTATACAAAAATACATAAGCTATAAATAAGCTTTCCATTTAATGTATGAATAGGATAGGACAATATTTGAGAGAAAATCTGGAATCTTGAAAATTAAAATCTTGAGAAAATCACCTTTAAAATCGTCCAAATGAAGTCCTTAGCAATGCATACCCACTCACAAAAATAATTTTTTGATACACTAACGGTAGTAAATTTACAAAAATATCTTCATGGAACATGATATTTCTTAATATCCTAATGATTTTTGGCATAAAAGAAAAATCGATAATTTTGACCCATACAATCTGTTGGCTATTGTTACAAATATATTCGTGAGACTTATGACTGGTTTTGTGGTCCAGCGTCACACACGCACACACACACACACTATATATATATATATATATATATATATATATAGTTAATATTAGTTAACATGAACTAAGAATGAACAATTATTAATCTTAGTTAATGTTCATTTCAACATTTACTAATGTTATTAAAATAAAAAGTTGTATTTGTTAACATTAGTTAATGCACTGTGAAATAACACGAACAAACAATGAACGATAGTATTTTTTATGAACTAACATTATTAAGATGAATAAATACTGTAAAAAATGTATTTCTCATTGTTAGTTCATGTTAGTTAAAGGGGTGGTTCATTGTGATTTCACTTTTTTAACTTTAGTTAGTGTGTAATGTTGCTGCTTGAGCATAAACAACATCTGCAAAGTTACAGCACTAAAAGTTCAATGCAAACAGATATATTTCCTTAGTTATGGCAGTTTAATGCCTACAAAAAAACAGTTTGGACTACAACGAGCTTCTTCCCGGGTTGGTGACATCATAAACCCTGCAATTAACATAAACAGTGCCCCATGTAGCGTGCATACAAGTCTTCTACCTAGGGACGCTGGACTTCGGGAACAATGTTTAAAATGTATGTTTAATTCTGTTCCTGACAATTATAACGCTAATTTAGCTGTCTGTGCTGCACATTTTACGGAAGACAGCTTCCAGAATCTACACGAGTTCAATGCTGGATTTGCACAAAGACTATTACAGAAAGATGGAGCAGTTCCCACTTTAAAAGCAGAAGCTGCTGTTTATGGGCCTGTAAGTAACCTATAGTATGTTTTATTTTTTTATAAGTTATATAGTTTCTGGGACGTAAACAAAGACCAACGCGGTTTGGCTTCTCTAGCCAGTTAGCTAAATTCTATTTTATACTCTGCAACAAACTTCTATGTAATCAGTGAACTTCTGTTGGTGTTTGTTGGCGTTTCTGTTATCAGTGTACAGCATTGTTTCATTACAGCTTTTATGTTGTGTTTACCCACATGCTCGTTCATGTTATAAATAAAGCCCGGAACACACCAAGCCGACGGTCGGCAGTCGGGCAGTTTTTGTTCGTCGGCTGACTAAATTTTCTCAGTGTGTTCTGCACCGTCGACTGAAGTTGGTCCTTGTCTGCTTATATCATCAAAAAGTTGATTTATTTCACTAATTCCATGCAAAAAGTGAAACTTGTATATTACATTCATTCATTACACACAGACTGATATATTTCAAATGTTTATTTCTTTTAATTTTCTTTTAATTTTTTATAACTGACAACTAAGGAAAATCCCAAATTCAGTATCTCAGAAAATTAGAATATTACTTAAGACCAATACAAAGAAAGGATTTTTAGAAATCTTGGCCAACTGAAAAGTATGAACATGAAAAGTATGAGCATGTACAGCACTCAATACTTAGTTGGGGCTCCTTTTGCCTGAATTACTGCAGCAATGTGGCATGGCATGGAGTCGATCAGTCTGTGGCACTGTTCAGGTGTTATAAGAGCCCAGGTTGCTCTGATAGTGGCCTTCAGCTCTTCTGCATTGTTGGGTCTGGCATATCGCATCTTCCTCTTCACAATACCCCATAGATTTTCTATGGGGTTAAGGTCAGGCGAGTTTGCTGGCCAATTAAGAACAGGGATACCATGGTCCTTAAACCAGGTACTGGTAGCTTTGGCACTGTGTGCAGGTGCCAAGTCCTGTTGGAAAATGAAATCTGCATCTCCATAAAGTTGGTCAGCAGCAGGAAGCATGAAGTGCTCTAAAACTTCCTGGTATACGGCTGCATTGACCTTGGACCTCAGAAAACACAATGGACCAACACCAGCAGATGACATGGCACCCCAAACCATCACTGACTGTGTAAACTTTACACTGGACCTCAAGCAACGTGGATTGTGTGCCTCTCCTCTCTTCCTCCAGACTCTGGGACCCTGATTTCCAAAGGAAATGCAAAATTTACTTTCATCAGAGAACATAACTTTGGACCACTCAGCAGCAGTCCTGTCCTTTTTGTCTTTAGCCCAGGCGAGACGCTGTCTGTTGTTCAAGAGTGGCTTGACACAAGGAATGCGACAGCTGAAACCCATGTCTTGCATACATCTGTGCGTAGTGGCTCTTGAAGCACTGACTCCAGCTGCAGTCCACTCTTTGTGAAACTCCCCCACATTTTTGAATGGGTTTTGTTTCACAATCCTCTCCAGGGTGCGGTTATACCTGTTGCTTGTACACTTTTTTCTACCACATCTTTTCCTTCCCTTCGCCTCTCTATTAATGTGCTTGGACACAGAGCTCTGTGAAAAGCCAGCCTCTTTTGCAATTACCTTTTGTGTCTTGCCCTCCTTGAGCAAGGTGTCAATGGTCGTCTTTTAGACAACTGTCAAGTCAGCAGTCTTCCCCGTGATTGTGTAGCCTACAGAACTAGACTGAGAGACCATTTAAAGGCCTTTGCAGGTGTTTTGAGTAAATTAGCTGATTAGAGTGTGGCACCAGGTGTCTTCAATATTGAACCTTTTCACAATATTCTAATTTTCTGAGATACTGAATTTGGGATTTTCCTTAGTTGTCAGTTATAATCATCAAAATTAAAAGAAATAAACATTTGAAATATATCAGTCTGTGTGTAATGAATGAATATAATATACAAGTTTCACTTTTTGAATGGAATTGGAATGAAATAAATCAACTTTTTGAATATATTCTAATTATATGACCAGCACCTGTATATATTAAATTATTATACATTTATTATTACAATTTAATTAATTATAGTGTATATATATATATATATATATATATATAATATAAAAGTAGATTTAATTATAGATAGATAGATAGATAGATAGATATACTATAATGAAATTGTAATAATAAACGTATTATAAAAATAACAATTTAGAGTAATATATGAGGGGCCTACTTAATTTAACGCTCAGTCTCTGAACTCAAAGAGTAGTTTAGGGAGAAGTGACATTTCCGTTCCTCTGCCCCAAACCTTCTTTTCCTATTGTTCTTTTTCAAAAGACATAAATGAACATGATGACAAGACGGTCATGGACACATCATCCTCATTTTCTCTTTTTTTGCTGTCTGTCCATCTCAAATGAAAGCATCCACCTCCCCAGAGCCAAAGGGATGAGAGGAGAAAATGAGAGCCATCTGTGGTGCCCCATAGTGCAGAGATGATTTCTGTGGACGAGTCCCTCTCCAGCGCCAGAGCTTCCATCTTGGCGTAAAATACCACTAGTTTCAGCTCTTAGACAAGACCAACACAGTTTGTATTCATATGTAAAGCACTGTAAAAAGACCGTTTTGGTGCACACAATGCACAAAGAGGAAACACCTATGTTATCAAATAGAGTAACGGATGAGAACAAAATGTCCTAGAGTGCTCTACAGTCATTGGACAGCACTGTCTGCATGATATATCTGTCTGACAGTTGACGCAAAAGGACATGAAAGTGAACTGCAGCATTTATCGGCTGTAAGAACAGACAGCGTGTATTTAGCATTCATTTAGTTTCAGTTACGAGACACAGCCGCTGATCCATCTTGGAATCGATTATATATTGTTCTGTCATAAATTATGACAGTGTAGAAGGGCTGAATGCATAATCAATTGACATGCTAATTACGGTAATTGTGTGTTTTTCACAAGGCTGACAGGTCCCACTCCGAGCAGTTTCTACTTTAAAGGGACAGTACACCCCAAAAATTAAAATTGTGGAACATTAAAGAAGATATTTTAGTATGTTTTTAACCAAAGAGTTTTGATTCCCATTGAATGGACAAAAAAACACTACAAAACTCTTCAGTTATCAGCATTCTACAAAATATCTTCTTTTTTGTTCAACAGAAATGCAAACAGGTTTGGAATGACATGAGGGTGAGTAAATGATGACAGAATTAACATTTTTGGGTGAACTATCCCTTTAAGACATGAGCCGCTGCGGTGAAGAAGCTTTTTAAACCACAGACCAAAAACCAAGAGGGTTGGAGAGGGATTTCAACCTTGTTACCGATACACTGAGAGCTGCGATGATGAAGGAAAGAGTGTGTGTGCGAATATGTCTTGGGGGTCCACTTTGGCTTTTTATTAAGCCAGTACCCCTAAGCCCAGTCTCCAAATACACAGAGCAGTGTTTGAATCTGTCACACATCAAACAGTGGCCAGATCTTCTGATCTGCCTCTAGTTAGCAACTCCTGAAATGTACTCTGCCCTGAGAAACGGCAGCCATTCTGAATGGTCTACATCTTATCACAGGGAATTATAATGAAGAGGGAGCAGAAAAGAGCTGAAAATGGATCCATCTCTCTGTGTCTTTCCATCTGCTTATAGTAGTAAAAGAAGAGTCCCTCATGAGAAACAGACACAGAGTGAGAGAGGGAGAACAGGCCATTATTGACTGGAATTGTTAGCAGCGGTAAACAACATGCACATGGCTGAATGTAATTGCCAGAAGCTGCAGACACATCAGAGAAACGGAAGCAAACTGACTGAAGAAGAGAATCGGTGGCTGCAATTAAAGAGGGGAGCCTTTTGCTTTACATCTAAAAGACTAGGGCTATCAATTTATGTGTTGATTTAGTATAATTCATTATAAAAATGTATCCAATTAATTATACTATATATGTTGCATACAAAAATATATTGTTAAAATATACAGTTACTTTAAACAGCCATCAGTGGAGAAAGATGCTTTTCAGAGCCAGATGGTGTACTTACAGGATCTGCCAGCAGGGGCTAAAGGGTTCATGTTACCCCCATTGTTAGCCAAACCTTGACCCCTTGGTCTCCCTAAAGAACTCGTGTGACGGCATTTGCCTCACTGCTGCCCTCACCAGCTCTGGAGCTCCCATGGCATTTACACTACCATACTGTTTTTGAAAGAAGTCTCTTATGCTCAGCAAGGCTGCATTTATTTGCTTGAAAGTACAGTAAAACAGTAATATTGTGAAATATTGTTACAATTTAAAAGAACTGTTTACTCTTTTACTATATTTCAAAATGTAATTTATTCCTGTGATGGCAAAGCTGAATGTTCAGTCTTAGTCTTCCACTCCAATCTCTAGTGCCACATAAAAGTATTTAAAGGGGTTTATAACATGGATTTTTTTTATTTTTTTTATATGTCCCTCTGAGGTTCATTTAATGTTAATAAAGTTTTTTCTCACACACACAAAAACAAATATATATGTGAAAAAATATTATTTTTAACCTACATGCTGACCCTTTGTCTGAAATGACCCACTCTCAGAGAAAAACAGTTTGAAGTATCTGGTCACACTTTAAAAAAATAAATAAATAAATAAATAGAGCATGCTGATAGCAGGAGCAACTATACTATTACATTAGCAATAACTAATATTGTCCACTCAAAAAAACATGATTTTGTAGTCATAGATGTACATATGTGTTGTATCATACAGTATAAAATGACATTTTGTATTTCAGAAACAAATTATTATTGTTTAGCACATTTTAAACATCTACAGTGGTATGCGGAAGTTTGGGAACTCCTTACAGAATCTGTGAAAATGTGAATAATTTTAACAAAATAAGAGGGATCATACAAAATGCATGTTATTCTTTATTTAGTACTGTCCTGAGTAAGATATTTTACATAAAAGATATTTACATAAAGTCCACAAGACAAAAAATAGCTGAATTTATTAAAATGACCCTGTTCAAAAGTTTGGGAACCCTTGGTTCTTAATACTGTGTGTGGTTACCTGGATGATCTACGACAGCAGATCACATTTTTTTTTTTTTTTTGTGATGTTTGTTCATGAGTCTCTTGTTTATTCTGAGCAGTTAAACTGAGCTCTGTTCTAGAGAAAAATCCTCCAGGTCCTGCAGATTCTTCAGTTTCAAGGATTTTTTGCATATTTGAACCCTTTCCAGTATCATTCTCAGATCCATCTTTTCACACTGAGGACAACTGGGGGACTCAAACATATCTATTAAAAAAGGTTCAAACATTCACTGATGCTCCAGAATGAAACACGTTGCATTAAGAGCCGGGGGGTGAAAACTTTTGAACAGGATAAAGATGTCCACATTTTTCTCTTTTTGTTGAAATATCATTTTTTTCATTTAGTACTGCCCTCCGGAAGTGACAGAAGATACCTACATTTTTTCCCGGAAGACAAATTATGTACAATTTACCTTGATCTTCAAATTCAAAATGTTTTCCCCCCTTGTCTATTAATTCACCTCTCATTGGTTTCATACAGATTACATAAAAAGAGAACTATGACTTTAAAAGTAGACACTTCACGCTTTCTAAAAACATATCTCTCATGTCTGTTTGGCAAGTATACATGGAGTTTTGGTTCATTTCTGCCTTTTGAACCAGAAATTCACAGTTATTGTGCACACAAATAAAATTAAACCCTTTCATATGATGCTCCTTTATGGCTTGTTAAATGCCTCTTTTAGAAAACAAAATGCACCGAACAAATATATAATTTTCCAACGTGATCCTGTATGCCATTAAAATAAACCATCCATTTGTTTGGATTGCTGGGATTCTTCTAAAGTCTGTACAGAGACGCAAACGAACTGTTTTAACTAGACACAATCTATATACTGTTTCCAGTGTAGACAGCATCAGTGATTATAATGCATTCTATTTGCTTTTAACATGACATGACGATCACACACAGTGTAGGAAAACGTCAGCTGTTAAGCGACTGAATGCCAGTGGGTGGGGCCTATGGTGCGATGATGTATAACTATACGTCAGTGTTTTGCTCTGGAGGCAGTCATATGAAAATATATTTTCCCATGTGACATCACAGATCCCAGAATATCACAAGCTGTTTTTGTAGCTTGATTAAATAAATGCTTTGTTTATAATGAGGAGGACGTTTTAAGCTATGAAACTTGCAGGATGTTTTAATGGTACCTCTTATATTGTCATGACCCCTTTAATTTCCTTCCAAAAAAAGAATAATAATAAAGCTTACTGACTCCAAACTATTGAATGGTATGCGACCTGTGTGAAAAATAGCATAATGACCACTGGGCCACTGTTAATGTCTTGAGTTTTAAAATATTTGTTAAAATACTATAATTTCCTTGAGATTTAAAACTAAGTTGTAAAAACTACTTAGTGCAGTTTTAATCACTAACAAAACACCTGTACAGACAGCAGACACCTGCATACAACCACATAAACACACACACAGTCTGGTGCCACAGCAGGAGGCTGTATAGTAGAGATTTGAGGAGCGTGTGTGTGAGAATCAGAAGATTAACTCTCATCAAAGCACACTCTGAGACACCAACCACAACAAGAAGAGTGACAAGCCTTCGAGCATGCATATATTAGAACTGTGCGCCAAGGACTAGTGTCACGGTCTGCATAAAATCTATCTGTGTGTGTGTACACATGTATTTATTTGTACTATGTGCCAAGGACTGCCTTTCTTTGTGCCTTTCACTAAAATAGGAAAGATGGTAGGCCTCTATTTTGCTTTCTAAAGCTGCCACAGAGTGTATGAACAGAAATGAATCAAACTGAGAGCCAACTTCATTTGTTTAGTCTTCACAAAGCAAATTTTTAAACTTATACAGTAGACCTTAGATTTTCATTTAAAAATGTAACACTTCCCTGATAATGTATCATTAACTTAATCAAATTTTGGCCGACCCACCAAAATATGGTTTTGTTGCTTAAGAACACCTTTGTGAAATTACAATATAAATTTGTATATAGGAAAATATAATTGTTTAATAGGGATTTTTAATGCAGCAAAGCAAATATGCACACACAATAACTCAAATAATATGTACAATATTTAGCCAACTCTTAAAAGAGCTATATGTAAGAATTTTCATGTATTAATCTCTTTTTTAAAAAATATTTATATCTCTTTTTTATATTTTTATATATAATTATTCCCATGAGAATATTACCCAATAACACAATTTTTTATTTCATAATAATGTTTAATATAAATAATCTATAATGCTTAATATTTACAAGTAAATAACTAATACAGAATAAATAATACATAATAAATTATTCATACATTTAAAGAAAAGCATATGTTTAATAGGTTTATCATATGTTTATTTGAAAACTCTGCCAGTAGAGGGTTAACTACTGACAGGAGATTATAAAGCATAAAGGACGTCACCAGAATAAGGTTAAACAGGAAGAGAGCTGTGGTGCATCTGGCATCTGCATCATTTACAGAGCACAGCTTTGCTCCGGAACCCCCTCGGCCGCTGGTTTGCTAGGTGCCCTGGGCTCAAACTGTTAACTGCGTCCCTTCACAGGGACCTGTGTGTTATTTACACACACTACTCTCACACATACACACACTCATCTAGGGAGATGACTTGCATTTAGGCTCCATATTCCCACAAGCTCACTTGTAATTAATTAGCTAGTGGCCCCCTTCCAAACTTCCTGTCACTTCTCCCATCCTGGTTTTCTGGCCGAGGACAGAGTCATCTCCTGGGTTACAGCTGGAGTAATCAGCCTCTTTGGGACCACAATGCATCTCAATCTACTGCACAGTTGAGTGGTACAAAAGAGAAGGTGTGTTCCTGCTTGTGTGTGAGTGAGAAAGAGAGAATGAGAGAAGCAACCCAATTGGGAATCCGTATCCACTGGGACTAATTCACTTTGCTATTCATTAACCTCATCCTGTTACCGTGCAGAGGAAGTCTGGGGACAACAGCAACTTTCAAAGACGATGTCAAAGGAGTGCTGACTACAAATCCCAGGGTGCCCTGGGAGATGATCCAAGTCTTCCATTAAAGTGAGAGGCAGGTCTTGATCAGGTTATCAGATTAAAGCGAGCCAGCCAGAGGGCTGAAAGACGTACAAAAGACAAAAGCATCTTACTTTGCTTTGATTTAAAGGCGAGCAAACCCAGTCTGGTCTCTTCTGCATGCAGCGCGCAGCAGCTGTGGGTGAAAACAGGCTGATTTCTGCTGATAAACCAAATGTGCTTCCATTCTCATTCAGTATTCGGGACAAGGGCAGAGACAAGGGCTCACGCAGTCAAGTCAAGGATAGGACAACCCTCTCTACTCTCAGAATAACTAATGTCTGCCTGGCTGTTAAGAGATACACCACCTTATTTATAAAGTTTAGAAAGAATGTTTTCCTTGCTCCCTTGAATGAACAGTGCAGACATACTCTGATACAGTGGTTCTCAAAAATGGGTTGCAAGGGTTTCTGCAACAGTAGAGAATAAACAATGCAAAAAATAAAATGCAACCAACCATATAATTGTGGACAGAAAATAAACAGACTAAAGGCCTGTTCACACTAAGGATAATGATAATTATAAAGATTTAGTTCTAAAAATCATTCTAAATATAAAAGAATAGCAGTCCACACCACAATGAAACGATATTATTTGAAGCACTTTCAAAAAAAAAAAAATTCAGCTGATGAACGAAAAAAACGCTGATAAAAATTTAAAAGTGCAAGCGTTTAAAACGGCAGACGACATAATGGCAGTGCATGCTTAGAATAAACAGAACAATATTGTCTGCTGGTATGGATCTAATATAGTCATTGTTAGTTATTTTTACAGTTATCAACTTTTTAAATAGAATAGATGTTGTTGACATCACAGGCTGTGCATCCAATCAAACTCTATGCTATTTGCCACCAGTGTTGGGGAAAGTTACTTTTAAAAGTAATGCATTACAATATTGCGTTACCCCCTAAAAAAGTAACTTATTGCATTACTTAGTTACTTTTTATGGAAAGTAATGCGTTGTTACTTTTGCATTACTTTTTCTCATCTGGGCTGGGCTGTTTGTTTGTTGTTATTACAAGAAAAAAGTTATATTTTTGGTGAATGTGTAGGCCGTTCACACCAAAAATTAATAAGCCTCAGGCTGAAGGAAATGCAAATCCAGGCCTGTACAGTAGAGGGCGCAGCTCAAACAAACCTTTCAGCTCTGCTGCCATTCTGGATTAAAGAAGAATAGGACGCAGGAGAAGTAAATGAGTAAATGCATGCCCACATTTAGTCTAGAACTAGTCTAGAATAACCATCACGTTCACACAGCGCACAGCCGCACACAACGCCTCTGCACTCCTGATTTTTCTCAACATGGGGACAGGAGAGCTGTCAGTCAATGAATGGGAAAACAAAGTAACTTGCATTACTTATTTGAAAAAGTAACTCAGATATTTTGTTGTAAATTTAAAAGTAATGCGTTACTTTACTAGTTACTTGAAAAAAGTAATCTGATTACATAACTCGCGTTACTTGTAATGCATTACCCCCAACGCTGTTTGCCAAAAATTCATCCATCACCTGGTAGAAGGCAGATGCCAAAACAGACAGGTTGCATGACATTGCCTCATCCCATTTTATGGAAATTTATTTTTAGTACAATAAACAATTTTTGGTCCAACGCAAAGGTAACTGTAAGATTTGGGCCCTTAAGCAAAACCATTTGAGAACCACTGATGAGCTTACTCCAAAGTCCACCCATTAAACGATTAGTTCACCCAAAATTGAAAATTCTGTCATTAATTACTCACTCTCATGTCGTTCCACACCCGTAAGACCTTCGTTCATCTTCGGAACACAAATTAAGATATTTTTATTCAGAGAGCCAAATTCACATGATTTCAGTAAACAAGGCTTTGTTGTGTCATAAGTGTTACAAAATTTAAATGGTTCACCACTAGGGGCGTGACTTTGATACATGCTCCGAACCACTGATTCGAAACAAAAGCTTTGAAGCTTCACGAAGCAGTGTTTTGAAATCGCCCATCACTAAATATTGTTGAATAAAGTCGTTATTTTGTTTTTTTGGCGCACAAAAACTATTCTTGTCGATTCATGACATTAAGGTTGAACTACTGTAGTCACATGAACTGTTTTAAATACGTCTTTAGTACCTTTCTGAAAAAAAATCTGGCTATCTTTATATTGTTTTAACGACGGATTGTAGAGGTGCTTGTAGCAACGTACTTCTTCACACAGTTGTTGTTTATCCAGCGCATGCACAGTTGGTGCTTTTGAATGCTGTACTATAATAATAATAATAATAAACTTCATTTTCTATAGCGCCTTTAAAAAGTAACATCTCAAAGCGCTTCACAGGAGAAAAAAAAGAAAACATACAATTATACAAACAATACTTTAAAATAAGTGAGATATAAAAAACACACCAAATAAGAACATACTGTCAAAAACAAGTAAATAAAAATATCAATTTCAACATAATCAAGTAAAAGCTACCCTAAAGAAATATTTAAAAGGAAGATTTAAAAACACTAAGGGATTCTGCTTGCCTAATTCGAGCAGGCAAGGAATTCCATAGTCTTTGAGCGACTGAAGAAAGCGCCCTATTACTCATAGATTTTAAACGGGTATGTGGAACGATTAAAAGGACAGTTTCCGAAGAGCAGAGAGCACACACAGGTGTGTAGGGGGCTAAAAGCTCAGAGAGATAGTGAGGAAAGCAAAGCATTACAATAATCAATGCAAGATAACACAAAGATATTGATCAACTTTTCAGCCACCAGAAGTGACAGCATAGGACGCAATCTGGCAATATTTTTTAGATAAAAAGAATGATGTCTTTACAGTGTTCTGAACATGGGGATCAAATGTTAAATGTGCATCAAATATCACCCCTACATTTTTTTATTTTGTTTGAAATTCCAGTGTAGAGCCATCCACACTTAAAATTAAAGACCCAGCCTTACGTATCTGGTGAACCAGTGAGCATTACCTCCGTCTTGTCACTGTTCAGACACAAGAAAGTTTTTTCTTTTTTTATCTCAGAAATACATTGAGAAAGAAAAGACACAGCCACATTAACATCAGGTTTTGAATGTATATAAACCTGAGTGTCATCTGCATAAAAGTGAAAGTTGAGACCAAGTGATCTTAAAAGTTGACCCAATGGATAAATGTAAATGCTAAAGAGTAAAGGGCCCAAAATTGATCCTTGAGGAACTACAACTACAATGGATGGTCTAGAGATGAATGGATTTCTGGATGGTTGGTAATGGCCACAACGTTCCAACAAGACTGCGACGTCAGCAGGGAGCTGGCGGGTGATGATTTGGGCTGGAATATTGGGAAGTGAGATGGAAGGTCCCTTTAGGGTTTCTGAGGGTGTCAAAATGACTTCTGCAAGATATGTGGAGTTCATAACTGGCCATTTTCAGCTATGGTATAAAAAGAAGGATTGTGCCTTCTGAAATACAATGCACTATCCCATGCTGCAAAAAACACCACAGCAATAAAACTGTTTGAAAATGTATTTCTACACCCATTGTAAATGTTTCTCTTTGTGAGGTTTGGTTAGTGGTGGCTAAAATCTGAATGTTTATTGTAATGAAATCCCACTGATACGTCACTTGCATAATAATTTGGACCACAATGTAGACATGTAGCCTACTGACTCTGGACTGTTGATTTACTCAAAAATCAATTCAATGCATGTGATAACTTCTGCGTTGTCATCATTAATTTATTAACCTTAATATTATTTATAGCTAAACCAATATAATTCCACAGAAGTGTTTAATTAATTGGCTGTTGGTGTTATTCCAAAATGCTTCTATTAAACCTGAATGAGTAAATATCAATCATTTAAAAACTCCAGCTTCACATAATGAAGTTATGTAAATAAGTTTCACAATAGTAGATACAGTATGCATATTCATAAGACTTTTTTGTTGTTTCATATTTTTAATGTGCTCAGGAAACCTTCCAAAGCATGTGATGCTTTGTGGAATCTCGGTCTCCATGACAACAGGAGGAGACAAACAGGAGGCTGAACGTGACATTCTAATTCGTAAAGATTTGACAGCTGTCATTGTTAAAGAACTGCCTTGAGAATCCAAAGGGGTTGACATTTAGAGATAGTGAACATGGAAATAGTGCTTGGCTTAATGATAGGCCTCTCACATGTAGATGTCATGTGGAAATTGTATAGGCCAGTGTTATAAAAGACTGTGGGAAAATGTCTCCTTCTCTTTATGTGGTACAGCGCAGAGCCAAAAAATCAGCGCAATTAATCTGCTATGCGAGACCATGTTTGGGAAATCATTAAACAATCGACGTCTGCCTCAGATTAAAGCTAACATGTCAGTCTGACATTTCTCAGCAACTGTCCAAAAACATGTTCTGCCGTGCCTTTTAATACATCCGCAGACAAAACATGGTGGAGCGTTTAGCCAAAGAGCAATGATTTCTACCCCTTATAATTCAATTTCCTGTTGAACTTTGCTTTACCTACAGTGGCCGTTGCAATGCGGCAGCCATTTGTAAGGCCTTGCTCTCTCTCTCAGGCCCTCGTTCTCTCACTGTATGGCCTAGTTTGATTTTGTCCAGATGCTGCTGAAACACAGGGCGTCTCTGTTCTCGAGGAAACAGGGATAGTACAACTCCATCCCACCCCACCTGTCTCCAAAAACCTTTCTGCTGTGACACAAGGCTGGTAAAACTCCACCTGGGAACCCTGAGCACTGCCAGACATTGCACAAAAACGGTCATTAAAACCCCAGCAGCACCCTGAAAACCAACATTCTCACTCATTCAGTCCTGTTTAAATACTGTCTTCGAGTTTCCACAAACCCACACTGCACCTGAGCTGTTGTAAAGATCCTTCAACAAAAACACATTGTGTGTTTGGGCTGTAAAAACACTGAGGTCTCTCAAACTAAAAAAACTGCTTCTTGACTGGTTGCCACTAAAGTTTCTTGTTCGCTTGATAAAAGTTCAGTATATTAATGTATTTAGCCTAAACTGGTTTGTTTATCATATATTCCTGAATACATGGCTGAATTTGAGGTTAATAATGAACTAAATAAATATAACTTCATTATAATTATATGTTAAATTTATAATTATATTGAAATTATAAACATTGTATAAATATTATTAGGGATGCCCGATACCAAGCTTATGTACTTGTACTCATAAAAATACCCCTGATACCAAAGACCGATACCTCACGTGACCTAACGCACAGAGACACCGGCGGCAGCAGCATAAACAGTGTCAGCCTCAGAGGTGTGGAAATACTTCAAAATGAATGATGACAACCCACACATTGCGAATTGCATGCTTTCAATCACAATTCGTTATCGATTAGTGAAGGCGGAATAGCGCTGAATGACACAGACCGGATGCGCGCTCTCTCTCTCTTTCTTGCACGCGATCGGTTCTCCTTGCGCCTGAATGGTCAAATGCACACATAGTTGTCAAAATGTCCATCGTGTGGAGTATCTCACGTAAATACAGTCGGTTATGGCTTAAGTGGACGTAAACATGTGGGTGAAAACAGGATATGTGTCAGTATCCATGGATTCGGTCTTAAAGGGACCGTAGCCTATTTGTCATTAATAATAAAACAACAAAATATGTTAAATAAATGTATACATAGTAAATAAACCTACTGTATCTGAAAAACAAGTTTATTTAATTTGTATCTCTATAGTATTTATTGTATTGTTTGTAAATTTCTTTTTATATAACAACAATTATATATATTGGTAATTATGCCCTTTGAAGGTTATTGGACACTGTGAAATTTTTGTCCTTTAACAAGCACAAAAACATTATTACTTTTTTTCATTAGAATAATAATAAAGAAGCTGTCCTACATTCATTAGTCTCACTGTGTTGTGCTTGGAAAACTGCAACATCAAAAAGAGAGAGAGAGAGAGATTAATAAATGTATAGGCATTGGTATCGGCGAGTACTAGAAAAAAAGTATTGGTACTCGTACTCTGTCCTTAAAAAATGGTAGCGGTGCATCCCTAAATATTATATTTTGTATATTACAAAAAATATATAAAATTCAGCAAAAATATAAATAACAAATAATGTATAATAATATAAATAAATATACATAATAAAATATATAAATTAAACAAAAAAAGATACAGAAATTCTAATAATTTTAACATCTATAATTAAAAATATGAAAATGATATATTTTAATTATATACACTAAACATTCAACAGTGATAATAATAATTGTTTCTTGAGCAGCAAATCAGCATATTAGAATGATTTCTGAAGGATCATGCGACACTGAAGACTGGAATAATGAAGCTGAAAATTCAGCTTTGCCAGCACAGAAATAAATTGCATTTTATAATATATTCAAATAGAAAACAGTTTCACTGTTTATTACTGTTTTTGCTGTGTTTTGGAACAAATAAATGAAGCCTTGGTGAGCAGAAGAGACTTAATGTTCAAAAACTTTTGACCAGTAGTGTATACAATTGGAATAATAAATATATAATAATTTTTAGGAAAATAAAGTAAAATAAAACTATTTTCATACGTTATATTGTACCAAAGGTCTTTTCCAAAGTCCCTTTCAAGGAAAGTCTCCATGAACTGTCCCATAAATGTTGTTTTTTATGCTCAAATAGCGTTAAAAAAGCTTATTTTTTTCAGACTAGATCAGCTAATGTGCATGTGCAGTCCTAAGCGCCAGTCTCAGATTTCTATTGGAACCAGAGCTTCTAATAGCAGCTGCAGTGACGCAATTACTTTACCAATCAGCGATTGGCTCTTTGACTTAGAAAGCGGGACGTATTCCGCCATATTGCGCATTGCAGTTTCTCCCATCTTTTCTCCATATCTATAGTCTTTGCCTTTTTTATTTTTCCTGAACATTTTTTTTTTACATTGTGAACATCTGACAGAGAATTGTGGAAATCTACCGTGTTGTGTGAATTTAATGCCCATGTGTGGCATAAGTCATCAACCTGAGCAAAACACTGAGTTTGTTTGTTGGCCTTGACTTTACTGCTCAACAATGCATGTGAATGTTTTGTGTGCAAATTCTCCTTGTGTCAAGAAATATCTAGTAGGGGAGATGTGGAGGGTTGACGAAGAGGAGTGGTGATAATTTGTATCTGTTTGTTTCTCTCTTTTCCCCTGCTTCTCTCTATCTCAGATTTCTGAGCTACTCCTCACTCGGAGAGACAGGCCCAGCAGGGGAGCAGAGAGCGCAATTTCCCCCCATGCTGTAATTCCAGCTTTGGGTCCACTATGTATCATTACTGAGAGCTGCATGTAGTTATTTGTGTCCTGTGGCCGGATGTGTTTTGAGGGGGGCAGGAGGAGGAGAGACTGGAGCCCAATGAAGAGCTCTAGAGCTCAAGTGCAGCTCTCAGGCATCTGGGGCTCCTGCTGAACACGGACGTCACCGTGGATTAATGTAACTGGAGCTATGGGAAGACACTGGATGATGGAACGGAAAGGACGGGACAGGCAGAGAGAGGGAGGAGGAGGGGAAAGTCAGGCGATGGAGAAAAGTGTGGAAAGAGAGCGCTGGGGGTTGAGATAAGAGGGAAAGGGAATGGAGAAATACAAGGGTGAAAAGCCATAAGCGTACAAGGATATCTAAGCTTTATATGTTAGGAAAAAACAGAGCAGAGAGGAAGGTCAAAATCCATCCATACAAAGCAAGATAGAAAGAGGCCTTGTTTGTCTGTTGTTCTTGTGTGTGTTTCTTTGGACTGTTGGTACTCAATTAATCCATAAAGTCAGAGAAAATGCTCAATGACAATGTGTTTTCAGCTTTCTGTGCTGCTGCTGGATTAGTAAAACATTTTGCATATATTTCCATGACATTTGCACTTATATTTGCACAGTATAGCACTAAGTTACATATATTAACCGTATGTGTCATTTTCAAGCTTAAACGCTGGAATGTGGTACTTATGTTAAAGAGTTGAATAGATTATATTGCAACAAAGTCTTGACTTGCTGTCAAGCAGACACAGGGAGAGAAAGAGAGATGGAAAGAGCGACGACACCAGTGCATCCTGTTTGAGATGAGAATGTAAACAGTTTCACCCATCCAGACCTTGTTATGTCTGCTCTACGTCTGGCCAGTGCTGCTTTCATAACTTAAGGTAATTTCTAATGCTAAAAGCTTAGATAACAGTGTCTATCCCACAGCTCCAAAAGAGAAGACCACAAATCAAGCAAACCACTGCACATCCTCTTCCAATAGCATGTGGGTTACAGAGGCTTCTCATTAAAGAGTTAGTTCACCCAAAAATTAAAATTGTGTCATTAAGTACTCACCCTCATGTCATTCCAAATCGGTAAGACGTCCGTTCATCTTCGGAACACAAGTTAAGATATTTTTGATGAAATCTGAGAGGTATCTGACTCTTCCATAGACAGCAATTTAACCACCACTTTAAAGGTCCAGAAAGGTACTAAAGACATCGTGAAAATAGTCTTTTGAAAATAATTTATGTTCAGCACTTCCAGGCTCTACGTCAGAACGTGGCTCATTATTGGCCAGCTCCTGCGTCAGTATCACACACATGCGTCGTGCTGCTCACATGAACAGCGTCGGCCAATACTGAGCCAGCGTTCTAACGTAGAACCTGGAAGCACTGAACCTAAATAGCGTAGGAGAATGACAGAAGAGAAGATATAGTTGAATAAAGTCATTATTTTTGTTTTGTTTTTGCGCACAAAAAGTATTCTCGTCCTTTCATAAAATTAAGGTTGAACCACTGCAGTCAAATGGACTATTTTAACGATGTCTTTAGTACCTTTCTGGAACTTGAAAGTGGTGGTTAAATTGCTGTCTATGGACGAGTCAGATACCTCTTAAATATGATCAAAAATATCTTAATTTGTGTTCAGAAGGTGAACGAAGGACTTATGGGTTTGGAACGACATGAGGGTGAGTAATTAATGACAGAATTTTCATTTTTGGGTGAACTAACCCTTTAATATTTCAGCTAATTTTGGCTAAATTATTTCAGTTATGTGCTCTTACTATGCATCTATTTGCATAGCAGCTGGACAGACAGTTAACAGTTATCTATAATAATTGATAATAATTAGGGGTTTTTACACTGCACTTAACCCTGGATTATCGTCGTTCTAAACACTGCTTTTAACCCCGGGTAAAGGAACATTTCACACTTGTAATTTAGAAGCGGGGTTGGCACCGCTTTTTACCCGGGGTTCGTGGTGGTAACCCTGCATTGTGGTGCCAAACTTGTAGAGTATGAAATGATGTAGTGTTAGAATGTTACAACTAGCAACAGACAACCAATCATGTACTCATATTTGCGTGCTTTGGACAGTCACGGAAACACAGAGCATTGTATATAAACAGTATATTCAGCGTTTGAGAGGAAAAATGTCAAATGCTGACAGAAGATGCAACAAGAAGAGACCATTCAGTATAAACTCGATAGTACAGTCGGCAATACGTAGATGCATCCAATCACTGACACCACACATATGCAAATAGGAACATTAACTCAGGGTTTAGTGTGAAACATCAGATTATGAATACCCAGGATTAAAGGATTAGTTAACTTTAAACTGAAAATTACCCCAAGCTTTACTCAAGTTGAATACGGAAGGTATAGGACGTAGCATAAGCGTTTTAAACTGCGAGAGGCATTACACTTTCTTTCTAAGTTGAATACGGAAGACGGTCTGGCAGAAGCTAGATATTTTACTTTATAACTTGTTAAATATGGATAATTTTTTTTTTCCACAAATGCATCGCTTCGCTTCAGAAGGCCTCTATTAACCCCCTGAAGCCGTGTGGAATATGTTTATGATGGCTGGATGTGGATGGAGACACTTTCTTCAGCTCATACTCCTTTGGTAACGCTTACTGCCATTATAAAGCTTGGATGCATCAGGATATTTATTAACATTTCTCTGATTGTGATTATCAGAAAGAAGAAAGTCATATACACCTAGGATGGCTTGAGGGTGAGTAAAGCTCGGGGTAATTTTCAACTAATCCTTTAAATGTTAACTCCGGGTAAATTATAAGCAGTGTGAAATGTGAAGCAAGATAACCCGTTTACCCAGGGTTTAGAATGACCCAGTGTTAACTATTTCAAGTGTGAAAAGCCCTATTGGGCACCAAATCAGCATATTAGCACATTAATTTTTTCAAAAAGACTAGGACGTCTGGTCACCCTTCAATCTACTAGTTCATCCAAGAGCACATGAAATCATCTTTGGACAAATCTACATCCCGAGAAAGAATTTGGAACACTTAATATATCACTTCATGAGCCAGAGGGGTGGGATTCATCAGAAAATCCCAAAATCCAAAGCAACAGCTGATGGTCTTCCAAAATTGACGCCTTTCTTTGGTATGTCAGTGTGGAAGCGCTTATGCATCATAACCAGCGTAGACTGGATGTTTTACCCATGAGTCAACAGTTTTACACACAGACCCTGCAGGTGCACCTCCACAGTGAGTTACGATCGGTTCAGTAGTGACACTCCTCTTTTCCGTTCTTTCCATCCTACGTGAGACTGACTCAATCTTACAGCATGAAGGAGTATCAAAATAAACAGAGCAGACAGATGGCCTCTCCTCCAACATTTTAGCATGCCATACAGAGGATTTAGACCGCCAACTTATTCATTACTCTTACAACCACATATTAGCTGATAAACTTTAGAGACAGACTGCCATAGTATGAGTATTTACACTAAAATACCTAAATGGTTTGGATAGTTGGAGGAACTGAAGTTGTGTTGGCACTTACTATGAATAGTGTTCGAAATAGGGCCTGAAACTCAACAAATGGTCCATAAAAAGAAGCTGCTTACCTTAAGAAAATGTTGATTGCCAGCCTTCAAAATTGTTTTATTTTATTTTTTTACCAATAAAAATACCAATTTTCTTAAAATAACTTGAGTAACAGGGTTGAATGGTTGATCGTCGTGAAACCAGTCAACCCAACATCTATCTATCATTCTGTTTACACCTGGTATTATGATGCGTTTTTGTTGATCGGATCACAAGTGGATGGCGTTAAATACAAGTGTAAACAGGGTCTAAAAAGCTTGTCCATTTTCGACTACTTCCAGAGGTAGTCGAAAACGCATTTAACCGGATTGCTTTCGTAGTGTAGACGCTCATGTGGTCAAATATGTTCAAACAGCCACATACTCTCCACCTACTGACCTAATGTGTAAACATTATGGAAATCACAGGGTTTAAACTAAACGAGCAGATCCGTTTCCTCGCTAAAGAAGCGTTCAGTTTTTCCGCTTGCAAATTTCGCCATGTAAATAACTTTTAAAGGGAATGGGAGATGAGACTCTGATTGGTTTATTGCACGCTACGCCCTAAACACATTAAGAGAATAGGGACAACCCTTTTAGACCATGCGCCGGGCATGCTGACAATTTTTCCCGTCGTTAAACTAGCAAAAGTGGATTCGGACACACCCTAAGTGCACTTGCTCCAAGTGCTTTAGACCATGCGCTTAGATTGTTAAAATAGGGTCCTGTGTCTTTTCTGTCGCCTCTTTTCGTGTTCATAAGTAATTTGCTCAAGTTTATTTTGTCATTAGATCAAAAGATCTGAAAAAGCCGATACCCACCCATAAACCCTCATTAACTTTATCTATTCGAGTACTACCTCTATTTCCAGTAGTACATGGAAAGTGAATATTATGTTTCTGCTGTTACAACCCATAACATGAAACCATCAACTTTACAGCTCTTACCCTCATAAACTCAACTTTACTCAACAGTGTCAGCACTATATATCGCTTTACCATAAAAACTTAACAATGATTCACAATACAGTAAAACTTAACACTACTAGTCAGTATAAATGGCCAAAAATATGTTCAGCTAATGAATTCCCTGCCAAAATCCACTAATAGGCTTGCTAGACCTTTAGTGTTACGCTGACAGGGGACACATATTACACAACGGTGCAATATAGATATAAGAATATGGCAGGATTGATCAGAAACAGTGTTAAGTGTTGTACAGATGGAGCTGTGAACAGCTTGGTGGCCTCCATCACACACGCACTCACACACGTCCAGCATAGTGATTCACCTCTTGTCCTCCTACTGACAGTGTGTGGGCCTGTCTGAGTCAGACACCAGCCGCATGGCAACCGCACCATGGCAACCGTCTGCCTCCAAACAGATCCACCAGCGAAAGAGAGAGTGGCTATGGTCGGGAATAGCATACTGCCTTACTACTAGTACCATTTCTACACTATATATTATTTATATTGTAAACTGTATGCAAAATTCAGTTCAATTTCACTTTATTGTTGGAATTTCTTCCAAAATTTGTCTCGCATCCCACAGCGTTTACTCTCTCCCATTAATTCACATCCACATCAAATAATAAGATACTACAATAGACACCAATTAAGAGAGAGAAAAAAACACATCCAGTTGCAGTGCAACACTTAAGTCCCATCCATTCTTCAGAATCCTGAGGCCTACTTAGACCCCCAATTCTGATTTTTTAATTTTAGCGACTGATGAACAAAAGATTTCCATAATCTGTTCATTCTAGTACTCTAAGTCTTCTGTTTGATAGTCCTCATATAGGGAAGGGAAGGGTCCGACATAATTTTACCTGTCAGGAACAAAAAAAATTTCATGTACAACTTATTAAAACTTGCCTCAAGCATTTGGCCCACAATCTTAGAACAAATAGATATCAATCAAGTCGAGCTTTGAGTTGAACAGAAAGACAGCTGTACCATTCACATATTCCATATTGTACAACACTCTGTATTACAGATTGAAAAAACAAGAGCAAGATCTGTTTGTTTGCTCCAAAGGACCTTAATCTCCTAAGAAAGTAAATACACTGTTGTATTTTACAGCAAACATAATCTATATGTGCACTCCATGATAAAGCATACAACACATTTATACAACACTGATACCGGAATCATCTTCAATCCCCAATAAAGACAACAGCACAGTATCATCTGAGAACGTCAATATATACACCGATCAGGAATAATATTATGACCACCTTTCCAATATTGTGTTGGTCCCCCTTTTGCTGCCTAAACAGCCCTGACCTGTCGAGGCATGGACTCCACTAGACTCCTTAAGGTGTGCTGTGGTATCTGGCACCAAGATGTTAGCAGCAGATCCTTTAAATCCTCTATGTTGCGAGGTGGGGCCTCCATGGGTTGGACTTGTTTGTTCAGCATATCCCACAGATGCTCGATTGGATTGAGATCTGGGGAATTTGGAGGCCAAGTCAACACCTCAAACCATTCCTGAACCATTTTTGCTTTGTGGCAGTGCACATTATCCTGCTGAAAGAAGCCACGGCCACCAGGGAATACCATTTCCATGAAAGGGTGTACATGGTCTGCAACAATGCTTAGGTAGGTGGTACGTGTCAAAGTAACATCCACACGGATGGCAGCACCCAAAGTTTCCCAGGAGAACATTGCCTAAAGCATCACACTGCCTCTGCCGGCTTGCCTACTTCGCATAGTGCATCCTGGGGCCATGTGTTCCCCAGGTAAGCGACACACCTGCACCCGGACAATGTAATGTAAAGGAAAACATGATTCATCAAACAAGGCCACCTGCGATGCACTGTGTATTCTGACACCTTTCTATCAGAACCAGCATTAACTTCTTGAGCAATTAGAGCTAAAGTAGCTAATCTGTTGGATCGGACCACATGGGCCAGTCTTCTCTCCCCACGTGCATCAGTGAGCCTTGGCCGCTCATGACCCTGTCGTCAGTTCACTGCTCCATCCTTGGAGTACTTTTGATAGTACCACTGCAGACCGGGAACACCCCACAAGAGCTGCAGTTTTGGAGATGCTCTAACCCAGTTGTCTAGCCATCACAATTTTAGCCCTTGTCACACTCACTCAAATCCTTACGATTGCCCATTTTTCATGCTTCCAACACATCAACTTTAAGGACAAAATGTTCACTTGCTGCCTAATATATCCCACCCACTAACAGGTGCCATGATGAAGAAATATTCAGTGTTATTCACTTCACCTATCAGTGGTAAAGTTAAAGTTATGCCTGATCGGTATACAAGTCTTTTATGTTATGCCTGATCGGTATACAAGTCTTTTACATTTCAGTGATAAAGTGAGTATCTATGGAACTCTAAAAAATAGGCTGCCACACAGGTGCAAGCTCATCTGCAATTGTTTTCAAAATGAATGCGCTATAAGATTATCTGGTCCTGTAGCCTTCCTCTGATTTAATTGTTTAAAAGTACTCTCATATCAATTCTATCTGACCACTCTGGTTAATAATACTCATATTTTGGTCCAAAATATTCCCTTTATCAAACCTGGAGAAGAATTTATTCAGTTGATTTGCGAACTCAATCTCATTACTAATGACTTCTGTGTGGTTGATAATCCAGTCATTCCCTTCATGGTATCCCATACCTTTTTCGCACGATTACTTTGAAAATCCTTTTCCAGTTTTGATCTATGTGCCATCTTCGCCTCTCATATTTTCCCCTTCTAGAAACTTGACTTGTTTTGTATCCTTCTTCTTGAAAGCAATCTTCCTCAAGTTCATCACATGCTTAACATCTTTAGTTATAATTTGGATAGATCTTTATCTCCTTAGTTGGTATCACTGACTGCACACAAAAGTCTATGTAGTCCGTTATTACTGTGGATATTTAATTCAAGGAGCCATGATAAAACTCCTCCCACACAGTACAATCAAAGCATGCTTTAAGTTGTTCAGTGCTATCAGAAGACCAAACTCTGATCACCTTTTTCTCAGGTTTCCTGCTTTACAACTTAAATTTATAAGTTGGTACAAGATGTACCACATTATGATCAGAATTTGCAATTGGTGCTCTTATCTTAGACACATATGCACTCTCCACATTTACAAAACATTTATCCAGCAAATTACTCTTTCTTGTTTGTCCCTTCACATATTGCTTAAAAGAGAACATTGCACAGGGTATTCCACAATGCAATGTGCTCGAACTTGACCTCTCATTTCCCGAGCCACAAAATGTATCTACTATTTTTAACTTTACTGATTTGATCAGACTACCTAAAAGTATGATATTTTGTTTTCACAACAAACTTGGATTAAAAGTACATACATAACATAATGTGGTCAGTATAGCATGCTATATTGCATACTATTCTATATACACATACTTTTTTGTTTAATTTAGGAAGGCAGCATACAGTATATACTATGCAGTAAACAGATCCATAAGGGCCAAAAAGAGAGAGAGATGTGTATACACAGTTACAAATTTGAGACTTTTCCTGTTTAACCTAATTTTTCCATTGGAAGTAATGAGAAATAAATGTCTAAAGAGCGGTTAAAAATTGAATGATGCATGATAATTCACATTATCTTTAGACAAGAAAATGAACCACTCTTTGTAGGAAAGGAGTGTGTGAATGATAAGAAACTAGATTTGGCAATCCCATTTTATGTCTAAATCTGATGCTTTGTTTCGGAATCACTGACATGGAACAATTGTTTATTTATGTTGGGCAAACGGTCTGATGAATTTTGGAAAAGTATAAAATGAAAATGGGTTTCACTCAGCGTAATGGAAATCTTAAGTCATATTCCTTAGGATTGCAAAACCATAACTGGAGAGAATAAAAGAGAATTGCGTGTAAAAGTGTTCATTTACAGTGAATGAATCATACTTTAAATATGGTGGTTGTGCTCTGGTCATTAATGATTGCAAATACTCAGGAACTAAAAAAAATACAAATACTATGATTGTAACCTGATAAAAATTGTGGAATCCTTAAAATTTACTGTTGTAACCACAGTTTCTGTTCCATGTTCAACCATCGTAAATTAATAAGGGATCTCCTTCAAGTCTATATATGCCCAATTATTTTTACAAATATATAGTAAAACAGTAATATTGTTAAATATTATAAAAATGTTCACAATTGCAAGGTATAAAGTCAAAATTGCAGGTTACAAATTCAGAATTGTGAGATATAAAATGTGTATATGTCGCAATTCTGGCTTTTTTTCTGTGCAATAATAACATATAGAGTCAGAATTGCAAGTTATAAAGTCAGAATTGTGAGTTATAATGTCGGAATTGTGAGATACAAACTCGCAATTCAGAGAATTCTGAGTATTTTTTTTTCTCAGAATTGGACTTTATAACTCCTTAAGTTTATATCTAGCAATTGTGAGTTTATAACTCATAATTCTGACTTTATTTCTCACAATTGTGAGTATATCTCGCAATTCTAACGTTATTTCTGGCAATCGTGAGTTTATATTTTGCAATTCTGAGAAAAAAAGTCAGAACTGTGAGGTAAAAAGTCGCAATTACCTTTTTTATTTAGTTTCGGAAACAAACTTCTATACCAATCAGAGATCGTAGCATGTGAAAATTTATTATATTTATATTTTAAACTTGGTGTCAATGTGTCTCCAAACATGGAGGATGTTTGTCTCTCAGCCCCCAAACTGAACAGGAGGGTTAAAATTATGTTAAAACACCAGATCCACAAAATCTGAGTATTTATACATGGTGACCACCGGTGCTCATTATGACTGATTTATAGCTGGCACTCTTTGTGTCAGTCTCTCCACTCAGCTGTATGTGTGGAGCAGGCCGTCTTGTCTTGAGGTGCAGTTTTCCTGAGGCCATGCAGTCTAGATTTCATTAAAGCTTATCAGATGGCTCTTTTATGGCTCTGTCTCAATCCCAGCCTGCTTTGTGACTCAGGGTTAATTCAGTAGGTACACAGAACGCTTTCTGATAAACCTCCTCAAGATGCCAGCCGCTCTGTCTGCTGCTCAAACACACAAACTTTGAGTCAGCATGAATCATTTTACACACACGCACACATACACACACCCTTGACAAACAAGCCACCTGTTCAATGGCATATCTGGCCTAGTAGTGTAACCTACAATACAGCTATCAGGATGTTTGTGTCTGTGTGACTCACAGGTTCAAGGTTCACAAAACACTGCAGTGATTTCATCGTACCAATGGTCAGTCCCTCCAAGGTAGCTGTGAAGACAACAGTATAATATTTTCATGTTTGATTTATTGGGTTTAATATGGTCATGGTCTCCCTTAGTGCATCAATTTAGTGTAAATCTAAATTCATATCTTCCAAGAATGTGTCGCTAAAACCTGGCCTTGCCAGACACCAGGCCACAGAACAGGAGGTTATACAGACTTTCTTTGGAAGGAGTATATGATCACTCCTGCTGGAGAAACCAGTTCAGAGCAACCTAAAGTAGTCAAGTTAACCAGCTCAACTAGACTAGCCAATGTGGTCTACCAGCTTTAACCAGGATCCCCACCAGCTCAGCTAATCAGGCTGGATTTTTACAGATGGTAATTAGTTATCAAGTGCTTACTAAACAAATGTTCAATATCAGTAACATGATTAGCTGATGATAGAAAATAGGAGGAACAGAGTTTGAAAACTAAACAAACAGCAAAAACATGGCTGCTGCTACTGAGGCAAATGCTAACACTTGTGAAAAAGAGTACTTATGGAAATAATATATTTGAAAAGATTATACATGCAATGTAATGTTTTACATAACATTATTATAAAACAGCCCTGCACCCAACTCAACAAAGTAGCAACACTCAGTTTACACTACTCAAATGTATCAAGTGTAATATTGTCATTGTATTTTTTAACTACTGATCAAAAGGGTAGTTCAACATATCAGTAGCTTTAGCTTGTAGCTTGAAATATACAGTTTCAAAGCTTCAACAACAACACGACACACTTGAAATTACACCTGAATTTATAATACTAGCCAGATTAATTTATTCATTTGATCATTAAGCCGATACCAGTATCGATATAACTTTTTTTCATTAAAACAGGTTACTGTTTTGGTCATGTTTTAAAGTAGCAAAGTTCAAAAACTTGGATTGGATCCATTTAACATTTAACAGGCCAACATACAACAGAAAAAAGATACATATGAAATGAACAGTCCTTTTCAGGTAGGTCTAACAGTAGTTTTCAGGTACATAAATTGAATATAGTAATCAAATGTAAGATAATGCTGTATAAATTAAATATATATGAATCCTTATTACAGTTACAAAAATTATTTAGTCAAGAGCAGTGAGCGATTTTTTTCATTTTTTATCTTTTGTTGCTTGATTAACATTAAAACAGACAAGAGCACAACAGGAATATTAGGCTGTTGTCACTTTAAGAGCTGCACAGTTCCAATACACTGATACACCTGTGTTTTATTTAGCAACTGTTCATGTTTACACCAACTGTGTTTACTAGGATACTCACCAAGATGGGCATTTTGATATAATTTTGTGTGAATTTATACCGTTAAAGTGGAAGAAGAAATGAAAGAGAACTCAATTCAGTATTTGCGTGCTGTTTAAAACGCAGCTTTCTGGGCACGTACTTTGGATGTGTACACTCACAAAACTTCTAACACAGCGAGTACCAAATTGAGTTCTGCATCTTGCGCTTGACTATTTAAATTGTCAAGGCTTAAAAAACACGTGCAAAGAATAAACTTTTGTGACGATGCAGCACTGGCCCAATCGGGACTGTGACAGTTCCGTCAATTGTCCTCAGCATCGTTCACGCTGGCACTGGACAGTACATTTTGTCAAGCCCTGCTAGATTTTGTACAGGTTTCATTTTGTTTTGGCAAGTATTTAATTATTTTACTCAGAGGAAAAATGCTGGATTATGCAACAGACATTAGACAACTCAGTGCCTACAGACAGTTGGTATTTTCATGCTATGGCCGATATGCTGATGGTTTTAAATTGATCAAAAACCAGCCGATAAATATCGGCAAGCGATAACTATGTGCATCTCTACCATAAAACCAACATTAAAAAGATAAACCTGCTTTTACAGATCAGACTTCTAAATGGCCTATATTGTTTCTCACAGAGCAGGTCTGTTTGTTTGCAGCAGTGAGGTTATGTGTTTATTACACTCTGGGAGTCAATGGAGAAGACTATGCTTTCTGCCCTGAGTTCAAGAGAGCAAGGCTATGATGTTGTGTAGTGTATATGCGTGTGTATGTGTGTATGAGCATGCTGTAAGTACAAGCGAGTTAACATTATGCTGGCTGTAGGCAGTTTTTGAGTGAGGTCAGTGCTGGTCTTATGTGGGTAATTAACTTCGGTCCAGCCAGCCATTGTTTCGGCTTGGCTCTTTTTCATGTGGTTGCGAAATACAACCTTGTGGTGCATTTGTGGTGTGTGTATGTGTGACACTGAGGTGTAAATAAACACTGAGATTTGCTCTCCATTGCCACAGGGTGATACTGCCTGCTCTGTCTTAATGCACTTTTACCCTCTCTGGCAATGTCAGACACATATTGATACACACTGTACAGTACACTCACTGTGAATATGAATTACCATATAATTTACTCACAATCTATATTATAAGAACATACAAGTACTTTTACTTTAAAGCATTGTTAAAATTATTTTTTTAGAATTCCTCTGTATGATGCATCACATGTGATTTGATTTTATTGAAATAATTTTAGTTTAATATGTGGTGGATGAAGTGATCAAATGATCAAAATGGCTTACTTTACTAAAAGTACAGATACCCTAATAAAATATTACTTCATGTAGTAAAAGTATTCAAAAGTACTAATTTTCAATTTGACTTGAGTGAAAGTACAAAAGTACTTTATTTTTATTGTACTACATACTGATATAAAAATATTGATCAATGAACTTATGAATTTATTATGAATTTATTCAAGCCAGTACTAGTCTGCAGGGTTCCTACACATTTTTTCAATTTCAAAATTCCATACTTTTCCATACTCAAATTTCCAGACCTCCTTCCAAACGATTTCTGCCATTGGTAAGCCCCTGTCTCCTTTTCTATGTTTTCTCTGCTTCATCTTTGTAGTCCGGGTCCTACAGTCTTTTAGTGGTTTTTAAATTAGTGTTTGATTGTTGAAGTAAAGTTTTGTATTTAGTATTCACGTCTAGGCCCTTCTCTTCTTAAAACCACGTACTTGTGTGACTTTTGTTGGTGATTAATCTACAAGTACTAATATATTCCCTGGTTAACAGGGTGGTGTAGTGACTCAGTTTGTTTCCTTTTCTGACCATACCACTCGCTACATAGGCGTAAATATTTAATTTGTCTATTAATTCAATACATTTACTTTATAGACATCCTTCTGTGATTTATCCATTCTGGTCAGTGTTTGCTCTGTTGTCAGAATTGGTTGTTGGTATCGAAGCATTTCTATAGAGTAGCCTACAAGTACGAGTAGCATACACAAGCGCAGTATGACAGTTTCCCTAATATTTTAGAAATTCATAACTTTATAAACATATCTGCAAAGTCAGAGGTGATGTGTAGGAGGTAACGTGTAGGAACTAAGTAGTTGTAGAGGGGTCTGAGGGATATTGGCACTAGGGCTGAACACTGACAAATTTCACAATTGAATGCGATTTTGATTCAGAAGCTTGCGATTTAATTTTGATTTGATTACCTTTGATTCAGTACTGATTAATTTGGGGCCTATAAGGTAAAGTACATGGCAAATTTCCTCAAAGAAAAAAATCTCTTTCAACTAATGCTGTAAACTATACAGGGAACCACAGCTGGTACATCATTATAATATTAGGTTAAAACTGATTTGTAAGCTACTTACATATAAACTAAATTACACATAAGGAACTTTTTATAATAATGTTATGGTACATTTTTAATGACAATTATTTTTCTACTCTTTTTTTTTTATGTAGGCCTAAACATTTAAACGGTGGCTGTCATAAAACGGATTTATACATTCAATATCGAAGCACATGTTAAGTACAAATACAGTGAATATGCAATAGCCTATAGTGCATATATTTAGCAAAATGCTCCTTTCAAAGTTCATTTTTGTAGCTGAATAATGAGTTTTTGGACATTGAACAGCTTTTCTGAGGTTGGCTAAATGTGACATTTTTTACAAGCTGTTTTACTGACGTCTTTCTGCGGTTGAAACACTGATTGATCGATTGCATGTGACATGATACATATTTCGATAAGTTGTACTGTATCTTTCAACATATGTTCAATTATTTTGTGTTGTAAGTAGTAAAGCGGAAGAGATGGTTGGTTCACGAGTGCTACAGCGATCTGTCATGCCACAGAGCACCAAGAAAGATCGCGACTCACTCCAGTCTATGGGAAAGTAGCCCATTTTTGATTCTTATGAGAATCTTGTGACTCACACACACACTCACACCGGAAAAAAA
This sequence comes from Elopichthys bambusa, assembly GCA_037101425.1. Taxonomy (NCBI): domain Eukaryota; kingdom Metazoa; phylum Chordata; class Actinopteri; order Cypriniformes; family Xenocyprididae; genus Elopichthys; species Elopichthys bambusa. The sequence continues at coordinate 22,380,259 of CM074446.1, forward strand.
CTCTTCGGATCTAAACGATTCACATAAATGACATATTTTGATTCAAAACATCTAATTTCACCAAAAGTGACTAGTTTTGCAGGTATGATAAATTAGAAAACTGAATAGAGCCAATAGTCTGGAAACACAAATATTTTTCCATACTTTTCCAGACCTGGAAATTATTAAAATCAAATTCCATACTTTTCCATACTTTTCCAAGCTGCGTAGGAACCCTGAGTCTAACTAGTCAACCACTAAGAAAGATCAGTGCAGATAGCTTGCCCTTTTACAGCAAATTTAGTCTTACTTCACAAATAACTGACACTCATGGCCTATATGATTTTCATTTACAATAAATACTAAAATTCAGCATTACTAATTTACTTTTCGAGCCATCAGTCGTGCGCACATTAAAGCTCTGAAGATATCCCTGTTCTTGGATCATTGAATCAGTGAGTTGCTGACTCAAGAACAGCTGCAGTCGGATCAGTCTGATTCACGATCAGTCTGATTGAATCGTTCAGTGTGATTTATAAACCAATTCATCAGGTTTATCGAAAAGAATAAGCTCTTTCATTAATTGGACATCACTATCATCTCAGGACAGGTGTCGATTTCTTCAGTTCAAGATAGCAAGGAACAATATGTTTTTATGAAATGTAGTGGAATAAAACTATGATATTATGCTTTGGAATGTAGTGAAGGAACTGTTCCCTTTCAAAATGGACCTTCAACACTGCATCTGGGATTGACACTGGGGGAACGGCATCAGCATGACAGGAGCCGTTTGTTTGTTTTGCAGTGTGAAGGCGAATACAATGGATTCAAGCAGCAAATGCTTCAGAAAGTGTGTTCCTTTATGTCCTCGGTTTCTGACACCTGAGGACACACAAGCTCTGTGCTTTGTTTGTTTGGGTGCAGAGCATAGAAGCTTGGGTATCTTCTCCTAATCCTATATATTGGAAGATATTGGCTTAGGGAGTGACGCCACTATACAGTCTATATAAGTCATTTTGGATGCGCTCTTGGGGTTGACATGCTCTGATAAATAATCCATAGAGTCAATTTATGATATGCCCATTATGTTTGTGCATATTCACAGCTTAAAAAGGCAGGCATTTCCTCAGCATGGCATAGCGGGTATTGATTCCACATAACGTCAATCCAAACCGCAGTGTCAAAGTTCTACTTCGAAAGGGAACGTTTTAGGTTAAGACTATAACCCTGGTTCCCTGAGAAGGGGAAAGAGACACTGTGTCTCATTACCATGCCTTGGGCCTGCCTGCTCATCTCCTTCAAACAAAAGAGTTGATGACATGTATTAAAGGTGCCCTTTTATACTTATAGGCGCTATGCTTGTAACGTCATGGACTGTCGTCAGTTTGTTTGACACTGCTTCAGACACTGGTCATGTTGATGGAGTTCCCCCTAGCATCAATCCAAGACACAGTGTCTCGTTCCCTTCTCAGGGAACCAGGGTTACAGTCATAACCTGAGACATTTTCATAGGTGGAGAAAAAAATACAAAACTGTCCAAATTTAGTCTGTAATGTAAATTATTCTATAATAATTCTGTTTTACCAAAAACAAAGAGCAGTCTTGTGCCTAATAAGCTGTGCTGATAACTAGTACTCTTCATTACTGCATTACAGTAATGTGAATATGATTGTTTAATATTACAACAACATAAATTTGGTTATGTGCTTAATTGTTAAAGCCTAAAACAGGCTTAATTTTTTTTATTGCAAATCATAATGTATTACTTGTTTCTAAAATAAAATACAAATTTTATATTTATTTTTTGGTAAGATTTTAATATGGTACAGTAAAGCGGGAGAAAGGTGAGACACCAGTCATGCAGTTTAGCCAGGCCTCAGGGGGAGCAGCAGATCTACCCAAAGCTGCACTGCAACTTTGACACTGAAGCTGTTTGCATATGCAGCGGCCCCCAAGCCTCTGTCGCCCACTTCAAAGTGCTATTTATGCAGAAAAAAAGCGCTTGAATCCCTCTGTCCTACCCTCTTCCCTGGGAGTAATGTTTTTTTGGAACACACACATGCCTTTTTTGTTGAAGAAAAAACAGTGTATTTCACCCTCCCACACCTCTCTCTCTCTCTCTCTCTCTTAGCCGCAGCTGGGTTTTCTGAGTTTTCGGCCCCTCCTCCTCCCTTGAGTGGTGGAACGCAGTCCAACAGTGTAAGCACAGCTCTGAAACAATTGAACATCTGTTTGGAGTCGGGCCCAAGAACAGCCTTCCTGTTGTGCTGCACCAGTCGAACGCTTAACCCTTCCATACCCACCTCTGCTCTGCACCCATCCGGTCCAACTACAATCTTTCTTTCACCTTCTTGTCTTGCCCTGAATCCCTCTCTTCGCCACGTTCGTTCATCACTTCATTTTATTCTGTTACTTTCACCCTTTCAAGACCTCCTGCTCTCTCTACTTGTCTTTTCTTGATTGTTCTTCCTCTCTCCTCCCTACTCTTCCTGTCTTACTTCATCTTTTGCATCCTCTGCTCTCTCTAGTATCTGTAGAGTCTAGTTCAGAGCCAAGCACAGCTGAAGCCTGCTGTGTGCAGACCTGTATGTGTAAGCTGACACCACCAAACACCAATGCTGTTACCCAACACACACACACACACACACAGAGATCATCAGATTATTTACTGTAAAATTATTTGGATCTAGACCAGTGTCAAATGTGTTCCAAAAATCACAACACGCACACACAAACACTTACTACACACACTCATTTGCTTAGCAATCTAAATTATTACCTATAAAAGACTATTAACACTAAATGGGTTTTTTTTGTCATATTTAGCTAACTTCTGGAGACAAATTTGTCCCCAAAGTATAGCTAAGTTAACCATGACTGCAATTATACTCACATGTACTGTACATCATTTAAAGGGATATATAATGTGCTGCCCATTAACCTTAAAATGAACAAAAAAAAAACATCAGAATATATATTGTAATTTAATGTTTCTTAATGCAGTAACCTATATGAAGCCTATAACACTCCAGATCTTCACTGCTGAGTAAGCCTTTGTAAGTGTGTGTGTGCATGGCTGTAATGTGTAATTCAACACATGTAGGTAAATAAGAGTTCAAGTTCACAGCTGTTGAAGAGAGAGAGAGGGGGTAGAGTTGGGTGCAAGAGTATTTGCCTACAGTACAAACCCTATTAGCTTAGATAGTCATAACCTGCACGACAAACACCTACACCTGCACACACAAGGCGGCAAGTTAAAAGTGTTGTACAGGTTGACCTTTGACCCAGCCTGGTCAGCAGCAGGGGTTCAGTTGGGATTTTAGAGATGAGGGAACCATAAAATCTGATGGTGATTCTGGTACAGCATGACCAATAAATAAATAAATATAATTATAAATAAATAAATAATTATTGTCATTATTATCAAATTAAACATATGACTGTATATTATATTATTATATATTATATTATGTTGAAAATCCTTTGTGATGATAGTATACACATATATTTACAAGAGAATAAAACAAAAAAATAAACAAAATAAGCAATCAATAATACTACTAATAATATTTGTTAATATAATTAAATATAAATATTAAATGTCAATTATATATTATATTATATTAATTACAATATATATATATATATATATATAAAACGATCAGGCATAACATTATGACCACCTTCCTAATATTGTGTTGGTCCCCCTTTTGCTGCCTAAACAGCCCTGACCTGTCGAGGCATGGACTCCACTAGACTCCGGAAGGTGTGCTGTGGTATCTGGCACCAAGATGTTAGCAGCCTCCATGGATCGGACTTGTTTGTTCAGCACATCCCACGGATGCTCGATTGGATTGACATCTGGGGAATTTGGAGGCCAAGTCAACACCTCAAACTCGTTGTTATGCTCCTCAAACCATTCCTGAACCATTTTTGCTTTGTGGCAGGGCGCATTATCCTGCTGAAAGAGGCCACAGCCACCAGGGAATACCGTTTCCATGAAATGGTGTACATGGTCTGCAACAATGCTTAGGTAGGTGGTACGTGTCAAAGTAACATCCACATGGATGGCAGGACCCAAGGTTTCCCAGCAGAACATTGCCCAAAGCATCACACTGCCTCTGCCGGCTTGCCTTCTTCCCATAGAACACATCCCATGTGTTCCCCAGGTAAGCGACGCACACGGCCATCCACGTGATGTAAAAGAAAACGTGATTCTTCAGACCAGGCCACCTTCCATTGCTCCGTGGTCCAGTTCTAATGCTCACATGTTAGCACTTTCGGCAGTGGACAGGGGTCAGTATGGGCACCTTGACTGGTCTGTGGCTATGCAGCCCCATACACAACAAACTGTGATGCACTGTGTATTCTGACACCTTTCTATCAGAACCAGCATTAACTTCTTGAGCAATTTGAGCTACAGCCCTGTTGTCGGTTCACTGTTCCTTCCTTGGACCACTTTTGATAGATACTGACCACTGCAGACCGGGAACACCCCACAAGAGCTGCAGTTTTGGAGATGCCCTGACCCATTCGTCTAGCCATCACAATTTGGCCATTGTCAAACTCGCTCAAATCCTTACGTTTGCCCATTTTTCCTGCTTCTAACTTTGAGGACAAAATGTTCACTTGCTGCCTAATATATCCCACCCACTAACAGGTGCCGTGATGAAGAGATAATCAGTGTTATTCACTTCACCTGTCAGTGTTGTGATAGCATATCTTTACTAGAGCAAAACAAAATACACACACATATATGAATAAAGTCAGTGGGTTGTTGACACAAGTAGTCCTGAGAACACAAAATTGCTACTGAGAATCTACTATGTTGTTTCTACCAGTGTCCCTCATTGACCATAGTGAAGCATTATGCTTAATGTAATGGGCTTAATGTAATGGACTTAATGTAATGGACTGTTTTTGAGCAAGTACCTTTGGTAAAACCTGGACTGGAGCATACAGGAAATAGAATGATGTGACAAAGAAACGGACAATAATTTTAATAATTTTTAAAACAAAAGTGCCAGAACGCTGCATCATTTTGGTCTAATGTAATCCCTGCTCAGCACTGACAAATCAATAATTAAACAATATCACTATCTCAATATCTTTTTCTTTTGGTTGCAAACTCTCAAGATTTAAATAAGCTATGACGTCACGTGACTACTCAAGACCTGAACAGTAGCCCTGCGCTACAATTATGCTAGTATAAATGCTTCACTTATCTTCTTTCTTAGCAAAGCAGAGAAGGATGGATGAGAAGAAGGAATGTGGCATGTTTAGGAAGGAGTGTCGTGGGAGAGCCCACTCAGACAGGGAGAGGCCGTCCTGCTCACACACATATGCGTGCAAATACACACACACACACACACACTCACCTTTGTTGTAAGTTGTAAGAGCACAGCTCGCCTATACTGGGATACGGTTGCTGTGTCTGTGAGTTTGGAATGTTAACTCAGTCCAGATGAGAGGAGAACACACTACAGCCGGTCTCAATCTCTTTCTATCTGTCCTTCTTTCCTGCTTTTTCTGCCACACACACCTCATTCTTTTTGGGTTTGAAGGCCAGATCTGCTCAGCGAATAGCAGCACCTGGTGGAGAGGTTTGTGAGACACACATCATTGTAAGCCACATTATCATACACCTAATGGCATGGTGAATGTGACCAAGTACAACATGTTCCCATGTTCCATTGTTGATCCTTGAACAACATTCCAATCAACCAATCAGATTTGAGGGACAAGTTTACAGTTAATATGAAGTTTAGGCTTACAACCGCCCAACCAACCATCATTTTCACTCTGATTTTAGAGATAAGTTATGGATAGGGTTAGGACAAAATTTTAAGACAGAAATGTCTTTCCAGGATCAACAAAATATGTTGATCCAGGAATGTCTTACTTGGCAAAATCACGGTGACCTAATGGTACACCACTTAAACAACAATAATAGCAGTGGTGCAGAGTGGAAGAGGAGCTGGAAGCAGTTTAACGCCAGGACTACTCTGAGCAGGGTTTCTCTCACCGGAGTGTCAAGCGAGTGGAGAGCAGAGAATGGAAAAGCCTGAGTGGAACTGAAGCCATTACAGTCATTACAATAATGTCATTACAAATCACTATAGTTGAGGAAAATATATAAAACATTATGTAAAACCAGTGTTGTTATTGTTAATTAAAACTAAACCAATTAAAATTTGAAATTAAAACTGAAATAAAGCTGAAATATAATTAAATATAAATATTAGATGAAAAACTTCAACTTAAAAAAGTAAATGAACATTTGAAATGTTGTCTTGACAACTAAATGAAGTTGTACTAATGAAGTACTAAAATAAAACTGAAATAAAAATAAATTAATTAAAGCTAAATAGAAAAGGCACATAACGAAAGATATAAGAAAATATAGAAAATATTAATAAATACTATAATAGTATATGAATAATAATAACATTGTTCAAAACATAGAGACATGTTGTGAATACACTCTTTTAAACAATGCACTAAAACACAGACAATACATATCTAAGCAATATCTAAATAATTATTTTGACAAAAATATTTATATGATAAAAATAACTATGACTAAAACAAAAAAAGCCCCTTTTCTAAAACTACTGTTCAGTTTTTAATGTAGTCATAGTTTCTTTTGACAAAAATATCCATTAAATGTAATAGATATTTCATATCATATTACTGGTGTACTGGTGAAAATATAATTGTAATTGATGAGATTAAAAATGCAAAATTAAACCCTAGCCCTAAACCAAATATTTGTAAAAAAAAAAAAAAAAAAAAATTAAAGCTGCAGTCCGTAACTTTTTTGGTTAAAAATGATCCAAAATACATTTTTGAGCAAGTACATAACCAGCTAGTGTTCAAAACTATCTCCTTACCTTAGCTCAATTCACAACGGTAAGCTTGTAAAAATGTTTTATAGTGAATCGATACTGGTGGATTTCCGTGGGAAATTCAAGCATGCAGCAGTTCGTCTTTGTGTCATTACGTCACATCTGTAAACAGAAGGAAGGAGTCCCAGCTAGACTATGCATATAGGATGCTACTGGTAGCGGAATATTTATAGCCTTTCCTCACAGCAGCTGCAATAATTAAACTTTTCATTTTGATGGCGGATTGACAGTGACAACTGGAGATTCAACCGTGGTCAAAAAGCAAAAGCCTTCGGACTGCGGAATGGCTACAGAAACTGGAATATACAGGTAACGCTAATGCACAATGAACACACAGTCACGCAATGCTAATGTTTTTAACATTAACAATTTGAGAACAAAGTATAACAACAACAATAATTAGCACAGTTTGATGCGTTATGAGCTAAGCGTAAATAGCGCTAATGTTGCTTACTTGTTCATATTTCAAGACTACAATCTGTAATTCCGAAGTACAGTATCCACACCGGTATGGTGATTGACAGCAAACACTAGATTAATCAGCACTAAGGAGCTGTGCGATGCACAATGCACTTAAAAATAATACGACTGCAATTGCAGGTTTCAAACAGAGATGGCGACAAAGAGGCACATTTTACAGACAGCAGCTTTAATGTAAACATGCACCTACAAAACAACGTGTGAAAACTGTTCATGTTGAGAAAATCTGAAATCCTGAAATAACATTTTAATGAGTATACAATTGTACGGAACCCCACACATGACATACAGGGAAAAAAAAAAAAAAATTGTGTGCATGATTTACTAATTCATTCCCTCGATTTACTAAATCGTGCGCATGATATAGCAAATTGAGGGAACAAATTAGTGAATTGTGTGCACGATTTATAAATTGAGAGAACAAATTAGTGAATTGTGCACACGATTTACTATTTTGTTCCTTTGATTTGCTAAATCGCACGCACAATTTACTAATTTGTTCTCTCGATTTATAAATCATGCACACAATTTACTAATTTGTTCCCTCGATTTGCTAAATCATGCACACGATTTAACATATTGAGGGAACACATTAGTAAATCGTGTTCACGATTTAGCTTACTGTTTTTTTTTCTACATGTCATGTGTGGGGCTCCGTACAATTGTAATATGATATAGGCTGCGTCCGAAAACTGGAAAATGCTGCCTTCAGAGGACACATTTCAAGGAAAGCATCAAGGCACGTCCGAATCCAATGTTAGCTTCACTTCCTGTTTCCTGAGATACCTTCATCTGATCGATTTTTGAAGGCAGCATAGATGTATCCTACGCTGCCTTTGATATCCTGTGCATTATATCCTGTGACAGTTGAGCTAGAAAAATAAAGATGCCATCTGAAAGTTGCGTTTGCTGGTCAGTGAGTGTGTGTACATGTATGTTTTTGACCAACATTACCCACTTTTGATGTCTTTTTATTTATTACTACTGTATTAATTAAATATTTGTTTAGTTCTTACCAAAGCTTGCAATATTTTGCTGTAGAGCATTAAACTGTTACACTGCCTCAGAAGTCTGTCTAAAATTTTGTGAGGTGCCTTAATGCTCAAACACTACCTTACAAGTCATTGCCTGATAAGACATTGAGGCAACAAGTCAGCTGCCTAATATCACACAAATATTTTATTTTCTAAACTAAGATACTAACATCTACGACATAAATGGCATTCCCAACTCATTTTAACTCCATAATATGACAAAAGTAAAAGTAGAAATTATAATGAAGGGCGGGGCTTTTTTTATATACATGAGGAATTGATTGGATTATTAAAGTTATTATAGGACTTGGATTGTTTTGATGAAAGACTACGATTTTGCAATAGCACGCACTGATGAATCATGCACATTAAGACCAGGAACGTGTGTTAAGAAAGCAAACAGGGTCAACTGTGATTTCATGTTGACTGAAAGCGTCACCCAGAGCACTGGCCGTTCTTAGCAGCATTCTGGAAAACAACACATTTGTGCTCCAGCTTTGTTTGTATTTCTCAGGCGTGAACATGAGGCAAAGTTTCTGAAGGTTAACTTCTCTTTAACAACGTCTTCATTCTGAGAACAGAGTCCATAGTCCTCTGCAGTGCACAGCAATCTACCTCTAACCCACATCTCCTCGACTGTAGTGGGTTTGTTTTGCATGGCAACTTCTTTCAGGGGTTTTCTAGGAAATATTTCCCTATCTCCCCCCCCCTCTCTAAGGTTGAACCGAAGGAGCGTCTTAATGCAGGAGGATGTCAGCGGCCTGCAAGCGCGCCAGCATTGGCCCAAAGTTGGCTATGCGCTGGCTCTGCAGTGGACCCACAGGGTTTGGGAAGCAGTGTTCCACATTAACATATCCCAGCAGAACACAGCCCTGATTAAAAACACATTTCTGACAGAACACCTCCCAGAAGGAGTGTACAAAAGAAAGAGAGACAGAGAGCGAGAGAAAGAGAGGCCGTTTATTAAAACTAGAACAGTATATCACAGTAGAGAAGACCCTACAGGACAGGGAAAAAACCCAGAAAGTTTCTTTTGAGGTGGTGACACAATTATGAGACTACTCTTATATGTTAAAAAAACCACACACACACCGATACATTCAAAGGTGAAGTTTGTAATTTTCCTGCCACAAGTGTTACCAAAGGGAATCGCAAAAATAATGATTGTTTCCAAACAATTCGTCTTCCATTTTTCAAACATGTAGCCCCACCAAAAACTCATTGGTTTATAAGAGCTCTAATTTGTTTCAATTAAAGGTGTAATAGGTGATCTGGGAAAATGCTAACTTTAGCCTGCTAGCATTGAGAGCATACGATCCGATACGGTCCCACCCTCCCTGTAAATCGCCGTCCAATAAAACAGTAATAATATGAAATGACTACAATTTTTAAGAAAAAGTTTAATATTTTATTATATTTTAAAATGTAATTTATTCCTGTGATAAATTGGTGCAAACTGTTAGTAAATCTGGCCCTTAATTTCTTTTAAAGAATCAAAGTGTTAATTTCTTTAAAACTGTATAAATTCTATGTATAATATTTGCATAATTTTATTCTACACACAAACCAATGAGTCATAATAAGAGTACAGAACTCTAAAATTCATGTATATAGCAAAGTCTAATTAATTTGGTCTTGCAAGAATTTTAAATCACAGACATTTTGATTTTAGACTTTGGTATCTCTTAGGCATTTTAATAGAGAAAATATTACATACTTTACTTGTACATACTTGGAATTGTGTTGGAGGGTACAGCAAAGTTGTAGTCCATTTAAGTGGTGATACAGTGACCTCAGTAAAAACTGTGCTGCTGTGTCGAAACATCTGTGGTGAAACGGTCGTTAGGAGGATTGAAACTATGGTGAAATGTGCTGGGCCACAGCAGCTATAAAGACCTGAACCCAGTGACCACAGGCAAGGTTCATTCATTCCAATCTGTGCGATTAGAAACACACAAACGCACACTACTGGAGCTGGATCAGGTACATTGAAGAGCAGCGCTACCATACAGCTAGTAGCATGTGGCTTGCCGAACAATGCAGTGTTTTGTTTGTTTATCTGTTCCGTATAACGTTGTATTGTGTTAGACTTATTTTGTGTTAGTATTGGGAAATCCCTCTCTGAGGAGGCCTGCAGGACTGTAGCTTTCCTCATGGAACTAAACATGCTGCATGGAACTGATTTGAGCCATATTACTCTCAATATTAACCTTGACACAGAAATGAAATATAAACCGAAGGGGGTCTGTTTAAAGCGCTCAAGCTGTCACTCACACAGAGTTGTTTTTTCTGCCTGTACATACAAACACCTCCAGGTTTACTATCACATGCTGTAAATCACATCGACTCAGTTGAACTGCATTGGCGTTCACACAGCAGCAAAGATATGCATTAATCTAAACAGTAAACAGCATGAGATAATGATAGTGAATAAGTAAGACAAAATGAGAAAAGTGCAATGTGTTTCACATTATGGTCTGCGTCACAGTATGGGGTGGTCCTCTTAGAAGGTGTAGAGGCACAAGTCTGTAAGAAAGACACTTAAAGCCAAACATTTTCCTAAATGCTCCAGGTCACGGTCAGGAAATTATCCAATTCGGCATTATGGAGGAGCATAAAACCTCCGCTTGGCAGAGACGTCCCGTGTGTTCAACGACAAATGGCCATAAATTAATCCTGCTCTTATTGGTAATCAGATACTGGATATGTGCACCAAAACCATAAATTTGCTTCTAAATGTAATTTAAAAGTGTGTTATAAGAAATGAAGTCATCACTCTGTGTGGGTGTTGTAGCGGTACAACACGAATTATGTCCTCTGACGTTCCTCAGAGCAAAATACCCCGACCTGTACGAGCCCAGAACAGCACAGGTGTAGATCCATGCTGGGAAACCATTCAAAATGGACCTCATAAATACATTTCTATATTTGGGTGTTTTTGGGGTTTCCAAGAATCTGCACTTTGGACTGAGAGGAATTTAAACACATTTCACATGCTCACACAGTATAAAAAAAAATCCCTGTAAAATTTACAGTAAAAAAAACGGCAGCTGTGGTTGCCAGAACTTTACCGTAAAAAATACGGTTCCAACATTTTAGGTTTTACGGGACAGCACTGTCTATTTTACAGTTCAAAACCTTATAATTTAAAGGTTTATATTGTAATAATTACGGTTCATAACTGTTTATTTTACACACTGTAAAAAAAAATTCCGCTAAATTTACGGTAAAAAGATGTATTTCATATAATGTTAATTTACCAACCTATTGAAGTACTAATATCTGTTTTGTACATTTGTAATACACTGACAACCAACAAACACAGTGGTGATGAGAGTCACATGACAAATTACAGTTCATCACAAGCTGAGAAGAACATTATTGATATATAGAAGGTGCACACAGTGTCATTCACAGAAACACTAAACACCATCATGGTAACACACATGGCATTTTAAAAATGCAATAAACATTGGTTTAACAACATTTGATGTAACATAAAACCCTAATGTACATAACTGATTAGAAAAAAAAAAAAAACTTTCAACAAAAATACATCAAATGTGAAGTGTCATGCAGGGAATTGTGGGAATGTCAGTTTACAGTTTTTTAACAATAAATTGTTATTTTTCACTTCCAAAAACTGTAAATTACATTAAATGTACCGTTAGATCTATTACAGTTATTCACCGTATATACTACGGAAACTTTCTGTAAACCAATTAACCGTTTTTCACCGTAGCATTTGTACAGTCTTTTACCGTTAAAATCACGGTATATATATTTCTCTGAATTAACTGTAAATTGTAATCATTTCATACAACATTACTGTTTTTACTGTACTTTGATCAAATAAATGCAGCCTTCGTGAGCAACACTTTATTTCAATAGTCCACTTTAGACATTCTACTAACTATAAGTAACTTTGCAGCTACATGTCAACAAATTGTCATTAGAGTAGTAGTAGATTGTCTGCTTAATATCAGTCTCGTGTAGCCAGACCTTCAGACTGAGGGCAGAATCACAATCAGTTCGTTTTGTTCCGCATCATGTCTAGGGGCATGAAAATTTAAAATCGATGTCCCTACAATAACAGACCGGTGTGCATCTAATAAATTATTCGTTTAACAACTTTGTGCAAGTTTACTGCAACCGTGGAGCCATGAACTTCACATACTTTTGAAAATCCAGTTTTTAGTTGATCGTGGAAAGCACTCATTGTCACTGTTGTAAACACGACTGCCTTTTTTTTCCCACTAGAGCATTTGGCATCATGGCATTTGTTTTCCAGGCAGAACATTAAAGAACGCGACACATGCGTCTCCCGGACATCCTGTAGAATTCAACCAACCAGATGACGACTTCAAAAATCCTGAAGTGTTTCCAGTTAAGTGTACCATATGCATCAGACGTTCAGCCAACGGTCCGTGGGCGTGACGTCTAAGGCTTGAGACTAGCTTAATATCTGCTAACACTTTATTTTGATGGTCCTCCAACAAACATTCTATGGACTATAAGTAACTTTGCAACTACATGTCAACTTTTTCTACTTACCCAAACCCTAACACCTAACCCTATAACCTAACAGTCTAATAGAACAGTCTACTACTAATACTCTAATGAGTGCTATAGTTGACATGTAGTTGCAAAGTTAATAGAATGTCTAAAAGTGGACAATCGAAGTACAACCACATATCTTTCAAAAGCTTTTAAAAAAAATCTTACACAGCCCAAACTTTTAGCATGTTAGTTTATACTGTATCTTATGAAGAATTTTCTTCTTGAAAGATTCTGAGACAAGGGTTTGAAAACAATATCTGAAAAGTAGGACAAATAAATGTGAAGACACTGTGAAATGTTTCCAAAACCGTTTTAATGTGACCTTCATATAACTAAAGAAAAAAAAATTGAAATCTGTTAACTTTAATAGAAATCAACCCAATGGGACATAAAAGTGCACATACTTGAAGAAACACCCATTTATGTATAATTAAATACATGACCTAACCAAACTTATGCCCTGGCAGAACATCCTGTCCCAACTGTTCATAACATTTGAGAAAAGTAGTAGGATTGAAGCAACAAGGTCATGAACATCATATCATGGTTATATTTTCACCTCGTGAGAAACCCTGTCAAGTGAGATTGTTAGAGGAACACATGCTGAACGTCTGCTTAAATTAGTGTTTGCACAGTCTTTCCCTCTGCCGTTAAGCTTCGGTAATGACTACACTTTGAGCGCAGAACAGATCTATTATAGATGGTCCTCACTGGTTCCTTGCAGGGATCCAGGCAAACTGCCTCCATATGCGCTTTTTCCATACGCCGCTGCTGCTCTGGAATTCTGTTTATGTATACTGTCAAACTTCTCACTGTGTGAGAACAAAAGAAGCAAAAGCAATTATGGGCTGGGCGAAAGGCCGGAGTGAACGAAAACGGCGGATGGAACCAGAAGTAGGAGAAGAGCGATGTGAAGATTAACCCCACGGATTGTCTCAGGAGCAGCGGTTTGTATCCCACAGCCAATTTCCCCCATATTCCCTGAGATTCCCATCAGTGCAGCCATTCACACGGGAAGCCCGATCCGGCCGACATCCTGTGTCTTCATACTGGAAAACCTGACAGCTAACTAATGTTCTGCGGCTGCCTTCCTCTTCAAACCCACAAGCAGCAGCCCTGAAACAGTCCTGCCCCAGGCGGCTCTGGGGTCCTGAGAAGGCAGGAAACTGGTTTAATCCCATTCTGTGTGAACCAGCAAGAACTGAATCGTGCCCTGTGGCTTCAGAGACTTGTCTGTTTGGCTAAGACACGGAAAAACAATCAGAATCACAGTGGAGTCTGAGAGCTCGACTAAGACTGACTGAGACTGCGCTCGCAGTGTCAACACGCCTGTTTGTGTTAGCACGCATTAGCATAGCGCTATTGACACTTGTATACCAAAGGCTGGTTTGTATGCTTTGATGTCAAGATAATGTAATCAGTGCCTATTTGTTGAGAGTCAGCACTCTGGCAAAGGAAGACATGAGAATCGATGCCTGAATCATGAACTGTGAGGCTGGGAACAAGGTCAAGATGGAGGCCAAAGGTGTAATGGAGCCAGACATAGTGTACGGCATAGTGTTGCCTTTGTGAGACTAAACAGGATATTGACTCATGCTAAAGATGATGGGACAGACTGTTTGAGTGTGTGTCTAACGGATGGTGTCTCTGTTAAATAAACTCTTGTATGCACTATATATATACCACCCTCAAAGCTGCCAGGAGCCCACACACTTTACGCCAGGCTGACTGTGTCCTGTAATTACAGTGCTATTCTGACTAAGAAAATATTTACATCTAGGAAACATACACTTCACGAACCAGAACCCAATCAAAACCCTCCCTTCACGCTGACAGACTAAATATTGCCAATATGCATATGCACAAACACACACACACACACACATACACATGCCTTCGTCACTTATGACAGCAGAATTATGAGGGAAAATACAGGTAAATATAGGATAGCCAGACTTTTGATAACATGGATCTGCTTATTCTGATCAAGAACCACCCACTTAGACAGGAAGAGGCTGTCTAACTGATATACAAAGTGAGCAACCATAATTAATGTGGCATTTAGAGGCAGATACTTTTGAAATCAGATATTACCCTGAGAAAAAAGTTTTATATACAGCTTTGCACAAGTTTATTCTCTTATTAACCTGGTGTCAAGTGTCTCAAACAAAACTCTTGAATATCTTTCAAAGATTTCATGCCAAAAACCCAAAGCCAAACTATTTCTTTCATAGTTGCCAGGTTTCTACAGTGAGCCCTTTCCTCATTCTTGCAGCCTGACAATTTGTAAACATGACCTGATATTTGAATGACACTGATGAAATGTAATACACTACCGTTCAAAGGGGATTTTTTTAAGAACTCAATACTTTTATTTAGCAAGGACGCATTAAATTGATCGAAAGTGACATTAAAGATGTTTACAATGTTGCAAAAAATTTATATTTTAAATAAACGCTGTTCTTTCTGTCTGTCACGAGGCGGGACACGAGGTGAGATCCATATGCAAGCTTTATTAGTTCGTCGTCAAACAGGCAATGGTGGAACGACAGCAAACAGGTATGGCAGAGAGTAGGCAGAATCATAGTCGAGGTACAGGCAATAAGTCAGGGCTGGCAGATAACAATCATAAGTTCAATAAACAATACACAGTCCAAAGGCAGGCAGCAGGGAATCGTAGACGGGGAACAGACAGAGTAAATAACAGGCAGACAAGAACAATAAGAAGTATAACCAGAGCATACAAGACCTCACAATGTGTGTGTGGATGTGACTAGCTTAAATAGTCCAGGTAATGTGCTGCAGCTGAGTGTGGTGATTACTGATTGATGAAGTGAGTGCAGGTGATGGCCAGGGAGGATTATGGGAAATGAAGTCCGGGAATGACTGGAACTGTGACACTGTCCATCAAAGAATCCTGAAAAAATGTATAAAGGTTTCCACAAAAATATTAAGCAACACAACTGTTTTAATATTGATAATAATAAGAAATGTTTCTTGAGCACCAAATCAGCATAGAATGATTTCTGAAGGGTCATGTGACACTGAAGACTGGAGTAATGATCCTGAAAATTCAGCTTGCCATCACAGGAATAAATTACATTTTTAAACATATTAACAGTTATTTTAAATTTTTATAAAATTTCACAGTAATACTCTTTTTACTGTATTTTTGATCAAAGTATTGGTGACCATAGAGACTTCTTTCAAAAACATTTAAAAATCTTACTAAACCCAAACTTTAGTCTATATTTTTATTTTAAAAAAGAAATTAAATATTGGAATATTATATATTTAGTTTAAAATGGTTTAAATATGACAGTTATTTCACTGATTGTGTTTTTAACCCATAAACAAATTTAGCATGTTGAGTGCTTGTTAAGTAAAAATAAATGCTGTAATTATCAAAGTTTTCAAAGTTCATTGTCTTAAAAAAAGATTCTCTTAATTTGCAAAAACTGCAAGTGCTCATGCTCATGTCTTACTGTATATTCCACTTTGTTATGTTTGTGAAATATTCATATCAGATTACAGCTCTGAAGGATTTTAATTGAATTTTGACAGGCAGCTCATTCCTATAGCTCCATGGTCTTCGCCATTTTCATCTCGTCTGTGCACTGTGACGCCCATGCACTAAAGCACAGACTATCCATACAGCAAAATATATTTTCAGATATTTGTATATATATATATATATATATATATATGCTCCATTACAATGCTCCATTATTTTTTAAAATAACGTCCCACCAACATTACACCTAAACCTACCCGATAGTGTTAACAAAAGCAAATGTGACATAAAAAGCATCCGTAATCGTGTCGTTTTAGCTTGTTTTTGATCTCTCATCTTTGAGCTCTTTTACCGTGACTAGTCCATAATCTGACCCTGTAATCGTAACTGTGTTTGAAAATGATTAAAAGCGCTTGCTGTTTTACTGCCTCTAGTGTTCATTTCTGTTGGAAACTGCAGTGATATGTACATATTGGTACGTATTTTTGCGACTCGCAAAAACGTTCCCACAGGTAAGTCTTTCCATAGATATGTCTGGTCTTGGAGGAACAGATCTGCTATGCTGTTGCTGCTGCAGAGCAAGTACAGGACTTGCTACTGCTGATACACACACAACACGCTGCTGTGAGCAAGTAAGACATGCTGCTGCTATATAGAATGCATTAATTACCTGAAGGAGATTTATACAGGTGGAGCTGGGGAAGGTGGAGGGTTTCAGCAAGCTCATTGGCTACTGATACAGCAGGAACCAATCAGCTGTGCCCTATAGACAATGATATGATTGCAAACAGATTGAGTTAAAGACTCAGGATCAGCCTGTGCCATCTAGAGTGTTATGACAGAACTTTGTATATACCTAGCATATATTTGAAACATATTTTGGCCAGAACCAAAACATTTTTTTGCCATATGCCTACGGTTGGCAAAGATTATAGCTCCTACAAATACACACACATACACTTCTGCAATCCTTAATGGCTGCTCATTTGACCCAGTTCGTGTCACTCTCTCATGTCATCTCCAGTCAGACCATACTGACATGACAAGATTGTGCGGCCAAACACAACTTCCTTGTAACTCACAAACTGTGCTATAATGCCCTGGTCTGGCAGATCTGGAACAAGAGGCTTTGAAAGTAGAGTGGAACGACAGATGGAGGACTAAACTTAAATACCAGTCCAATCTTTTAATAAATCTGCAACAGGTGGCAGCACATGGTTTACATCACTGCAGCACTCGACTAAACGCAGGTGACGTGAGAGACCTTACACTGGCCGGCAGTGGGATTAAAACGAGAGAAGCAAATGTCTTCTTCCTCCAAACGTCTTCTACCTCTAGTTTGCTCCAGGGAAGTAAATTTGTTTCTAAGCAAAGCTATTTTCACGTCTTTATGTGAAAATAGCCTGTATTACCTTAAACAAAGTGTTCAAAATGAGCACACACACACATGGACGCTGTTATGGCAACACTACCTTCACTGTGTTTAGACTACAACACTAAGGCAATGAGGTCATGATTATGATGTAACCTAAGGGAAAAAGTGTGTGTGTGTGGAGAAAGAGAGCCGAGAGCTGCAATGAAATAATCCTGGCCAGATGCTATAGCAAAAAGAAACATGATATGACAGAAAAGACGGGAACTGTAGTGCAGAATTGTCTGTGAATTGTTGCTCTACAGAGCCCAAATCAACACACCAATCCATTAACAAGGCTGCGGGTGAAACAAGCCTGAGATGTTTTCGTAGCCAGGCTATGAAGTCCTCATTATTTAATGTTACATGCTTAGACATGTTGTTTACAGATGAAGGATACCCACAAGAGAAAAAAAATGACATTTATAAGAAGGTACCTTGAGTTTACCGAAGACAGCACCAATGGCAATTCTGGATAATTACAGTGCTCATTCAACACATTTGGGTAAACCTGAAACTTCCAGTTTGAAGCGGTTTCTTTATTTGAATAAAATTGTGATTTGTCATTTGGTCGATGCTTTCATCTTAAGCGCATATACAGTATGACATGGAGTTAAAATAGAAGTTTACTCAAAAATGATTATTCTGTCAGCATTTACTCAACCTAATATTGTTCAAAAACTGTGGAACTCAAAGAAGGAATTTTGAAAGTGCTTTTTATAATGAAAGTTATAAGTTGCTTTTCATGTACAGACATAAACATGCAAGCATTGACACAGAAGAAAGTCATACAGGTACAACATGAGAGTGAGGACATTATTTATTTCACTTTATTTGAGTTTCACTTCACTAAGTGCCTTGCTAAAATTCGATCTGTATCCGTTTTATGAATGCCCTGTTTTAAAATTATTTTGCCTGTCAGAGAAAGGAAACAAAGTTTTAAAGGTGCACTCAGTAATTTTTCCCTCATTAAAAATGTTTTACACATTTAAATAAATTGTATTTTTGAAAAATGTGTTTAAACTCATGTTCACTCACATGAGACGAAGACTCCAGTCAAAACTGTTTTATTTTACATGGAACAGATCGCCTCATGGGGGCACTTTACTCAGTTTATCTCGGTAACTACCCTGTTACTGGACACTTTTGCTTGCAGAATAAATTAATCATGGCTGGCTGTGAATACTCTACCATGTTACAGATAACTAAAAACTTTCTGCTTTACATCAAATCAACAAGGTGCCAGCATTAGTTCAAGAAGACTGCCAAGTAGCCAACAAAAACAGAAACAAACAAAAACAGAAACAAAACATTACTGAGTTCACATTTAACCAGCCCTTCTTATTTAAAGGGATAAAATTAAAGTACCTAATGCACCTTTGTCTGCAGAAATATTTTGAAAAATGTTGGGGTCCAACAACATTGACTGTCAGTGAGACTCAACACTGAGACTGAGAGTAAGTAAATGATATTTGCATTCATTCATTTTGCAAACTTTTATCCAAAGCAACTTACATTGCATTCAATTTGCATATACTTTTATCAGTTCTTGCGTTCCCTGGGAATCAAACCCTTTGCTTTAACTTCCAAAACTGTTCAGGCATCAGCATGAGTAGATGACTGATAATAATAAATAACTTGGTCTGTTTATATTTAAAAAGCTCAAAGCAAAAAGGAGAATAAGGAGAAAAAGTAACTTATGGGAGATGAGGGAATGAGAAAGGAGAGGGAGAGAAAAAGTGGAACAGTTAGGAGGTAAATAAGCAAATAAGGTTTTAACAAGCTATTTTCAACTGTAAAACATTTGCAGGTTGGAGACTTGTGTGTTCCCACTGCAGCATTAAACTAACATGAAACAAGAGTGAGAAGAAAAGAAAGAGAGAAATGGGGGAGAACAAAATTAACAGCATGAAGTATTTAAGCACCTGTAATGAGGAACAGTTGTGGAACACTGAAAAAATAAGCATGAAAAACATTTCTTAATCAACACAGAAATCCTAATATATCCCCTATTTTAAAAACTCATTATTGGCTCTGTTCAAACCACATTTGCAAACACAGCAGATAAAATGATAGGCTTTTTAAAACAATATCAAGACCACATCCTTCCACAAGGACTTTCCCACTGCAGCTCTGGAAAACTGTGTCAAATTGGCATATCACTTCTGTCATGTACTGGTCCACTTCGGCCCACTTAAGCAGAGTCAGAACTCAATTACCCTAGTGAATGAGAAGAACACGGAGGGCTGATCAGTTTAAACCAAATTAAAGCGATTGAATTTCAATGCAGTGGAGTGCTGCACGTATACGAGGACTGTTTGTCTCTCATGGTTAGATTCCCATAATCAACCCCACATCTGGGCGATATTAGTCATCAAATCATATCTTTCATCACTTTGAACTCTAAGATCTGCCCACACTGGCTGTGGTGCTCATGTTCTCAGCCACACTGTGCATTAACAGACGTTCAATACTGTATAGTGGGAAGCACACACACTTTGTTTGAAGTTTTGAAAAGAACATTTCTAGATGGCTAGGACAAAATTCAGAATAGCATACTTGCATACTAATCTTACTTTTTCTGCCCTACTGTAATGCTACTCTTTTTCTGCCATATCGGAATAGCATACTAGTCTTACCATTTCTGCCATATCAGAATAGCATGCTAATCGTACTATTTCTGCCATATCAGAATAGCGTACTGATCTAACTATTTCTGCCATATTGGAATAGCATACTAGTCTCACCATTTCTGCCATATCAGAAAAGCATACTAATCGTACTATTTCTGCCATATCACAATAGCATACTGATCTAACTATTTCTGCCATATCAGAATAGCATGCTAATCATACTATTTCTGAAATTTTAGAAAAGCATACTAGTCTCACCATTTCTGACATATTGGAAAAGCATACTAGTCTTACCATTTCTGCCATATCGGAATAGCATACTAATCATACTATTGCTGCAATATCAGAAAAGCATACTAATCATACTATTGCTGCAATATCAGAAAAGCATACTAGTCTCACCATTTCTGACATATCAGAAAAGCATACTAGTCTCACCATTTCTGCCATATCAGAAAAGCATACTAGTCTTACCATTTCTGCAATATCAGAAAAGCATACTAGTCTCACCATTTCTGACATATCAGAAAAGCATACTAGTCTCACCATTTCTGACATATTGGAAAAGCATACTAGTCTTACCATTTCTGCCATATCGGAATAGCATACTAATCATACTATTGCTGCAATATCAGAAAAGCATACTAATCATACTATTGCTGCAATATCAGAAAAGCATACTAGTCTCACCATTTCTGACATATCAGAAAAGCATACTAGTCTCACCATTTCTGCCATATCAGAAAAGCATACTAGTCTTACCATTTCTGCAATATCAGAAAAGCATACTAGTCTCACCATTTCTGACATATCAGAAAAGCATATCAGTCTCACCATTTCTGACATATTGGAAAAGCATACTAGTCTTACCATTTCTGCCATATCGGAATAGCATACTAATCATACTATTGCTGCAATATCAGAAAAGCATACTAATCATACTATTGCTGCAATATCAGAAAAGCATACTAGTCTCACCATTTCTGCCATATCAGAAAAGCATACTAATCGTACTATTTCTGCCATATCAGAATAGCATACTGATCTAACTATTTCTGCCATATCAGAATAGCATGCTAATCATACTATTGCTGCAATATCAGAAAAGCATACTAGTCTCACCATTTCTGCCATATCAGAAAAGCATACTAGTCACACCATTTCTGACATATCAGAATAGCATACTTAATCTTACTATTTCTGCCATTTCGGAATAGTAAACAAGAATACTAATCTTAATATTTCTGCCATATTGGAATAGTATACTAGCATACGAATCTTACTACTTCTGTCATATCAGAATAGCATACTAAGCTATTTTTTGTGAGTAGGCAAGACTTCCAATTCATTAGCCGCTATAGGTAAATAACTAGAAGAATAACAAACTGCAGTAAACTGTAAAAATATTTGCACTACAAACCAGTGTTTTTATAATTTCATCCATACATTCAAATAGTATAAAGAAATACCAGTTTGCAAAATCAAGCAGCATAACAAGGTGTTTTGTACAGCTAAAAATAACTGGAAGAGGATGACAGCGGAAGCCTCGAACATAGTTACAAATGGCTAAGCACGCTCTCGTGTTGAAAATAAGGTAGATAGGAAGAGCATCCTAGCACACTACTTGTACTATTTCTATAAAATGGAATGATCAGGAAAACTAGATGGTTAGATTAAACTAGGCACACAGGGAAACTAAAAAAAGAAAGCTAGAAAGCAAGCAAGCAAGGGATAGAAAAGAAATAGGAAAGAGGATGGTTAGAATGGCCTGTAACTGGGCTCTCTCTAAAACTCTGAGCTGGATCCCACTGTGGTGTATACGGTAATGTGACCCAGTTGACCCTGCAGAGCTACAGCAATGATCAATAATAAATGAATGTAATTTTATCAAACAATGACAGCGCATACAGAGCTTCCCTTTCTCTCTCTGTATGCCTGAATGTCCATTTATACTGCTCCTTATAGACCACACATAAGCGCCAAGCAGGTGTGTTCTTTGTGCGCACAGTGCACACACAGACAAACCGACTTTCCCCTCTTTCATCTCTCTTGCTGCCCTTGAATGCAGAGGTAAGGCCTATTAATCCTGTTATGCAAATGAAAGTGATAAATTCCTCAGTTTTCCATGCATACAATTCCCAGCCTCCCCTGGTCTCCCCTGCTATTCAATTAAGACAAGGCTGGGTGGGGGTCTGTGGGGGTAGTGCCAATGTTTCAGTTCGGTTTTAGTTGCAAAGCACCGGCCATGACAGATTGGTACATTCCCCCCAGCACACACAAACACACAGTACCAACCATTTTTCTTCTTCCCAAGAATTTTGGACCAAACACCATAAAACTGTATAGAGACCTATATGCACATGCAAAAACAAATATAAAGGCTACACCCCTATTAACTCGTCTGAATATAATGGAAGACCTAATCTACATACCACAACTGTCATTTTACATGCACATTTGATTTTTTGTGGTTTAATTCTCTGAATTAAAGTATTTTAAATTAAGCAAAGTAAAAGTTAAAAAAAAAAAAAACATTAAACAGGCATAACATTATGACCACCTTCCTAATATTGTGTTGGTCCCCCTTTTGCTGCCAAAACAGTCAAGGCATGGCATGTTGTGCTCCTCAAACCATTCCATTGAACCATTTTTGCTTTGTGGCAGTGCGCATTATCCTGCTGAAAGGAGCCACGGCCACCAGGGAATACCGTTTCCATGAAAAGGTATACATGGTCTGGAACAATGCTTAGGTAGGTGGTACGTGTCAAAGTAACATCCACATGGATGGCAGGACCCAAGGTTTCCCAGCAGAACATTGCCCAAAGCATCACACTGCCTCCGCCGGCTTGCCTTCTTCCCATAGTGCATCCTGGTGCCATGTGTTCCCTTAGGTAAGCAATGCACACGCACCCAGCCATCCATGTGATATGAAATAAATCGTGATTCATCAGACAAGGCCACCTTCTTCCATTGCTCCGTGGTCCAGTTCTGATGCTCACATGCCCACAGTTGGCGCTTTCAGCGGTGGACAGGGGTCAGCATGGGCACCTTGACTGGTCTCTGGTTATGCAGCCCCATACGCAACAAACTGCGATGCACTGTGTATTTTGACACCTTTCTATCAGAACCAGCATTAACTTCTTGAGCATTTAGAGCTAAAGTAGCTCGTCTGTTGGATTGGACCACATGGGCCAGTCTTCGCTCCCCACGTGCATCAGTGAGCCATGGCTGCCCATGACCCCGTTGTCGGTTCACTGTTCCTTCCTTGGAGTACTTTTGATAGACACTGACCACGGCAGACCGAGAACACCCCACAAGAGCTGCAGTTTTGGAGATGCCCTGACCCAGTCGTCTAGCCATCACAATTTGGCCCTTCTCAAATTCGCTCAAATCCTTACGCTTGCCCATTTTTCCTGCTTCTAACACATCAGCTTTGAGGACAAAATGTTCACTTGCTGCCTAATATATCCCACCCATTAACAGGTGCCATGATGAAGAAATAATGTTCTTCACTTCACCTGTCAGTGGTCATAATGTTATGCCTGATCGGTCAACATACATACAAAGACACTAATTACAATAAATAAATAAAATCTCACCATGCCAACAGTTATGGGTTTGACTCCCCATACAAATAATGATAAAAATGTAAGTAGCTTTGGTTAAAAGTGTCTGCTAACTAAGTGTCTCTCTACTGTGCTGCATTCACACTGTTTACCACAACTAGCGTTACAATTCTTGTTTATTATGAACATTTGTCATTGTGGTAATACTAATATTACTGTTTCCTTTGCAAGTGATGTTTTATGTTTTTCCTCAATTGTATTCCACCTTGATTAAAAGCATCTGCTACATCAATAAATGTAAACATAAACTGTAAAATAATACAGATAATAAAGTAAATAATAAAAGCACTTTTAATCAAACAAGACAGGTGACATACAGTGTGAACAAATGCTGTTGGTCCTCTCACGGCCTCATGTCTGTAACACTGAACGAGGGTGTGCGCTGAGGACTTGAGGTTTAAGTTCATATCTCTCATTTACTGTACTTAAGCAAACCCAAAACTACTGTACCAGAGCAAAGCTAAAGCACTGGATCTGTCATGTGGTTTGTGATTTCAGTGAGCCTCAGATAGAGGTACGTAAGAATAAGACTTCTTACTGAAGGAATGTAGTGTCTCTCTTTCCTCCTCTCTCCCTTTATCTCTCTCTCTCTGCCTTGGCAAGACTCTAGCAGAGGCCCAGATGGTCGTCACGGTGATTCACCATGTCATGCTGTCTGTTGCCGGGCAGCACAGTAGAGTCTAAGCCCATAGTGATAGTCGTGTGTTTGTGTGTACATGTCTTTCAAATTAATTTTGCATTTAAATACTAGTGTACAGTGAAGTATTCCTCTAATAAGGGTCATTGTAAAAGGCTGTTGTACAGTAAACTGTAAATGTATTCATTTTCATTCAATTGACAATAAAAGCTTCTAATAAAAGTAAACATTTGAATGAATACAGATCTTTAAAGTAATAGTTCTCTCAAAAATGAAAATCTTGTCATTATTTACTCACCTTCATGTTGTTCCAAATGTATATGACAGTTTTTCTGTGTTCTATTGTGGACAAACACAGCATTTCTCAAGAATAATCACATCTTTTCTATATAATGAAAGTGAAGGAGGACAGGGCCGTCAAGCTGAAAAATGAAAAATAATTACTATAAAAGTATCATAAAACTGGTTCATATGACTGATGCATTATATTCCAAGTCTTCTTAAATTATAGGATGGTTTTGTGTGAGGAACAAACCAAAATTGAAGCTGTTATTCAATTATAAACATACCCTACACTTGGCTGTTAACCATTGTGACTGAATCATTGAGTTGAACTCAAGAATGCACAAATCGTTCTGACCGGCTTTATGAACTGGATCAACTACAGAGGTGTAAAGAGTACCTGAAAACCATACTTGAGTAAAAGTACAGATACGTTAGAGTTGACTCCACTATGAGTTACAAGTCACCATTTAAATACGACTTGAGTAAAAGTCTTAGAGTATCTGATTTTAACAATACTTGTATATTTTACTCATTCTGAGTTTAGCTTCAAGGATGCTCTAGTCCTCAACACCTAAGAGATATGTTGATTGGATTTGTAAGGAGAGGAATCACATGTTTATTCTCTAAAATCTAAATAAAACTGAACACCTCAATATTGGAATAAATCAAGTTCAACACAACAAGCCTCTTAAACGTCTACAAACTCTCTAGTTTCAGTTAAGCTAATGTGCCCAAAAAGGGCATAAGTAAACCAATATCCTTCAAAAAGATCTCTTTAATGTAACAAATTAAACAATGATTAATATAAACAATGTTAAGTAAAATGAAATCGTCAAAGCCTACTTGCACTGGACGTCATCGGCCTCATCACTGACTGTGACTGCAGCCACGTCCTCGTCTCATATACGAAACACCTGCGATTCAGCAACTACCTGCTAATGCACTCCCATTCGTGTAAAGTAGCATTGCTGACAAGTTTGGGGGAGTAAGGGCAAAACGCACATGATTTTTACCTTCAATGCCCTATAGATGGCAATATCGCTTTTCATAGCAGAAATAAACTGCTGCAGAAAAAGTTAGGTGTCATGCAAAATGTAACAAGTAATTGCATTACTCATCACGAATGTATTGGAGTAAAAAGTATACTTATTCAAAAATGTAGTCAAGTAGAGTAAAAGTTGCTAATATCTTTGATACTCAGTGTAGCCAACTAATTACATTTACTCCAATACTTTACACCACTGATCAACTGATTCAGATCAAAACTATTGGTTACGCTTTATTTTGATGGCCACTTTAGAGTAACTTTAGAGTAACAACTACATGTCAACTAACTCTCATTAGAGTATTAGCAGACTGTTAGTAGGCTGTTAGTTTAGAGTTATGTGTTAGGGTTTGGGTAAGTAGAATAAGTTGACATGGACTTGCAAAGTTACTCAGAATGTCTGTTCAGAACCATCAAAATAAAGTGTTAGCAGATATTAATGGGTTAGTTCACCCAAAAATGAAAATTCTGTCATAAATTACTCACCCTCATGTCATTCCACACCCGCAAGACCTCGGAACACAAATTAAAATATTTTTGATAAAATCCGATGGCTCTAACTGCCAAAGTCACGTGAACCACTGAAGTTTCGAAACACTTATGACGTAACGAAGCCTTGTTGACTGAAATCACGTGACTTTGGCAGTTTGATACACGCTCCGAACCACTGATTCGAAACAAAAGATTCCTAAAGCTTCATGAAGCAGTGTTTTGAAATCAGCCATCACTAGATATTGTTGAAGTTGTTATTTTGTTTTTTGCCGCACAAAAAAGTATTCTCGTCACTTCATAACATTAAGGCTGAACCACTGTACTCACATGAACTGTTTGTCTTTAGTACCTTTTTGGTCATACGGGTGTGGAACGACATAAGGGTGAGTAATTAATGCATACATTTCAATTTTGGGTGAACTAACCCTTTAAGCAGTCTACCACTACTCTAATGAGAGTTAGTTGACATAGTTGCAGAGTTACTTAAGCAAATTAAGGACAAATAACTTAGATTTTTTTTTGGCATTTTGGTGCTCGACAGCCACAGAAAATTTCCAGAAAACCTACAGTAGCCTTGTGTTAACTTCAGAAATTCACCTTTTGTGTTCCACAGAAAAAAAGAGAATGTGGGCTATACGTGTCGTATTTTGAGGGTTGATGAATGCCGTATGTGAGTGTTTTTGTATTGGATAAAGTAGGCTGTGTGGGGGGTATTTGGAGGTGTTGTTTTGTTTGGGTTTTTGGGGGGTTTGTATTTTGGATAGACAGAGGCTGTGTCCGGATTTCAGAGCGATTTTCAATGGATTAGGTCTTGAGGGATCGGTGAGATGGGCAGATCGCAATAAGAGTTTTAGGCCATTGTGTACTGCGTAAATGGGTGCAGTGTGTGGGGTATGATGGGATTGCGTGTGGTACTGCGAGGCCTATGGCCTGGTGTCAGACCTGCACCATCAAGCCGGGGGGCTGGAACAGCGCCAAGTCATGACATCATCTCCTGCTCCACACTGCTCGGGGCCGCACACTCTGGAGCGATAAATCCTCCCCAGGCACTGGGCTGCGCACAGGCATGCAGGAGAATACGCCATTGTCTCACACACACTCTCACAACCACAGCTGCTGCAGTCAAATGGCACGACGGCTTCCTTCAATGCAAGTCCCATTTTCAAATGCTTATAGCCTATATAATAACCTCTCTTCAACAAGCTGTATGATTTGAGGTATCACTCATGCTCATAGCACAAACTGCACGGGTCATGTGCCTAAGTTTCATACTTCATGGTTTGTTCAAAGTCTTGATTATGAGCAACCGTAAAAGTAATTGTAAGTACCTCTAATTACAGTTTAATGGTAATATTCTGCGTCCCTTTTAACAAGGCTATACTTTCACAGTAGTAAATAATGACAGAGGTCAGTGTGCATTCCCACAAAGGACTTCCCTTTCGTATTATGGCGTATTCACTAAAATGCTAATAGGAGTTAATGATTTTAGCAGTTACACTTTATAAACGCGATACCTCTCTGGTCCAATATGCGCACGTGTGTGCTTTTTACATTAACACATCATTTGTTGTCATGGTGATTGTGCAAACAGTTTCCCTTGACCTGGACATTCCAAAGCGGTAATGTTAGCGTGGAGAGAGGCAAAACATCACTTTCTATCTAAGTTGTTGGCAAGCTTGCTGCTTTTCCCTCAAGGCAGCCTACAAATTGTGTTACTTCTAAGTGTATAGTTAGAGTATACTGTAAATATGAACTTGTTAAGTTGTTCCAAAGAAACTGATGATATGGGCCAAGGAAAATGAATCAATTAAAATTACACATATCTTGTCCTTTGTTGTTTGAATTGTATGTATATATATGAATGAATGGGGGAAAGTCACGTGAGAGGACGCAGTGCCTCCATCGCGCTATGACTGGATATGATCGGTTACGATTGGACATGATTGGTTCGTGTGACAAATTCCCACCTCTTGTTTTCGTGCACGTTCTCATCGAATCGGCCTGAATGAAGACAGTGATGGCGTTAATGGGAAAACTAATTAAAAAGTAAGTAAACAACTGTCACTTAGGCTACATATCACCGCTTTATGTCATGTCAAAATCAAACTCGAAATGGCCAGAAAACATGATGACTGCAGGGGTTTTTAGTGAGCAATTAGTGTGGTGAAATTAAAGATACATCTTTGTGTCTGTGAGTGAGTGACCAGTGTGTACAAGCTTGATGACTGCTGAAAAGAAAAGAAAAGTTGAATATTAGTTCATAAATAATATATATTGTTACTGCCTTTAGTTAATATTTTGGAATAAATGTAAAAATTCGTAAAAACACTAATAAATAATACGTTTTAATAAATAGAACATTAAATAATGTAAAAATACAAAATAGAACTGTACTTGGTCTCTCTTTTTATGTAATGTTAACTTAACCAGGAAAATTGTGTAACAGGGTCATAAATGAGGACTTTGCCTCCTCATTTTAAAACACCACCGCATATATATATATATATACACACACAACCAGAGAAACAGAAGAAAACAGAAGAAGATTTTCATGAGTAAAA
Organism: Elopichthys bambusa; assembly: GCA_037101425.1. Taxonomy (NCBI): domain Eukaryota; kingdom Metazoa; phylum Chordata; class Actinopteri; order Cypriniformes; family Xenocyprididae; genus Elopichthys; species Elopichthys bambusa. The sequence continues at coordinate 22,409,424 of CM074446.1, forward strand.
AAAACTCTGAGCTAGTTACGGTTATCAAACAACGTATAACTAATTCAACTGATTTGAATGTGGCTAATCCAATTAGAATTTAGAGTTGCAACTATCTTTATATAATATAGTTTTTTATCCTGTTAAATTATCAGCAGATTTCCAACATAATGACATTAATGTGAAATCCATGTCAGACTAAGAAAACAAACCCCCACGTTCTGTCCTTTTGAATTAATATAACAAATGTTGTTCCCTTGGCCCGCGTTAAACTTGACATCTTGGCACAGTTCATGTAAAATATTAAACTCTAATATGTTTAACCACAGTAAGTTCTAAGTAATGTCCTCTCTGTGCTTTGAGACAACAGAGGTGATATATTACTACATTTTTAATTTCAAGCATGTGTCAGGTCAAACTGCAGGGTTAAACTCACACAGACGTTATGCTGCTCCTACTGGTGTGGATGCATTAACAACTCAGTGTTATTTGAGCAAACCTGACTGTGGCTGATTAGTAGACCTGTACTACCCATCCATCACAAACTCAAATGCACCACCGACCAAAATTCAGTGCTACAAGCCTTGAGAGTTGTTCAGGTACAATATACTTTTCAGCCACTTCAGCTAGAATCATATGGGATCACTAAAAAATAACTACTGTCTGAAATATTCTTTGTCTCATAGTCAGCATGGAGAACAGTCAGTGCTGTTGTTTGCAAAGCTCACCGCTGGGTGTTATTGCATGAGCATTTAATATATAATGCTGAGGTGTTAAGGCGAGTAACACCCGGTGGAGAGTTGGGCCAATTAATAATGATACATAAACTATAATGTTATAAAACATTTCTGCTGCAACCTAAGTCTCAGGTGGAGGTAAAAAAGAGCGGGAGCTAGAGAACAGTCCCTGTCTGTTCCACAGTGTGAATTTCATACCCCAGGGGACAGTAATGTAAATGGAGACATTAAACAAAAAGGAAAGCCTAGTAATTTCATAGCATTAGTATTACTGCACATTCTAGTTTTATAGTGTTATCCTGATGTAGCAAATAACCAGCAGACACGTACCTCCCAAAACAATCAGTGCAACAGTTTCACACATTTACAGCTGATATTATGATACTTTGAGTAATATGACCATATAAAACAGTCCTATTCAGTAGCACAATTCGCTCATTGTATGATTTAGCATGCGCAAGCAGTTTTACATTCGCCCGAGTAGGAAAGGTATAGGTACATTTCAGCTGTTTAGGAAGCTACATTGAAACTGCTCATAATTTACAGTAAAGCAGTGTTAATTTTGACAGCAAATTTTTATTTAGTTTTAGTCATAGTCTTTTGACTAAAATGGCATTTAGTTTATTTTAGTCATCGGAAATTGTTTTAGTTTTAGTCTAGTTTTAGTCGACTAAATCTACAGTAGATTTAGTCCACTAAAATCTAATTTAGTTAAATTCTAATGCATTGAGTAAGCATTTCTCTAACAATACACAGATGCAATACACTGATATACATCTGATATTCTCCAAACTTATGTTCACTTAAGACAACCAACTGTACTTTACTCACCAAAGCGGACAGTTTTTGACCGTTCAAGTGCAAAAAGACACGGAAGAGAGCTCAGTTCAGTACTTGTCATTTCAATTCAGTTTTTGCTTTTAAATGTCTATATAGTTTTTTATTTCTGTTTTAGTTATTTTAGTACATCAGGTTAAGCTAAAGCAAATAAAATAAATGAAATAAAATAAGTTTACATTTTTTATATATTTATTTTTCATTTCAGTTAATGTTTATTTCAAGTAATTTGTGGTTTTAGGTTTAGTTAACTATAATAACCCTTATACTTGTAAAATATATTGAATAATGTGTCAAATAATGTTCTTAGTCTTTCCTTCCTGTGACAGAAGATACAGTAGTTTACTATGAATTAAATAGAAATGAAATTAAGTTAAATACAGTTTATTGTGTAAACAAAATAACAATAATGACCAGGGGAAAAAATAATAATAAACCATCCCGAAATACACCGTGACTCTTATTCTAAATTGTCTGCGGCCTGTACTGTAGTTGCAGGCTGCTCATTTAAGTCCAGGTGAGGGATAATAAAAGATGTGTTCTTACAACCGTCTAAAACATATTACCATATAAACATTGTATAGTAAACATTGTCATAATTCATCAACATTAGCTCATAAGCAATCGCTTGGCATAAATGTGCGTTATTCATTAATTGCGAAGAAGTCTGAAGTGCAGCTGCGCGAGCCTGTAGAGTGGGCAACAGCGCCGCTTTTCCCGCGGTTAGATCAGCACGCATATTCCACACAGGACAGCAGTCCTGACTGGATATCTTCCCAAATCGTCCCTCCCTATCATTTTCATCTAGTTTTTTTTTTTTTTTTTTTTTTTTTTTTTGACGAAAATTGGAGTAGATTTTAGTCATAGTTTTAGTCATTCAAAACACATTTTTATTTAGTCATCGTCTCGTTTTCGTCCTTGAAAAAATGTTTTTCACTGCAGTAAAGCTATGCTTTTGTAGTTAGCTAAACTGCAGTATCCAAAAAAAAAATAAATAAATAAATAGCTAACTAAACAAGCAATGTCTTTTAAAATATATAACTGTATTCAAAGTCTCCCTGCAGTCCATAATTTTATCCCTTAAAACTCATCTTTAATAATCACAATGACATATTTGAACATTTTATCTGTGAAAATAATTTCTTCATGCCTTAAAATAGCATGAATGTAACTACACCCTTGCTTCATTTAGTACACAGATCCAGGAATATGCAAATTAGTCCTCACCTCCACTCAATCACACCAGCCTGGACTACCTGATCCAACAGTAGTAAACACTACACAATGGCAAGTGGAAATGTCGGTTTAAATGAGCCATATATGTTTAAACCAGAAAATGATTTAGAATAAGAAGAGGAAGAACGAATTATACAGGCAGGCCCATTCTTCTGGGGTGCTTGAAGGTAGTAGAATGCTAAGCACCCTCAAAAGGAAGCAAGAGCACCCTTGGTAGTTACTGTAATAATATCATATTGACGAAACAGGTTTGGTAAACAGTCCAGTGCGTATTTGTGTTTGCGCTCTGGAGAACGTCAAATGTTTCTATTTACAACGTGTTTTTGCAGTGGTGAGCAATGTAGCCAATCACAGACATGTTTGTTGATCTTTTGAACACAGTGACCAATCAGGGGTGTTTAATTTAGTCAGAATCCACTCACTGGTCAAAACTGCTCAGTTTTTGTTCAGTGCTGAGTTCTGCATGCTTACGAATCCTCTCATTAACAAGGTGTAGACACAATGTAAATAAGAGATTAATTGTGCAGTGTAGACAACCTCATTGATTATAATGGTACTTTGTGAGATCGCAAACTGAGATGAGTGACAGCTTTTTAGTGACTGTAAAAGGAAGAGGTCATTGTGCACTTTCTAGGCTATATATAATCCATTCAGAATTTGAATAAAAATCGACAGATACTGGTAATTAATATGATTAGCTTTTTTCTTGACTACATTATCAAACAGCTAATAATGTGTTGCTAATTTCACACAAACCATGTTACTGTTCGCCATCTCAAAGTTAGACAGCTGCCTTCTAGATATCAGCATCCCTAAAAATAATGATAGGAAGCACCGCCCTGCACGATGATGGGATTGGTTACAAGTTTGTGATGTATGAATTAAGGGCGGTTTCAAACCGTGTTTTTGAAACTGTTTTTGGTACCATTGCCGTTGTAAGGGGAAAATACTCAGCAATGGTTTAACTGATGAAATTGCGCATGGTTTGTCTTAAAACATATTAAAAAACACCACATAGACATGTAAACAACATTAAAAACTTGATTTTCACCACAGGGGTCTTTAAATTTCAATTTGCAATTAAATCAGAGAGATAGTTTTCTGGCAAAAGGCATTAAGGGACATTTGAAATTCTTTTTAATGAACAATCCCAAATAGAAGACATTTTTGCTTAATGTCTCAAATTTCAGCTGACAAATTTAGCCTAAATTTAAATAATAAAATAAAACTAGAATACTTACTAATTTTGTTGAATTTGAAGACAGTGATACATTAAATATTCTATTAAAAACATACTAAAATGTCATATATAGAGAATCGAATTGGGGAATCTTTTTTTTTAGTCCTTTTTGACAACAATCATCCGATTCTAACTAACTACTCTTCTAAGAACATCTTTACTATAGCTTAACTGCTTTAGATTACCATTAGCTTGTTCCTTATCCAGCTATTTGGATGGGTTGCTTTAAAAACCCACAAACATTCATAAATCACCATGCATAACATTCGTATCTGTTTATGCTCTCCCAGAAACTGTTTCATATCAGAAATTGAATGTAGCTCCCTAATTGCATCGCTGAAGGTCCATCTGCAAAGACTTGAAGCCCTGGCGCCACCGTTGGTTCTGTAACTCTTAAGCTAAAACTGCCTCTTTCCTCCCCCACGATAACTCTAGAGACTTGGTGTGCCCACAAAGCCCATCTGCATGCGAAACCACAGGCCCGTGATCTTAGCGTGAATACGTGGGGAAACAGGAGTCTATCCAATCCCTAAAGGCACAAGAGTGTCTTTTCTAAGATAAATACAGACGCTGCTAGGGGCTTTTAACATAGTGCGAGAGAGACGCTGGGAGGCTGATGGGTCCAACCTGTGTTCTCAGAAAGCACACAGCCATTTTGCAGAGCCACTCAAGCTTCATTCCTGTGAATGCCATCCGGGAGACGTATTGTTCGTGGCCTCCGTCTGTCAGAACGCTCCGCGTTTGCCTTCTGCAGCTGGAGAGCATATTTCATACTTCTGAGTGCAAGAGGAGAAATGCAGGAGGGAGAGATGGGGAAAAATGCACACAAACAAAGAAGAAGAGGAATATACAACAAAATCCCCCCCTTTGGACCGAAGGCCCATTCACTGCATATACAATATGACGGGTAGCTCTGAAAGTCTGCTTCTCTGTCTCACCAGGGCCCCTCAGGGGAGACTATTCCTCTCTTTTCTTCTTCTCTTCATCTCCTCCAGGCTTAGGACAGGCAGTGAGGAGAGGGGGAGAACGACAGGAGGCAATGGCTCGGAGAGCCTGAAGAAAGGAGAGGCCCACTGTAAACAGAATATGTAGATTCCTTTTAGGGCTGCTGAAAGCGTGAATTGCTCCAAAGGCATGCAGATAGCATGGGGTGCCTGAACTGCAGGTAAAAGGTTTGGACATGGTTGCTGCAGTAACGTGTTATGTAAGGTCTCAGTGATGAACCTAAATCTGTCTGATTTACATGTAAGTGAGACAAGGAGAGAAAACCCAAGTGTTGTGTTGGTAAAGCTTTTTATAGTTCACCCAAAAATTGAAAAAAAATTGAAATCTGTCGCTCAACCTCATGTTGTTCCAACTCCATGTGACTTTCTTTCTTAAGTGGAACAGCAAAGGAGATGGTGCTCTCTTCCATACAAAGAAAGTGAATGGTGACCAAGCCCATCATAAAAGTAATATTCCAAAGCTTTATTTGAGGAAAAGACTGGAGATGTTTTTCACAGAAAATCTTGCTTGACAGCAGTGGTCACCATTCATTTTCATTCTATGGAAAAGTGCAGCTTGGACATTCTGCCTAACATCTACTTTTAATTGAGTTTAATTGACAAGCAATCTAACCAATCATAACGCCAAATCCGCCATTTTGTCTGACAAAGCAGTCAGGAGTTAGAAGATTAACCTCTGTGGACTTAAACTTTAAAAATGGTGTGTACGAGCCGCTTGAGCTGAGGCGCTACAGCAATCTGTCATGACACATTAAAGAGCCACAAAACAATTTTTATTGTTCAAATTTCTTTAAAAAATGACACAATTTGAAAGCTGGGAATTTGTTTAATATCATAAGTAACCTGCTCTGTCTCGACATGTGGTCAGTGTCATCTTTGCTCCAGAATGTATTTTTCATTCTGTGTGGCGTGACAGCGCCATGGCTTGTCGGACAAAGCAACATTAACTAAGGGGGGCGGGTTTTTGCGAAGGGTCAATTATGAAGAAAATGTACATTTTTGGTTAACCATATCATTAATGGAGTTCTCAGTTCGGCTACATTCCTTTAAGGGTCAACTTCCCCATAATTTTCCTTAGGATAAATAAAAATAGACAATTGATGACAAACACTCTTAAAAATAAAGGTTATTTTTTGGCATCTATATGGTTCCATGAAGAACTTTTAACATCCATGGAATCTTTCCAGTCCACATTGTTTACTGTGGAAAAAAGTTCTTTAGATTATTAAAACATTCTTCACACAAAAAACAGGGTTCTTTTAAGAACTGTTTACTGATAGGTTCTTTGGGGAACCCAAAATGGTTCTTCTGTATGACTTACTTTCTTCTGTCGAACATAAAATATATTTTGACTCTCATATGGACAGAAAAACATGGAAACATTTTTCAAAACCTCTTCTTTAGTGTTCCACAGAGGAAAGAAAGTCTTACAGGTTTGGAACAACATGGACTTTTTGAGTGAACTATCACTTTAAGTAAAAGCCAACTGCATTGCTGTCTAAGAGATGCGATTGAGATCTCAGAAACAAAAGTGATCTCATTTATGATCTTTCTGTCCTATGGGTATGGTGAGAGAGTGGACAAAAACTCTTCTGTTCATCTGTGGTGTAAGAACAGTCCCAGCTGAACGTCTATGACACCTGATGTGATGCCCCAGAATCAGTCACGCTGTCAAAGCCCATCTACTCCAGAGGAGCTCTGCAGAAACCCGATATTTATCACATTTATGGACTGAGGAAAGAAACTTTTCCTCCACACATCTTTACTGCTCTCCAGGCCCTACACCTGCCATGCACACATGCACACATTGCATAGTTCCTGCTACTTGTCAGCGGTGCAGAGAATCCCTAGAGAAGAATTCATAGCTGTCTCGCATAATGTCATACGCACATACACAAGCTCTCGCACATGGCGTCTCTGGAAAGTGTTAAGCCCTGGTAGAATCCCATATGTTATAATGTTTGACTTTAGATTGTACTTTAACCATTACATCATATTTGAAATATGTGAGCCGAGACTCTACATCTCTCCCCTTTCCACCTTCCTGGTCTCCTCATCTCCGTCATTCCTTTCCAGCACACCTGTGGGCACGTATTCCCCTAGTAGTCGATGGGAGAAAGCTTTTCCTTTCAGACTTTTTAAGGAGGCCTTTTCTCCTGTGTCATTGTGAAAGTGCTCTCCCCCAGAGACGCCAACAGGCAGGGGGTTTTGGGGCCAGATTTACACTGAAGCTATTGTATGTTTACCTATTAAGCTAGTTTATGGGGGGTATATTGTTCTCTCTGATGGATTCCAGAAATGGGCATCGCCAGGAAAAACAAGGCCCAACATAAAAACAGATTTATTAATGAGGACCATGCATATTTCCCCCCTTAAGGAAACAATTTTACATCCCAAGAAAACATTGTGCACCTTTCAAGGTAATTAATGCTGCCTTAACGGTTACAACAGACGGGATATACAAACCTGACTTGTTGAACTTTTTCGTTGTGGAAACCACCCGAAGCAGTTCTGGATATTTACAAATCTTGTCATTGACACTGTGGAACATTAGGAATAGTGTAATTGGAAAAGTGAATCATTGTATTGGAAATAAACATAGTCATCGCCAAATAATTTAAATGTTGCTCTGAGATATTTATTCGCTTTCTGGGCTTTAGTTTTGTTCCTCCCTTGAGCTTATATATTTAAAAATAGCACTTATTCATAGGGTAGATGATTTGAGAGTGCTCATCCAATTCAATAAATATGTTGAATGACATTTAAAAGTATTTATACAATGAAACTGTTGCTCTTATTTTAGAAGTTATATAAAACTAAATTTGTACATTTTCTAGGATGATGTGGGTTGTTGCCAGTGCTAGTTCCCATCAAGGTGTGCACCATTCAGAATTAAATTGAGAAGGCTTTTTAAACTCCAAAGAAAATTCTGAAATTCAAATAAATTAATATAACTGCAAAAGTGTCATTTTTAACTAAGGAAGAATTGTTAAGAAAAAACTTAAAAAATGAAAAATGAAGATTCTGTCATGAATTACTCACCCTCATGTCGTTCCACACCCGTAAGACCTTACGGTTGCTTTCTGACCTGATATCTGATATCATTGCTTTCTATTGAGGATAAAAAAAAACTCTTGGATTTCATAAAAAATATTAAATTAATATACTTAATTTGTGTTCTGAAGATAAACGAACATCTTACAGGGTTGGAATAACATGAGGGCGAGTACTTAATGACAGAAATTTAATTTTTTGGGTGAACTAACCCTTTTAATGGTGACACTCAACAGATGGAAATCATAAATATGACTCATCTTTTTAAATTCAAACTACACAGTTTGAGTCATCATTCATGTAAATAGGGCAGCATACTGTAAAAAGATCATTCTCAAGTGCAAAAAGAGAACTGTGGACAAATTGTAAAAATTCTATTGGATGTGATTCAAAAGGAGTGAGAGAATAGTGCAGAGTCAGCATGTCAGTTGCTGACTAAAAAAAAACATAAAAGACAAGTGTTCCTGTAGTCAAAGTCTACTCTGACTTTGGTTCTTAGTAGAACTGCAATGTTTTGACGAAGCTAGTCCTTCTCAAAACTGTCTCTCTAACCAGACACACCACTAAGCTGAATACAATCAATAATGTTGTCTTATTATCTCAGCAATTTCATACGTATAGATTGAGCTCGAGTGGGTTGCTTTCAGTAAATCATTACATAAATATGTTTAGCGATATTTGTTCCATATTGAGCTGCCTTCTGTTTATGGTCTGCTTATAAATCATTAAGTACTTGAGTGCTTTCCGTAATCCATTACATTTTATATCGTCACTGACAATTAGCGTAGCATGATCCCCGTTAGCTAATGCTCTTTTGGGTTGAATTCCCCAGTGTTGCAGCCGAAGAGCAGTGAATTCTGGGTAAATATTCCAGACTCAGACATATACAGGTGGGCATTTGCTGAAAGGCCATTGAGCAGGTTTGTGGGGCGGGTGTAGAGAGGTCGCAAAGCAACGCTAATGAGGTATTTAAACTTCAGCTCTCCCACTGCGGCCAATCTTAATGAACACAGCCTCTAAAGTCCATAAATTTGAACCCTTCAAAAGAGCTACAGCACGTTTAGCTCAAACGTCAATCACCGTACATACTCAGTATGAAGTCATCGCAATTGTGTGAGCCTTTTCTCTCAATGACCCTTTTGTTTAGCGGAGAGGTTCCCTAAATTAATTGGATCAATGATTAAGAGGTAGGCCTTGCACTCCATTGAGCAGAGACAAAAGTGGCATGGAGACGCCTATGCAAGGATCAGTCACAATCTGACACTTGAATCAGGCAGACAAGAATGGGGGGCATGGACATAGCGGACTGTGTGCGGTCCGTATTGAGCCCTCCGCTCTGTCCGACACAAGAGTTGAGCATAAGATTTACAGCTCTTAAAAACAATCTGATATTGATTTGTAAAAGTAACAGTATGTGAGGGCTTTTCATGCACAATGGACTGTTTCTCTTTTCAACCAGGAGAATTCATCAAGAACAGAACAGTGACTAAAGACTCGACTGCCATCCACTGTGCCTGTGTGCTGAAATAGTTCAGCTGCACTTTGTGAAAAGATGAATTCGAAGACACAATTCTATTTATTGCATACTGTCTGACATTTTCTGTCTGTCTCTCTCTTTTCACTTTCACCTGACATTGTACTTTGAATTGCAGTCCTCCTTACAAGTGTGGGATTGTGGGATTATTTGATATCAACAAGCTCTTGATATTACATTATAGGTTCCTCAGGTCAGCATATTAGTTTCTTGGTTCTTTAAAGCAGAGGTTTTAAAATGTTTTGATGCCAAAGACCTCTAAATATGATGATAACCTTGTGAGAGATATCCTAAAATCTCCTTGAAAATAAATAGCTGCCTTTATAAAGACATATTTATGCTATAAAAACAAAATATATATACAAAAAAAAAAGTGTAAAAATATCTGAAAAATATGTTGTTGTTTTTTTAAGAAATTAATATTTTTATTAACAAGGACATTAAAGGGGACCTATTATTCCCCTTTTCACAAGATGTCATTTAAATATGTATTTTCAGTTCAAAATACCCCACACATCATTTATTATAGACTGTCAAATTTGCCCCTATTTGGGTGTGAGCAAAAACACGCCGTTTTTGTGTGTGTCTCTTAAAATGCAAATGAGCTGCTGCTCCTGGCCCCCTTTCCAGAAGAGGGCGGAGCTTTAACAGCTCACGCTAGTTGCTCAACAAAGCAGAAGAATCTCACGCAGCCAAAATAACGATTGTCAGTAACGGTGTTCAGCCTTACATTGTTCAAACCGGAGTTGGACACTGATGGAGAAACTTCATCTGGATGTTTCTGAATGGATAGTGGATAAATTTATGTAGTTGATTCAACTCATCGACTAGCAAGGGCCATCATGTTAATCTTTTGTGCAAATCCAGCGTTGAATTGACCTTAGTTTGTGAAGCAGTCCGGCGTAAAACTCTTCCTTTTCTCTAAAGCAGCCCAACCTCACCCCTCACCCCTTTGCTGCGTGTTCCCGGGGGTAGGGTTTATGTAAATGTTGGGGTTTGTGATGTCACCAACCCGGGAGGAAGCTCGTTGTAGTCCCTGTTTGTTGTAGTCCTTAAAAAGCAATTTCTGTAAAAGAAAATATCTCCCTTTGCATTGAATTTTGAGCATCGTAAATTTGCAAATGTTGTTTATGCACAAACAGCAACATTACACACTAACTAAAGCTACAAAAGTGAAATCATAATCAGGGACCCCTTCTAAGTGTCACTATCTAAGTATCTTTGCAATTACATGTCAACTAGCAGACATTAGAGAGTAGGCTGTCTGCTTGATATCTGCTAACACTTTATTTTGATGGTCCCTAACAGACATTCTACTGACTGTAAGTAACTTTGCAACAGTGGCGTGCACTGGTGTTCTAAAAAGGGGAGGCACATTTTTTATTTATTTATGAATCAATGTAAATTCATGTGTATTACTCTTAACATTGACACATCTTCCTTGTTAAATGAACATTACTTTACATTACATCAAAAAAAGAAAAAAGAAACCAAATACAATTCTATTTTGTCATTTTACATTAATGTATTGTAATAAATGTTCTATTTATCAAAACCAAGTCAATCTCATGGAGTTAGTGTTTTAAGCATTTCTACATTCATTCCAAAATAATAACTAAAGGCAATAATAATTTAAACAATATATTTTATATGTGTATTGATGTTTTTCTTTTTAATAGTCGACTTAGGCTATTTTGGATCATCAGTCATGCTCCGTAAGCACCATCTGTCACAGACATGAATTGTATTTTTATTTTTCACCAAGTCTTCCCATTGACGCCATCATTTGTTCATTCAAACTGACGCGCTGAACGTGCACGTCAACAAGAGGCGTGATTTATTGCACAAACCAATCATATCCAATCATAACCAATTACATCCAATCATAGCGCGATGGAGACATTGCCTCCTCTCACGTGACTTCACCCATTCATTCTCAATTACCCCCCACAAAACCCACCACGCGCCGGGGGTCTAATGGTTTTCTATGGTTTTCTTTGATGGGAAAGGGAGGCATGACTCCTGCTGTAACTTTACCTGGCAGTGTAGCTGTTGGGCAGTAGAAATAGGAGTGACTTGCGCTCTTTTTTATGTCATAATTTGTAATATTTGTGTTGTTTATATGTAATATAGATTATTTTCTCATACTTACATACTTTTTTTGAGGAGGCACTGCCTCCCTTGCCGCCTCGGAGGAAACGCCCCTGCTTTGCAACTACATGTTCCTTGCAGCTCCTAGTTTGAAAACCTCAACGTTAAAGTCCCAGTCCATAGGTGGTTCTCTACTCAATTTCCATCACCAGTTGCTCCCTCAAAACTATACTCTACACCAGTGGTTCCCAAACTGGGGTACGCTGGGGGTAGGCTACATGAGGTAACAGAGGGGGTACTCGAACAAAATGTCGAATGTTCACGTTCACTCAATTCTTCCCTACCTTAAAATAACATTAAAACCGACCATATATTTCCTGACAGGCACAATGCATAAATGCATGACTACATGAATACATCCAATCAAAATACCACATCTTTTGCGGTCAAATCTGACAGCGTCCATTTCCACATAAGTAGCGTGCATATGGGTGGATATAGGTTGCGTGCAGAGTCTGCTGCCTGCGCAAATCGCGCTACATTACTGCCGTTCTCGACAATGTACCTGTAGATTTAGCACTTGAACAAATAGCCAAATAGCACAAAAGGTGCACAGAGATCAATTTAAGATTCTTGATATAAACCATACCTTTTGTGAGTTCTTGTGTTTAATGTTGTGATAATATTATACAAACAAGAATGCAAATCCAAAAATCCACACGATTGAAAATGTGATTTTATACAACATTTCAACAAACAAAAGAGTAATATTAAGTGATGTTCTTCACAATATTGTCAGTATTTGCTTTATTTTGCAACGAAATAATAGCTCCAACTAAAGCCACAGCAGAACTACAACAGTGGTGTTCCGTGAACGAATCTGCGACTTTGTTCGTGATTCAATGATTCATTCATAAATACAGCCACTTGCTTCGTTGAACAAACGACTCATACATTAAGACAGTGACTTACCGCCATTTACTGGCGGTTTTAGTATTTAAAATAATCACTTTTTAAGTTTTATCATTGAATATTTCTCTATTGAACTTTTTTTTAATTTTATTTAAAACATTATTAGTGTTGTAAAGGTATTTATAAAAATAAGAAAAATGCACTGGAAAGTCAATTTAGGGGGCAAGTATTGTTCCTTAATGGAAAAGGTGCAGTCTAAGAGGAAGAGAGGGGGTACGCAGAAGGATGGTAAATGCCTCAGGGGGTACTCCACTCTAAAAAGTTTGGGAACCACTGCTCTACACTACAAACACATAGACACAGAATGATACAAACAGTGAAAAGTCTAGCGGACTAAATATCATCACTCTTGTAATGAAAACTTGTCTCAAGTTTTAGGACTGTAACTAACTGTTGCATGAACAAGGATAACTTTACTTAGCTGAATACACTTGTTTAGATGTTCTTGGTTAACACAATTCAAACCTGAGCTGGCAGCACTTGCTGTGTGAGTGTTGAAGGAAAAAAGATGTAGGAACACGTCGGTGCCTCTGTGTGCCCTAAGGCTGATAAGTCTCTCAGTGATTAATTTGCTCTCCTTTTCCCATGAGCACTCTTAATTATGCACTGATTTTCCAGTCTGGATGACACACACTCCACAAGCATCCTTTGATGTGAAACTCCAAAGTGTTTCATGACACAACCCTGCTATGGAAAATGACAGCTGAAGATAAAGAAAATACAAAACAAAACAACAAAAACATAAGCCAAAGCACTCAATACTGAAAGCAAAAGAAAAATGCCAAAACCAATCATGCAAGACAGAAACCATAAACACAATATTCATGATAGGAAAAAAAGTTGAAAGATTTTCTAATTTAGTATGGAATGTGATTAAAAAATTTCTAGCCACATGGTTCACATAGCTTGAAATATTGCGTTTTATTTGATTAAAGAGATAGTTCACCCAAAAATGAAAATCTGATGTTTATCTGCTTACCCACAGGGCATCCAAGATGTAGGTGACTTTGTTTCTTCAGTAGAACACAAATGATGATTTTTAACTCCAACCGTTGCAGTCTGTCAGTCGTATAATGCATGTCAATGGTAACAAAATCTATGAGAGTAAAAAAACATGCACAAACAAATCCAAATTAAACCACGCGCGAGAGATAACGCACCGGATGCCGTGCGCGCGCTCAAGGCAGTTGGACATAGTGGTGTATTAGAGGTAAAAAATGATATAAATACTGTTCGGTTTCTCGCACAAACTGACCGTTTCGTGTCTTAGGACATCAATGTGTCGTCACGAGCCGCAGGATTTAATTTGGATTTGTCTGTGCATGTTTGTTTTTTTTACTCTCATAGATTTTGTTACCATTGACATGCATTATACGACTGACAGACTGCAACAGTTAAAAATCATCATTTGTGTTCTACTGAAGAAACAAAGTCACCTACATCTTGGATGCCCTGGGGGTAAGTAGATAAACATCAGATTTTCATTTTTGGGTGAACTATCCCTTTAACTTAATGAGCTGAAATACATATAAAACTGAACAAATATTATGTAATTAAATTACAAGCAGTTACTTAGAAATTTCATAAAACCACTATGAATTAGTCATGTTAGTGACCGAAGGGTAGAGTCAGTGATTACTGCATTTTGCTGTCGGCCTGTAGCTCGTGCACATTATGTTATATTATATATAACAACATTTCATTTATATAATATCAGGGACAAATGGGGAAAGATGATGAGCCTTTGGTTAACTTCAGTTTTTCTACCTCCACTTTGACCCATGTAAAAAAAAAAAAAAGGTGGCTGTGGTTAGATGCGACTAAGTTATTTTTAGTCACTGTGCTGACTCTAGTTCACGCATTATTCAGGGTGCAGATAGGAGGAGATGATAATGGTGTCATTTGTGTCAGCGGCTTTATTAGTAGCCATAAAGGGAACCCGGGGGCAGGGTGACTCGGTAGCGTGTTTATCAGAGAGTAAAAGCGCAGCAAAATACATCTCCCCAGCTGCCATTTTCGTCACCTAGGCAAAGGACTGAATTGAGCTTGATTGCAGGTGGCTTATTAGGGGGTAAGGGAGCATCAAACCGAAGCAAGGCACACACGAATGCAGGAAAAGATGCAGAGAAAAGATTTATTACAGATACAATCAAAAAAGTCGTTTTTCAAAAACTTTAAAAATATGCAAAAGCACTATAAAAGCATCATTAAATGGGTCCATTTAGTGAAGATAGAAATAAACAGTTATTGATTAATGCATTAATTAATAAATCAAATGTTTATCATTGTACTTTGGACCCCTAAGTGAGTGCAAGTTGTGTTAGAGTTAATTAGAGTGATTATTGGTTGAACTGCCTCTGTGTAATTGGTTAGACTGGTCTCTGTGGATCTGCATGCAAACAAGGACAAAGAAAAAGAGAGAACGAGAAAGAGTCCAGGGATGTGTGTACAGTACAATGATGATTTAGTCATAAATCATCATAAAAACAGAAAGAGAAAGAGTATGAAAGAAAGCACAAAAAAAAAAAAACAGGTACCATATTCTACAGCCAAAAAGATCAGTTGTGTGTTATTCCATATTAAACTGAGAATTGTAATTCAGATTACAATATAAAATAGAAAACTGAATGAAATTAAAATGCATGTAAGTGTATTATGGAATTTTCTGATATATGTTTGTCTTTAGAACACTTGTGTGGTTATAGCTCATTGAATATATAATTAATCATATAAAATAATATTTATTTTCATAAAATCCTCTCATTAGAGGTGCAACGGATCACAAAATTCATGGTACGGATCATATTACCATTTTTGAGTCATTTTTGAGTCTGCGTACACACGAAACCACTGAAACGACTCAAAACGATGTAGTATACATGCCAGAACAGTACGTGGCACTGTAATTCTGCAATAGAGATACACTAAAAACAAAGAATAAGACTTGGAGCATGCACATAAACCTTGCACGCTGTATACAAACTTTAGTAAAGCTTAAAAATAAGGCTTTATTTTAATAAAGCTTTAGGCTCGGTAGCTTTTGCAGCACGAACAAGCATTTAGTATGCTATTACTGTTGTTGTTGCTGTTTTGTGCTGTAAGCGGTGACTGACTGGTCGACACGTGGGGTGATGACATTATCGTTTCACAAAATATACGGATTGGCTGTACACGCGAAAACGCAAAGGCGGCGTTTTCAGATTTATCCACTGTAGGGAAACGGTTTCAAAAAATAGCGGTTGGACGAAACGCCTATCCGATACAAAATTTGTGCGTATACACAGAAACACGTCTCCATGTGGGCGGGGCCTAAGAGTAGCATTAAGGTACAGAAATGTAATAATTAAGTGTTAAAATAACATTGCATAGTGTTCACTGTATAACTCAAAAAAAGATTAATCTATATTAAAGCTGGGTTTTGTTGTTTGATTAACATTAATGACATAGACAGCAGCAGGTATTTATAGGCTGCTGTCACTTTAAGGCCTAATGAACGGATGCAATATAATGATACACATCCAATTTCTCAACTGCTTACTTTCACTTAAGACATAAATGACTGTTTACAAGAATACTTGCTGAGACGGGCATTTTGAGATCATTTTGTGTGTATGTGTCCACGAAAGAGAACAATTCTGTGTTTGAGCGCTGTCTAAAACATGTCTCTCTGTGCGTTTTGAGTGTGTGCACACAGATAACAGCGCGCGAGTACCTAATTGAGTTTTCTTTCGCCTCTTCTTGCACTTGAATGGTTTAAAATCATTTGAATGTTTAAATTGGCAAGATTTAGAAACACGTGCAAATTATAAACCAGTGGTGGACAGTAACAAAGTATTTTTAATTCATTACTGTACTTAAGTACATTTTTCAAGTATCTGTACTTTACTCGAGTATTTTTATTTTGAGAAACTTTTACTTTTACTTCACTACATTCCAAAGCATAAGATCATAGTTGTTACTCCGCTACATTTCATAACACATATCGTTACTCATTATTTGAAACTGAAGAAATCGTCACATGGTCAGAGACGCAAAAGCGGTGTCCGATTCGTGCACGAACTGATTCTTTCAATCATCCTGTTAAATCGGTTCACAGATCACATCAACAATTCATTCGCGAATTGGACTGATCGTATTTGCAGCTGTTCTCGAGTCAACTGATTCAATGATCTGTTCAGAGCGACTCTTCATGTAAATGTATAGGACTGTTCAGAGCGATGAATTTCAGTCTGACTGAAAATTAGCCAAGAACTGTGATCCTCATAGACTGGATGGCGAAAAGTAAGTCAGCCTACTAATGTTGAATTTTAGGATTAATTATTGTAACTGACAATCATATTTAGGTCACAACTGTCAGTTGTTTTTGAACTAAATATGCTTAAACAGGCGATCTGTTTAAGCCCACTGAAATGCTTTAATGCGGACACGTCCACATCAATGTGTCTACATATGGCGATCTCGATTCAAACAGATCAAATCACATTTTAAATTGAACTTGCCGCTTCAAATAACGGTTGTATCGATTACATCGTTACGCCACTAGGAGGCGCCAAAGTGACGTAAAATGTATTTGACATCGAATGATTTATTCAAAAGATTTGTTCAAAAACATTGATTCATCCAGTAATAAAACAAGTGAAGTAGTTATGAGTGATTCATTAAATCATTCATTCAAACCCATTTTTTAAATAATTAAATTAAATTAAATATTTTTAAATAGACTGCAGCAATTATTATTTTGTCCTCTAGTAAATAATTATATGCTATTTTGTTTAGTTGTCTGTTCAGAATCGTGGGAGAATCATGATCTCTATTTGAAGCAAACATCTTCATCTTCCCCGCTGCTGTAGCAATTTCTTAAAATGTTATGTATTTAGCCCCATATGTTTAGTCTGTTTTTTTATTGTTTGTCAACACACATTATGTTCTGTATCCACTAATCTTCCATCCATACTGACTAGTGCTGGCTATCTGACATATTTGACATAATTATTTTGAGCAATAGGATTATATAAAATTCATAATATAAAGTTAAATGATATAAGTGGCCTATATAAAATTACAAAATAAAAAATACTTTTTTACTTAAGTACATTAAAAATCAAGTACTTTTGTACTTTCACTCAAGTAAAATTGAAAAAGAACACTAAATACTTTCACTTGAGTAATATTTTATAATACGTATCTGTACTTTTACTCAACTACTTGATTTGTGTACCACTGTTATAAACTATGATGGTTAAACTTTGCAACTAATCCACGAATCACAACCAAGTGTCACATGGATTACTTTTTAAGTTAATTCCAAATCATGAATGGAAAGGGAGCTGTTTTTTTTTTTGTTTTTTTTAGATGTGTTTTATCATTCTAGCAGTTCATGACAGCTTGCAGGTCCTAGTTCAGATTCTGTGTTTCTCATTTATATTTCTTTTGAGGTTGTGCAACCACATGAGCACCAAAGGACAGTCAATAAGAACAATATGACCAAATAATTACTGATCTTAAGAGTAACCAGGAGTCTATGGTTTTAGTAAGACCACCATAGTGGATGGCTAAATAGTGCTGGACATAAACTGTAAATGCTCTCTCTCTCTCTCTCTCTCTCTCTCAGCATGTATTAAAGTACAGACACCTCTAAATACTCTTAATGGCTTTTATTACTCACAAGGACAGTGACAGTAATGAGATTTCCTTTTGTGATCAGAAAGAGAGAAATGTCTTATTTTTTCCATTATACAGCAGGTATTTTATACTTGAGGACAATGATTATATGCTAAAAAAAATAGATGTCTTCTCTTTTAGTCAGAGTGCATTTTGTAAGGAAAGAAGGAAAAATCCGAGAAAGAGCACTGAGATCTCACTCGTGACACTGAAAAAACAAAAAAAAAAAAAAAAAAAAACACTTTGGTAACTAAAGAACTTTTGGAGTTTGAGCACAGCAGTTGAGCTAGAGCTGAGGGCGGTCACCTCCAGATCTCATTTAAAAGCTATACATCGGCAAATATAAATAAATACTTGCTCTTTAGGTTTGACCATATTTTGCTCTGGATCAGTCCCTGCTTAAGAACCATGGTAAATTCACACCAGAGGCTGAATTTGAGAAGTTTAGCTGTGTCTGGCGAAAGGCTGACAGTACGAATCCACTGGTATGGAAGAAATCTGCTCAATTGTGCATAACATGTCAGAGGTTGGCGGTTTCGGTAAAGATGTACAATAGTGGGAGTGTTGGAAGTATGGTTTATAAATGCTTTCAATACACAGTCAATAAAATGAACAACTACGTATATGCACAATTACAGTTAAAAAAATGCAAATTGTATTTCTGAATGCCCAAGGTATACATGAGGATTTAATTTAATACACCTTTGTTAACCCAGCCACAGTAAAAGCAAGCTAACGGCTTTTGAAATCTGAATTAAATATAGTATGTAAAAAATATGTAACACTATAATTTAAATACTAAATCCACTACACATTTTTAAGCACTATAACCCACACTATACATTTTGCTGCCAAAACAAATCTTTCTTCATTGACGGCATTACAAAATGAATAATTTAATAATAAATCATTCTAAATAAAAGTTTATATATATATACCACTAATTTTTCATTACATTACAGCAGACTTCTAGCAGTGCCCAAATCAATAGAACGATAGATAGATATAGAACGACAGATAAATAGAATGACAGAGCGATAGATAGAATGACAGAACGATAGATAGAACAATAGATAGATAGATAGAACGATAGATAGATATATAGAATGACAGAGCGATAGATAGAATGACAGAACGATAGATAGAACAATAGATAGATAGATAGAACGATAGATAGATAGATAGATAGATATAATGACAGATCGATAGATAGAATGACAGAACGATAGATAGAACGATATAGATAGATAGATAGATATAACAATATTACGATAAGTAGATAGATAGAACGATAGATAGAATGACAGAGTAATAGATAGAATGACAGAACGATAGATAGAACGATATAGATAGATAGATATAACAATATTACGATAGGTAGATAGATAGAACGATAGATAGCTAGAACAATAGATAGATAGATAGATAGATAGATAGATAGAATGACAGAATGATAGATAGAATGATATATAGATAGATATAATGATATTACGATAGACAGAATGATAGATAGGACGATAGATAGAACGATAGAAAGAACGAAAGAACGATAGATAGAACGATATTACGATAGAACGAAAGAACAATCGATAGAACGATATAGATAGATAGATAGATAGATAGATAGATTGATTGATTGATTGATTGATTGATTTCCTCGCAGAGTTCAGAGGGCAGTGACTGCAACCATCTGGCAGTCCTATTTTATCAACCCGCAAATGAAACATTTTATAAGCTTTAAATTTATGTTATGCTGATGCACGTCACACCTCATTTACAACCAGGGCATTTCAGCGATTAATCAAACCTGAGCGCTGGCTGCAGTACTCCAGCCAACACCAGGTAAGGAACAAGCACGGGCAGGGCGGTGTGATGGGCACAGAGTGTTTTAAATGGCAAGTGGAAAAAACATGGGCCATTGATTTTCATTTTACATATCAGCTTCACTGGAACGGCTTTTGTCCTTAGCGATAAAATACTTGATGTCAAAGTTATGGCTTCTGTGTGGTCTCACTTTCTCAAACACAAATCTTTTTTCACTTTCTGTCACCCTCTCTCTCCCTACAGATTAAATGCCATTAACACACAGCCAATTATGGTTGGAAAGTTGTGAACGAGACTTCACGCACAGACCAGTATCTGCCTCAACCTGCCTGCCCATCCCCACCAGTTTATCTGAGTGCCACGCAAGAGCATGTGTTTGTGCTGAGTCTAAAGACACTTAACAACATTAACCATCCCTCTTTCCATTCACTCAAAAAAAAAATGAAAAAAAATAAAAAAAAAATCACTCAGAACAAGTTATCTTGACAATGCAAAGACATATTTTAACACAGTTGAGCACAAGAAATCATGCAAGACAGCAATGCAAAGCTTTTGCCTATCAAAACCAACCAAGGTTTCCACAAAAAAGATGCAGGGTGTTTTAAATTCAGTTTCAAATCCAGCATTTGAGGTTGACTGCAGGTGAGTGTCGGGGGAAGGGAAAGGTGAAGGAGAAGATGAGAGTAGAAAGAGCTATACAGATGAGACGATGTGACCTTGATGTTCTTGGAGGGGATCCTGTCCACACCCACCTCATAAAATCAAGGCTGGGGCCTCCAGATAGTTTTGATGTTCAATAAAACATAATTGAATTTCTTCACAGATTTTACTAAATGTGTTATAAAACCCAATGGAAACAGTAAATTCCTGGTTTAAATGCCAGTCAATGACACCTTTACTAAATAAATCTTCCAAAGTAGCTAAAAATTCTCACTCTTGATATTTTTGATTATTAAAAGTTGCTGAACCTGGATATTGATTTTCCTTCAAGATACTTAAAGGCGCTATAATCAATTTCACACAAAATGCTATACTACCACTAAAACGGGTGATCTGAGAAATCGCAAAGTCTCATGTGACAGCCATATATATAAACAGCAAAAATGAGCCAATAAGAAAACTAGCCAATCATATGCATTCTGCCTGTCAATCATTTTGTGCATTAGGGATTGTTGGCACGTGTTTGGAGCGTAGCATTCCTGTAGCTCAAACGGTAGAGCATGACGCTAGCAACGGCAAGGTTATTGGTTTGATTCCCTGGGAATGCTTAAATTGATAAAATGTATAGGACTACCTTGAATTCAAGGTACTTGAATGCACTTTGGATGAAAGCATCTGTCAAATGCATTAATGTATTGTGTCATAATTGCAACTACATGACTGAAATTAAACAATATTTTCTCTATTGTAGCTGTTTTTAGGTAATGTAATTGATTTTTTGCTAAGCCCCACCTTAAGGCAGGAACACACCTGCCTGAGCATTTTTTGTTCATCGGCCGACTAAGTTTTCTCAGTGTGTTCCGCATCGTCGGCTAAAGTTGGTCCTCGTCTGCTTTTTTTCGGCCAATTCGACATGTAGAATCGGCGTCAGAGCTCGTCTGTCCGAAATTAACCAGATTACTTGAATAGCTCTATTTGGAAAGAATTAATAATTCGAGAATGATTGGGGTGATTTCAATGAAATAAACAGTGCTTTATATTTTTCAGTTAAGTATTCAGGTATAGAAAATTAATAATCAAATATAAAATAACACTGTGTAGTCTTCACTGTATAAATTGAATATAATTAATCTATGTTAAAGCTGCAAAAGTGATTTTCTCTTTGTATTTTGTTGTTTGTTAACATTCATGACACGGAGAGCAGCAGAAATATTAGGCTGCTGTCACTTTAAGACAGAATGCACGGATCCAATATAATGATACACATCCATTTTCTTTGTTTGTGTTAGCTAAGCCATAAGCAAGGATATTTGCAGAGATGGATATTTTGACATAATTTTGCATGTATGTGTCCGTTCAAGCACAAATAGACACGGAAGTGAATGGAATTCGGTGTTCACGTGCTGTCTGCACGGCTCTGTGTGTCACAAATGAAGAACTTTCACTCTGTGATGGTTAAACTTTGCAATTAATCCGAGAATCATGTGCATTTTGAACCATGGTGTCTGGTCTGAAAGGATTAACGATCCCTATACTAAACATCGCACTTCCTATGATGTAACTATTGCGGAGGCGCACATCACGATATTGATACTAAAACTAGAATTAAATGCAATTTTACAGAAAGTGTGTATATATATATATATATATATATATATATATATATATGTGTGTGTGTGTGTGTGTGTGTGTGTTCATAAAGCTTGTCTGAGTTACCAACAGTAGGCCTCAAATATTTTTTATAAGAACGGTGCTATGTTTAAAAAATAGAATTGTCAGACACCCCACCCCCCAATAGCAAGAAAGAAAAAAGCAGCTCTGGAAATCACATCTGACAGAGTTTGCTGACAGAACACAGTGATCAGAGACAGTAACGACATCTGCGTGTGGCGGCATGCTTTGTTTTTGCTTGCATGCTTGAGCGTGGGTTGAGACGCGCCTTAATGAAGCACCCCTGTGGGACAGACATCCTTCAGAAATGGCAGCTGTCTGCGTGTCATTAAAAAAGTCAGTGGAGGCAAGAGGAAATTAGCCTGAGGTCAACATCCTCCCCACGCACACGCACTCACAGACCAATGACGCGCAGTGATGGAGAGTTAACGAGGCGGCTTAGCATGAGTTTGACCTTCAGTCTTTGAACCTCCGGAGAAATACTCTGATACAAGGCTTAGCAACCAAACACCTCTGCTTGACGAACGCCTGCCTTTGAACTCCACGCAACCTAGACGGCAGGCCTGACTGTGGTAGAGTCACCTTGGAGTGATGTTTCTGAAGTCTAAAGGGTTGAACTGGAATAATTTTACATATTTTATACCTTGCATTAAAACTACGGTCGGAAACCACACTTTAAAAAGTGCCATGTGGGCATACATTTATAAAACTTGAAAAGTTTAAAGGGGTGGTTGATTATGATTTCACTTTTTTAACTTTAGTTAGTGTGTAATGTTGCTCTTTGAGCATAAACAACACCTGCAAAGTTAGGACGCTCAAAGTTCAAAGCAAAGGGAGATATTTCCTTTTAAAGAATTCTCTGTTTAAGAACTACAATAAACGGCTGGTAGGGACTACAACAAGCTTCTTCCCGGGTTGGTGACATCACTGACCCTAAAATTTACATAAACCCTGCCCCCAAGAACATGCAACAAAGGGGGTGAGGCCATGTTATTGCAATACAGTACATAACACAAATGTAATAGCATGTCATAAAAGCAAGATGACAACACCACAAGTTATAACCGTAATTAAACTAAACCTGTTCTATCTTCATGCAGCATATATTATCTGGCTCTGTAAGCATCTTACAACAGTTCCCACACCAGCGATTTATAGATTATCATGACAGAATATGCTAATCAATGACTAAGATAGTTAACTCCACATTAGCTACATAAATTCATCAACTAACCATTCAGAAACGTCCTGTTGCATTCAACACGTTGTCACTTATTTCATCATTGTCCCACTCAGTTTTAAACATAAATGACTGAACAGTTTAAGTGAGTCTGCTTGAGGTAATTGGGGCTGCTAACATGAGATCTTGAAACTCCGCCCTCTTCTTGAGCTCAGCAGCTCATTTGCATTTAAAGGGACACCCTTTGCTCACCCTCAAAAAGTGACAAATTTAACATGCTATAAAAAATGATCTGTGGGGTATTTTGAGCTAAAACTTCACATACACAATCTGGGGACATCAGAAGCTTATTTTACATCTTGTAAAAGTGGCATTATATGACCCCTTAAAAGTATTTACTTTTAATAAATGCTGTTAATTATGATACATAATGCATTGACTAATATTACACATTTGAAGATTTTTGTAAAGTGTTACCAAGTTTGGGCTGGACATATAAAATGGTGTTAGTGAAAGTTCTAGAAAATTGAGAACGCTATATACATGGATGTCATATTTCTAGTTCATTTACTTTAGAGAAAACAAGGAAAAACAATGACCAGAGTCTGAATCAATAACAAAGATATCAGCGCACTTAGCATGTACTTGAAGTATACCAGGGTGGGATGCTTCTATTCAAGAAAAAAATAATAATTATTCAACAACAAAAGTTACAGCAAATGGATTTTATAGCTAACTGGTAATAGTTACGAATAATAGAAAGATATGAACTATGATTTGCTACTTACTAGGGGGAGGGACATTCTCAGGAAGCATTTGATTGGACTAAAATCTGTGTAGTGCAGGATGAGTCATCAATAAATCTTGTCCATTTTTCTAGTAGAGAAAGAATTCACATTTGAAATGCATACAGTACCATTCAAACGTTTGGGGTCAGTAAGAAATTAATACTTTTATTACTTTTATTTTATTGCTTATAAAATGACACATTAAATTGATCAAAAGTGAGAGTAAAGACATTTATAAATGATACAAAAGATCTAGATGCTGTTCTTTTGAACATCAAAGAATTCTGAAAAACGTATCATGCTTTCCAAAAATTTTACTGACCCCAAACTTTTGAACGGTAATGTACATCTGCTGAGCGTTAATTTAGTCAACTTTTAGTAATGTGCTAGCATATATATGGCTTCAATGCTAATATAAAACACATGGAGTAATCTGTGCAATTTACCTCGAACTGGCCCATTTCCGATTTGTGGGACGTGGAACATGTCCGATTACAGTAAGCACACAAGCAACTAGCAGCCTGACAGTAAATTAAATGAATGAGATTCCCTTCCACTTGCTCTCCTGGAGACATTATTGGTACATAACAGCCTAGGCCTTGGCACTCAGTACTCCCGGAGTGGATTTAATGGTGTTATTCAAGAAGAGAGCTGACATTACTTCACACCTGGATTTTAAATGATCAAGAAGATATGCCTCTCATAGATGAGGAAAAATTACTGCATTTGTGTTTGCTCAAGTACACTTACCTCAAGACAGAAGATTAATATCATAATTAGATACAGCATGAATCTTTTACGAGTAAAGTACTATGCTGAGAGAGCTTTATATGCAGAGAATGTTGTAAATGTACATAACAGGCCTACAATATCTCTTTCTTTATATAATGTTTGTGCTCCTTGTTAAAACTTCCGCTATGGTCAAAGAGAAGATTCAAAGTGAATAACAACTTAAAGAGTTACTGTAGTTTACCCAAAAATAAAAATTCTATCATACCTACCCTCATGTTGCTTCAACACGGTAAGACATTTGTTTATCTTCGGAACACAAATTAAAATATTTTTAATGTAATCTGAGAGCTTTCTGTCCCTCCATTGATAGTCTGCACAACTACCACTTTCAAGCTCCAGAAAGGTAGTAAAGACATGTCTTTACTAAGGTAGATGATGTCTTTACTACCTTTCTTTAAAGTGGTAGTTGCGTAGTCTGTCAATGGAAGGACAGAAAGCTCTCAGATTTCATTCAAAATATCTTAATTTGTGTTCCAAAGATGAACGAAAGTCTTACGGGTTTGAAACGACATGAGGGTGAGTAATTAATGACAGAATTTTAATTTCTGGGTGAACTAAAACTTTAAATATTAGCCTTTTATTCACACAAAGCCACAGTATCTGTGATAACTTGTCCCTCGAACAACGAATAGACTGGAGACATTAGACTGATTCAAAACAACGCAGCAGGATTTTATTCTCTTCACCTCACTTTAGTGTATAGGGGTATATTTACGTAAGTCACGCAGGACTTCTTTTTTTATTTTTTTTAATGCACCCATATGCATAGAAACATTAACTACTAAATAAACATTTCTCTTTACTCTTAAATCAAAACCAAAAATAATAATCCCTTTGGAATATCACAGTTTATTTACTACACAGTGTTACTACAAATTATTACAGTATCAAATGACTTTTGATGACTATTATGTGACAACCAAGTCATACACAAGTTATACTACCTTTTATGTTGCTTAATTGTAATTTTTTGAGCTCAACATCCCCTGGTCACCATTCACTTTTATTGCAAGGAAAAGAGCAGCGTGAACATGCTGCATAACATTGTCTTTATATTAATGGAGAAAAGAAAAAAAAAAGTCATATAACAACATGAGACCAAGTAAACAATGATCATTTAAATTTTCTCATTATACATAATCACAATTCTAGATCTCTCAAAGTATAACTGTAAAGGATGTGTCCCAGTTTTGGCCGAGCTGGGTGCATGAATTTAAAAAAAAATATTAATATGAATATAAAATCATCTCGTCTTTGCCACAGGGGAGAGTTTATCCCCCTTAGTCAGGCATGAAATGCAACGAATTCATGCCCTGTGGCATTCTACAGCATTCTAGAAGACGGAGTTCTAGAACTCGCATCCGGGTGAGTGGGGTTGTTCCGGTTGACAGAGAAACAACCCAACCCGTTCCCTAGACACCTGTCCCATCCCCTCTGGAGGTTCAGAGGCAGCCTACACTGCACCAGGAATTAACCACAGCCGGGGGCAGCTGGGCGTCTAGAGGACAGGCTTTCAAAGATTCTCGCCATCAAAGAGGGAGCTAATTCATTCAGAACTAGAGTGTGATGAAGACAAGAGAGAGAGGAATTGAGTTTGCAAGGCAGGTTCAATTTTAGAGGCATTTTTAAAAGCTGAATCCTGATTGACTGGAAGTGGAAATGGTGGAAGTAAAATGAATGCATAGTGAAAGGAAAAAAGTGGTATGTTAAAGAAAAGTTGTTAGCTGCTACTGTAAATTCGTAATAAATGAAAATGGAATCTCCTTTAAACTGCTTTCAGAATGTTTCTTTCCTTTTTATTTATTCATTCTTTTTTTTTTTTTTTTTTTTTTTTTACAGTGGTGGCTTATACCAGGTTACCACAGTTTAATTGTAGAAGCAATAACTGTAGCATTCATGATATTTTGAAATTTGACATTTCTAGGATTCTCAGAAGTGGAAGTCATCATAGTTGAGTAAACTTATATATTTGTTATAGTTTCCTTTTACCACTATATTTTTGCATTCCCATTTGCTACAAAAGAAAAAGAAAAAAAAAATCTGTTAGCATTTCTATTACTTCCCAAAAGAGGGGAAAAAATATTGCAAGATTTGATTACGGTGGTTAGAAGAGAGAAAATTGTCAAATTTGGTTTCACTCCCTTAGCCGTTGTATTAGAAACGCCGACGCTAGTTTTCTGAAATGTAATGCTAAGATAATGTGACAAAATGTGTTAGAAATGAACATTAAAATGTGAAAAAAAACTTAAAGGTAGATTTACAATGTTAATAACTCATCAGTCTGTGAAAAGGGTCCATAACTATTTTTTTATCACATGCTGGCCAGCAATACTGACATGAAGTAGACTATGCTGGGAATAGAATACTTGCAGTAATTTTAGGCTAAACAACTAAACAATAAGCAATATTCCACATTTAAAATGCCACATGACCTCATCATGTTACATGTTTTTAAAATAAATTAAAATATAAACTTTTATTTTTTTATTCACTTTGGTGAATTATCAAACAATCAAACTTGATAAAGAGATTGCTGTTGTAATGACTTCTGTTACTGGAAAAGTGAGGTCAAATTGAGCACAATGGATTGTGGGACACAATATTCTGCACACTGTGCTGTGTTATACACTGCACATTGCAAATGCATTTAGGTATTTTATGCATGGGAATTATTTGCACACTGTGCACAATATACATACTACGCAATGCAGAAGTAGAAAGAGAAGTATGATAGTATGCTATTTCGAACAAAGCCAGAGCTCCTTCCTAAAGGGCACTGATGTTTAAATTATGAAAATGAAAGTAGCAGAATGCATAGGGTTGAGTATGAAAACACTCTTTCCATGGAGTGTGTGCGCTAACTGATTGAGCTTCACGGTCTCATAAAATCCGTGCCTGTTATAGTCAGTGAGGCGAGCGCAGGAAATACGGCTCTCCATTCAATCTGTCTCTCTTTCTCCCTCCCCCTCCGAGAGACCGCCATGCCACAGCCTCATGACATCCCTCAAACCTGCTTGAAAGGGGCTGCCCTGACAGGTTGCTGTGGAGAGGCCTGTCACAGCAAGGCTGGCTCTCAAAAACTCCAGATCATCGTCTCCCATGGGGAAAATCTTTCTCTCTCTCTCTCACTCTCTCTCTCTCTCACACATACACACCTGTCAGGATCTCTTAACTGGTGTCTGGCTAACCTTGGGCAGCTGAAAAGGCTGAACAGCATTTTTTTTCTCTCTCTCTCTTTCTCTAGTAAGCCCTCTCTCATCCCTCCCTGCGGACCATCAATAATGCAGTGTGAATCCCTCCCTTATATGATTTATCAGGAGCAGGAGGGGATGAGGCTGTCCTCTCTGTACGTGAACATCTGCAGACATCAATATCCGACGGGGGGTCCAGGTCAGCCCCCAGCCGTGCTCCTGTGCCACGTCCCACTGAGCACGCAGGGAATACCTCAATGTACAGCCGCGCCATACATGCATTAGTCTGAGAGAGGAAATATATGAAGAGAAGACAGACAGTTGCAGGCTTAATCATCAGTGTGAAAGTTCTTAAGAAATGAACTGGGGTATCATCAATTCAAAGGTCTAGTGTGGGATCACATTAAATTAACAAGGGAGTAATGTCAACAGCATTTAATATTAAAAAAGTTAAATATTTAGAAAGAGAAGAAATTCTTACTGTAGTTCAATGCATTGCAAAAAAGACTACTTGATGCGTTTTTAATTAGTCTTGTGTGACTTCTTTGAGAAAAAAATTGTAAAAATCCTTAAAACAAGATAAGTTTACTTAAGAAGATGAGCAGCATAAAATATTGCAACTTGTTCTCATAGAGTATCTTTATTATTGCTGTATTTTTGTCACTGCATTAGCAAACTGTTTCACACACACACACCAGGAGCAGTGGGCAGCTATTTTTGTTGCGGCGCCCGGAGAACGATTGGGGGTTAGGTGCCTTGCTTTAAGGGCCAGATTTACTAAACAGGGCATCGTGGTATGGGAGAGGCAAGTTTTGCGCATAATCTCCTGCTGATGCGCAAATTAAAGAACACAGACACAGTCAAATCATTTACATAATGACCAGCGCAATCTACCAAGAACAGTGCAAATTAGCGTTGGGTCGCAAATAAGCAGAGCTGATGCTCTTCAGGTGCGGGTCGACACAGGCGCAACTTGTTACATGTAATCTGACAAACATGTACACACATAGATAAATAGGCCAACATGGCTTGGCAAACGCAATGTTCGAATAACGTCTTCCTCTGGCATTCCAAAGAAATTCATATGACAAATGATATAATATGAAAATATTTTCTCCCTTCTACCACGTGCTCTCTGTTCTCTGTGGTGTCTCCTCCTAGCAGCAACAATTGCAGCCATGCTTTTTTGGGGCGTTAAATAATGGCGCAAATACCAGTACACTGACGAGCACAAAAATTAGTAAATCACACTGTGGGATTCATTTAAATACTCTCCTCCCATACATTTTGCGTCTGAAAGGGAAACTCCTACAAATGCATATGCAATAATGTAATCTGCAAAAACAGCTCAGTCCACACCTTTTCAGCACTAATTTTTCACTGCGTGTCTTTAGTAAATCCGGAAAAAAAAAATATTAAAGGGGACCTATTATGCCCCTTTTACAATATGTAATATAAGTCTATGGTGTCCCCAGAATGTGAAGTTTCAGCTCAAAATACCCCTCAGATCATTTATTATTTACTATTTGGGTGTGAGCAAAAACATGCCATTTATGTGTGTGTCCCTTTAAATGCAAATGAGCTGCTGTTCCCAGCCCCCTTTCCATAAGAGGGCGGAGCTTTAACAGCCTGTGCTTCAACAACATCCAAACTGGAGAATCTCACGCAGCCAAAATGTCAGAAATTGTCAGTAGCCGTGTTCACCCTTGCATGTTTGAAGTCGGACACTGCAACTACAACAGCTCATCTATAACTTTTCCTCTTCTCTAAAGCAGCCCAACATGGCCTCACCCCCTTTGTTGCGTGTTCCCTGGTGCCGGGTTTATGTAAATTTTGGGGTTTGTGATGTCACCAACCCGGGAAAAAGCTCTTAGTCCCTACCAGCTGTTTGTTGTAGTCCTTAAAAAGCGATTTCTGTAAAAAAAAAAAAAAAATCTCTTTGAGCATCGTAACTTTGCAGATGTTGTTTATGCTCAAACAGCAACATTACACACTAACTAAAGTGAAATCATAATCAAGGACCCCTTTAAGAAAATTACTTTTGCACCAATTTCAACGTATGAGAGCAAAGCGAGTTTTAATCCAATGCATGTCCTTATCATTCTATGCTTTTCTCCACATCATTTAGTGTCCTCTCTACCCTCCTAAAAATAACTAATAGGCCAATTATGAAAAAGAGGAATTTCGCTCTCAAGCAGTACTTTTGGACTATGGCTACCAGAAAGGCTGCCTTGCTAAATGAGTTTATCAGTAGTGGCACAAATTAACAAAAGCACATTTTGACAAGATGCAAGATCCATGATGGATCCTAATATGACAGAATGAAATCATCACTGCCAGCCAGGAAACAAATTCAATACTGTGATGGACCTTTGATGGACCCCTATGATGGAGACCTCTGTAAGACAAGCTTATCATGGCATCGATGTCTGGGGGTTGTAAAGACCTCCACGGTCTACTGCAACCAGCCAATCAAAAAAGGCCACTACTTTCAACTGGGCAACAAAACATGAAGGTCAGCGAAGGCAAGAAAAACTTCTACAACTACAATAGTAAGCATCAGATGAAACCCTTCAACAACTGATGCTTGACCTGCAGGTCAGATATTTCCCATGGCCTCCAGTTGGCTTTATTCTCTTTTAGAGACAGTGATCAAGAGAATCTAAGCGTCTGCCCCAAGTGAACAATTTAACAGAAAAAAAAAGAGATAGATACAGTAGATAGATAGATAAATAAATAAATCTCAAAGTCAAACACGTTTCGCAGGATCAATGTGTAGATTCGGCTGGCGTGTCCTCCGGGTGCCAGACTCAAAAGCTCTCGCTTTACTTCAAAGAAGGAAGACATTTGAATTTCTAATCTCGATCCTATCAGCAGGCCCAAGGCTCAGCGACTGGCAAGAACCTGCATATACAGGAAAACTAGGACAGTATTTGGGCAGCATGAGAGGGATTCACACCTAAAGCCCAATTAATTATTTTCATCACGACTTCAGGAGCCAAGCAGAAAATGGAGAGTCTGCGCTAGGATAATGGAGTGTTTGTAACACTGCTGAAAGCATTTTGCCGTAAGGCCACATACATTTCGCAGACAATTCAGTCACACCTGCAGACAAGATAAAGCAATATGCTGTGAAACAGTTAGACAGGGATCTGTACAAATAAGCAGGTGTGATGCAAAAAATAAAGAAATAAATAAAAAATAAATGCACAATTGCACTGCAGGATGTCCTGCAATAGGAGATACACCTGTTCAGGTGACATTTAGCTCTGGAAATGTCAAACATGACTGTTTGTGCTTCATAATTTCATGTTTTATGCATCACTTTAAAATGTGTGCTTTGTGAAAAGTGTTGAGACAGTCAATGTTGGAAGTTTCTGAACTTTCATAAAAGTCACAAATAATCTGCATCTCTGTCTATGTGCCACTGATGAAATGAATACTTTTAGACATTTATTGTTAATAAATCTTTTGTATGTTGAACCTTCTATTCATCAAAGAATCTTGAATAAAAAGGTGTCATGGTTTCCACAAAAATATTAAGCAGCACAACTGTTAGCACTGATAATAAATGTTTCTCGAGCATCAAATCAGCATATTAGATTAAGGGCTGCTGCAAAATTAGGTCTGCCATCACAACAATAAATTACATTTTAAAATATATCCGAATAGAAATCATTCATTTATTTATAGTAATACTATTTCACAATATTGCATTTTTTTATTTATTTTTTTACACCAATACGTAAATACAGCCTGGGTGAGCATAACAGTCTTATTTCATACATGTTTAAACAAAAATAAAAAAATCCTACCAACCCAATGTTTGAATCGATCTGTCTATCTATCTATTTTTCCTGCTCTGACTGTGCATGAACACAGACCCTTGCATTGACAGTAGAGGCCATTGTCACTCATGTGAGGCTGTACACCTGTGGAGCTCCAAATCTTAAATCAATTTCTTCCTGTTCCCCATAGAGCAAGACACTTCACCCCATACGAGTCCCTGCCAGCTATCAATCAATAGAGCTGGATCTGCCAATTCTACTGCAGTAAGAAACTTCAGCCCAGACATGCAGCGACATTTTGGTGTTGGTAGGAGTGGGAAAAAAACACTTTTGTAAGGGGGAAACATGCAGAATTTAACTTAACTGAGAAAAGAAAAGGAAAGAAAAGAAAGAAGAAAAAGAAAAAGAAAAAGAAAGAAAGAAACTGTTATTAGCTTTCCTTGTACATTTTACATTATTCATGTAAATATCTCTAATGGTACTTGAGAGCCATCTAGTGGTCAAATATAGAATTGACAACAAACGACTGGAAAGAGTCTGAAACAGTCACAGGTATAATCCACTCATTTAATCAAACAACCACAAAATAATAATAATAATAATAAACTAATTTAATCTTATGTCATGTGAATGACCACCATTAGTTGGCATTTTTATTAAAGTCTGTACAGTGTACTTGGGGAAAAAAAAGACAAGTTTAACAAGTCAGACCAGCTAAAATGTGCCCAAAATCCTTCTAAAACTGTGCGACAGACAAGCTAAGACCAGGGCCCAGTTGCATAAACACCGCCACTATGTTAATAGTGTCTTATGAACTAGTCTGACCAACTAGCAGTTAGCCAAGAGGTAATCTGTCTTACTTTCGGGATTCAAACAGACCAATCTATCTTTTTATGTAACTTAAAAAAAATGTTGACTAGTCTTAAAAAAGGTTGACTTGCTTGTAAAACTAATCTAAGCAGTTTATGCAACTGGCCACAGATCCTAGGTTGGTTCAAGCTGTGTTTTTTTGTTGTTTTTTCCAGCAGGGTACGCTCAGTATCTGGGAGATTGTCCACATTAGTATGGTGCACAAAAAGGCCTCACTGAAGTCATTCATTTGTATTCATACTCAAGATAATGCAGAGTACGGTGTTTATAGACTCCCTAAAAAGTATTTGTCAGCCTAATATAACAATCAAATGCTTTGAAAATATTCTTTGTGAAAACAAATCATTGCACCAGTAGTGTATTCAACATTTTAGAGCCAACTCAAGTGTTGCTTATCATACAGCAAAAAAACTTCACCATATAATTTTTTCCAAGTTCAGATTTCCATCTTTAACTTTCCTCCCACACTAAAAGTATCTGAAACTCTGCTTGACAGAACAATTTAAAGCAGTTGAGAGCATCTTTGAACAGTTTAAAGTGATTCATAATAGAAACACACTACTGAAAAGTCTCACATATGGTGAGCAAAACAGTTTTTTCAAGTTTCTTTTAAATTTGTATGCAGATTTAACACAAAATATGATTTAACACAAAATAATACTTTTACAGCATCTATTAATCTAGTAATAAAATTTAAATTTTTTATAAAAGTTAATGTATTATAAACAAACTTGAATTAGCAATTAGTATAATTATAAATTAAGGTTAACCTAAATAAAAAATGCTGCAAAAATTGCTGCTCATTGTTAGTTGATAATACATTAACTAATGTTAACCAACTGAACTTTATTGTGAAGTGTTAGCAGGTTATTTCTCAATTTGACAGTTCAGTATTGAACAATAATGGGCAGGATAGCAATGTGTGTGTGTGTGTGTGTGTGTGTATGTGTATATACACTGCTGAGACTGATGGGGATGAAGACTAATATTCTCTACAACAGCATCAGTTATACGAAAAGGAAACTGGTGTACTCACAACTGCAGAGTACATAAAGCTGAAAGTTGTAAGAAGCCATTACAGACATCCTCTTCAAAGCCTCTTAACAGTCAGCATGCACACAACAAGTTTTACCTCAGAAAGAAGTCCGTAAATATTTCATCATTGAGCAAAGGCACAAAAAATTCCCAGCCTGAGAGATTGAGTGTCCCACTGAATGTCCAATGAAAATGCCATTAATTTCTTCACATGGATAAAAGCAATAACCAGAATCCAAGAAGACTGTGACATCACTTCCTGTCAACCTAGTAACTGTTCCCTGTTCCTTAAGTCTTAGGAGAAGTGTATCCCGGCAGAGTTGAATGCATGAAGAAGCCTACCATAAAATATGGATGCAGAAAAGATGCTTAATGAAACCATCCAAAAAACAAACATTTAAAAGCATTTTTCATGAAGTGAAGCTTGTCATACTTACACCATGAAATCATCTATATCCATGGAGCGTGCCCTCTTTTCACTAAACTTCGACTCTTGAAGGATGCTATCAATTTTCTGAGCAATGTTAAAATCCTCTTGTAATTCCTGCAATACAATTTGGAAATGTATTTTAATATAATTGTGTACGAGGTCAAGTATAATCAAAGGGTCTAAAGCCTTGTTCAGACTGTCAGTCCAAATCTGATTTTTGTGCATATGCAATAATATTTAGCAAGTTTTAGCAAAAAAATTAAATCCGATTTTTAAAAAAACATTTCAAGCTAAAACCTATTCAAATCTCATTTCTGGGAATCCGTTTCTGTCTCATCGCTCTGATTTTCTGTCTGATGGCTTGGATTTTGCAAAGATGGAGGGGTTTGCAATGTTGTCTTACAGTATGAAAATGTGTTTCTGCAACAACGTCTGATATGTTTATGTGGCGTGAGAAAAGCAAAAAAGCTTAATATGAAGCAGACTCACTATGTTGTGCACAGAACAGTGAATTCTGTAGTTCTTTTCCAATAATTGCTCAACTGCAGCTGACCTGTGTTGAAAAAAAACCAAAAACATCAATATTGGCCAGCTTCTTGAATTTATTACTATTGATCACTCAACAAAAACACCATTTAGCGATGTCTTACTTGAAGGCAGCACTGAGCGTTTTGTTCTTTCGGACAAATGCAATTCTGACAAGACCATCCCATTCCTTTAAATGTGTAAAAAAAAAAAAGAAAAACCTGTTATATATTTCCAATAACTGCACAGACAGTATACACTATAATTAAGGATGCTTACCTGGAAGTTGACAGGCGGCGGAGGATTTTTGGGCTCTATCCTCACTACGCTGGACTCTACTTTTGGAGGTGGTCTGAAGTTGTTTTTTCCTACCTTCATAAGCATAACATTTCAGTATCTTTACATATGACAATGTCAAACTATGCATTTCACACAAACTTGAGGATTTATCCATTCTCAAGCAGCAGTCAACTTTATGAACTAATTAATGAACTGAAGGACTCTCCAAACCTTCATGAGATGATCCACACGGGCTAGGAGCTGTGTGTTGATGGACAATCTGCAGTATAACTTGTCTCCTGGTTTAGCCACTAAGCGCATAGCAAATTCCCTCTGAAACATCAGCACGGCACACCTACAGACAGCATAAAATGTGAATGAAAGAAATCATAACGCTCAATATGATGGCAGCAGGAATTAAAGTCCCATAGTTTTTTACTCTATACTGCACTCACATTTACTGAATCAGCCCGAAAAAAAGTTTATCCAATTTCTTACCTAAAAAATGGCCTGTGAAGTAACAGTTTGAACACGAAAGGCGATGATATCTAGGGGGAAAAAATATCAGTGTGAATACCTGATTCGATAACACTTTCAATTTGTTAACACTGGTACCTTTTTTGTTCAAAATTAACTAAATGAAGCCAATACATCATCAATCCTTCTTCCAAAACCTGTTCTTGTCCTACTCTGATTCACTATGTTTATTAAAAGTGTTTATTAGCCGGTTTCACAGACAAGGCTTAAAGGCACAACATGTAACTTTTACGCCGCTAGAGGTCACCTATTCAAAACAAAGGCATAGCTTGATGATGCCGAGATTCAGCGCAGAATCATGGGAGATTTCGTCTTCACCTCACAGCGGGTAGAAAAGAATCTGATGGGACTCAGGCAGAAATCATGTTCATGGATGAGATTATTAACGTTACTGTAGTATTAAGCAGAGCAGGGCCTAATAACAAACTTCCAAAGTTACGCCCCCCAGTGGTGAACCACTGAAATTTCGAAAACCTGACAAAGCCTCGTTTACTGAAATCACGCGACTGGCAGTTTGATACGTGCTCCGAACCACTGATTTGAAACAAAAGATTCATAAAGCTTTTTGAAGCAGTGTTTTGAAATCACCGATCGCTAGATATTGTTGAATAAAGTCGTTATTTTTTTGGTGCACAAAAAGTATTCTCGTCGCTTCATAACATTAAGGTTGTACTCACATGAACTGATTTAAACATGTATTTAGTAGCTTTCTGGGCAGTGAAAGTGTTAACTGTCTTGCTGGCAATGCAGGCCTCCCTGAGCCATCGGATTTTATCAAAAATATCTTAATTTGTGTTCTAAAGATGAACAAAGGTCTTACAGGTTTGGAATGACATGAGAGTGAG
Organism: Elopichthys bambusa; assembly: GCA_037101425.1. NCBI lineage: Eukaryota > Metazoa > Chordata > Actinopteri > Cypriniformes > Xenocyprididae > Elopichthys > Elopichthys bambusa. The sequence goes on from CM074446.1 coordinate 22,446,184, forward strand.
TAATTAATGAAAGAATTTTCATTTTTGGGTAAACTAACCCTTTAATATAGTGTTACCAGTCGCTCAGAAGACAGATCTACAGCAACCAAAGAGAAAAATCTTGAACCAATACCTGATAAGGCAAGTTAGCTACGCACACGTCAAAAAAGGGGAGCTCTGCCTTTAGGACATCCCCTATGAGGATCTGAAGCTTGTTCTGCATTGGACTGTTCAAGAAAGCAGATTTTTCAATCAAACAGATGCTTAAGTTGTTGCTGGGGTTTTGACAGTGGTAGAAATGAATGTGTATGAAAAACATTTACGTGCACTGGACTCTTTTCTGAAGCTCAGCAACAAGCCTGGTGTCCAACTCGCATGCAACAACCTTTGAATTATAGTAAATGAAGTTAATGAAATTAATCACTACTTAATCAATATAGTAAATTAAATTAATCACTACTTAAATTCTAGCAATAAACATTCAGTGTAACTTATTTACTTTCTTGGCTTTCTCCAGGAGTTTGACAGTCATGTTACCAGTTCCAGGACCTACTTCCAAAATCACATCTGTTGGTCGTAGTGCTGCCTGGAAAGATATTTTTGTATTTAATCAATACACTCACTGATTATATTGTGCCATGACAATGTGGTCACACATTTAGAAATCTCGTTCAGCTGTCACTTTCTTTAAAAGGCAAATGACAGATTTGCTAGAAAAAGTCACAATCCACATTACTGACCTTCTCTATGATGGCGTTGACAACCAAAGGGTTTTTCAAAATATGCTGACCAATACCAGTATTGAACATAATTCCTGAAACACATCAAGAAACATTTAATTTTTTTTTTCGTAACATTTATGGGTGGACTCTAACCAATTTTATAGATTCAAAACATAATCCCATCAAATGTTTTATATATGTTAAATGTTATAAATGTGACCTGGGCGTGTTGTTGACAGGTTTCTAAAGATTCTCCCTTAATCCAAATGAAATTCATAACATGTTTAACTTTCACTACAGATCTATAAAAACAGACTTTACTAAATCGTCAGACAGCATGCAGTACAAAACATCTCAAGGAAACCTACCTTGACTCTTCACCTCCTGATGTTTTCGAGATTTTTTCTCGGCTTTAACCTTCGGCATTTTGATAAGTAATGTCTGAGATTCCAAAGAGTGAAATTTAATGTACAAATGTGAGTATCCGTTTACGATACCATAAGCACGTGCAACACATACAGGCTTTGGTTCCTTTCAGCTGATCGGATGGAAATTCAGTTGACGGCCTCAAGCTCCCTCTGGCGTCCTGGAGGTCGCGTGGAGAAACCGGAAGTGACCTTTCAGTGCTGTTTTGCTGGTACTTTTTCGCGGCAATCCGAACGTGATGCAACGGCTGTTGAGGAATATGACAGCTGATTTTTCACTTTAAAATAGAAGGTAATCTTTCATATTATTGCATTATCTGTGTTGAAGATAGCTTATTTCGAGCTCTGTCTTCAGCGGAATAAAATTGTAGCAAATTAGGTTAAGTTATTGTGTTTAGCGCCATTTCAGTGTTTTATTTAGTGACTCTAAAAGTTCGCTCTTTTACAATTGCGATTGATGAAATGTGGGAAATGTATCTTGAGAGCGTTTCTGTTTTTGCTTACAGATATTTCATATTTGAAAATCAGCGGACACAACAATGGCATCAGTCACTGCAGAGGACATCAAGTCTGAACTGGACACTTTCAACATAGCCTTCAACGATGACACTGTGGACAAACGTAAACGTCAAGTTTCTTATTTATTGTTTTTATGGACTATATATATATATATATATATATATATATATATATATATATATATATATATAAAGCACATTAATCTTTAGTTTTTTTTATCATTATGTCACGTTAACAATGTTATAAAATATATATATATATATATACACATATACATACATACACACACACACCTCTTGTACCTTGTAGTGTTGGAGCAGTGTGTGTGTCACAGGCTGAAGGGGGATGATATTGTATGCGAGTGGTTTGCTTTCAGCGCCTCTAAAGACCAGCTGCCGCTCACTCTTGAGAACCTGGACCAGTTTGAACATGAAGTTAGTACAATGCCATTATAAACACATACTGATGCATGTCAACTGCAGCACAGATTTTCTGGAATCTCTTGAGATGCCTTAATAAATAAGATACCCTATGTTTCCCTGCCTAATTTGCATATTGCTTACATACTCCTTACAGATACTGAACAAGAAGAAAAAGTCAAAAGGCTCATCAAAGGGAAGCCAGTTTAACAAGACTAGAGACATCAACTCTATCCAGGAACTGTATCCTTTTTAGCTTAAACCATCACTAGGTTTAATTTGACATCATTTTATTAAATTTTTTTGCCCTAAATGCTCACAGTGGTCTTCTTAACAGAGTTGCATAGAATCCGAGCAGAAGAGGAAGAGGAGAACTTGTTGGATGCCTATTCAACACCGGCCAAGGTGAGAAAAACGGGACACAGATTAATAGGGGAGACTTGATGGAAATGTAGATGCACCGATGGAAATGCATTATTGGTTCCAAATGGGAAAGTATTGTATAGCTCAGCTATTAAAAGTAAATCTCATTTTGTCTTCTAACCTAACTTGTATTTGACCTGCTGAAATGCTGTAATTTGCAATATATTGAAATGTACTTTCTTTGTAACTGGATTGGTCTTCATCCGTGTGTTACCGCAGGGCTCTCAGAAGCGAGCATTGACCACCCCAGAACATCCTCAGTCCAAGAGAAGTGTGGCCCGACTCGCCAGTCCCAGTCTAATGCTGTCACCTGCCAGCTTCTCACCAAGGTGTAACCAATTCACCAAACTTTTATTAAGATATCTTTGAATATATGAGGTCTTTATAAGGCAAACAAACCATTAACAAAATCACACCAAAGAAAACATGGAAAAATTATCATGGCAATCTGAAATGTCTTTTCACTTCAAGACAATATAATGCATTTAATCTAACATACAGTTGTTTTATGTGTTTGTGTAGTGCAACGCCTTCTCAAAAATATGGCATGCGTGGGGGACGAGGAGAGGTGGTTTCGTCGTTTGGGGCAGTACAGGGTCCACGCTGGACGGGTAAAGGACAGACCAGTGTGAGGGTGGAGATCCTGGAAGGAGGAGAGAATTCACTCATCAGCAGCTACAAATATATGTTCCAGAGACTTAGAGATGTGCGGGATGGTGAGTACATGAAAGTGAAAAAAGTGGTGTGACGTGTAGCCAAGTCTTACAAGTCTGACGCTCTAACCATCAAGCCACAACTGCCCCATGTTCTCATTGCTGCACTGACTCAAATATTATATATATTATATTATATATATATAAATATTAAAATATTATATGATTGTTTTGTATGACAGTTGCTGAAACACTTCAACATACATGGCAGGAAGTAAATTTGTTTTGTTTTTGTTGCTGCATGACATACAAATTGTCATTTTATATGTTTACAAATTGTATGTAAATTGCATGATGCATACAGACTGTCTCTTTATATATTCTTATATATATATTTATGTTCTTCATCTTGTCTGTAGTTCTGACTGAAAAGATTGAAGAGCTCGGAGAGGAATTGCGGAGTCATTTTAACATAGAGGAATTCTCTCCAGTTTCACTACCTGTTCAGGTACAAGCACAGATATCATCATAACGGCTCAATAATTCAGTTGTCCAAGTGATAAAAAAAAGAAAAAAAGAACATATTTATGGCTGGTGTGCAAAAGTAAATTTTGGAGTATGTGTATCCATTTTGGTGAATTGATTAGCCTTGATCTCACTCTCTTTCCTGCAGGATAGCATCACAGTACTGGGGCAGGTGTGTTGTGACAGTAACGGGAAGCTCAATGCCCAGTCTGTGCTGCTGGAGGCCGGACAGGAACAGGGAGGCAGACAGGTGCCTGTGGATCTGTCCGAGCTCAAAGAGTTCTCACTCTTTCCTGGACAGGTGAGATATACACCTACGATTTGATGCACATACTGCTTTTTTCCTTTTCTTTTATGTTTGTTTTTAACTTATTGCTAAGTAATATTATATTATTAATCATTTTAATTTAAAGTGCCCCTATTGTGCTACTTTATTTTAAAGGCTCCTAAATTTGTTACAATAGGTTTACATGCATCCAAGATAAAAAAAAACACTTTAATTTCCCCATAATATAAAGTGGATTTGCTTTTGCAGCACATAAAATAGTGTCTTCTAGATGTTGTTTGCAGGCAGCCAATGAAGACTATAGGCTAGCATTATGCAAATTTGTTACAAACCTACATTGGTTCGTGCAGGAATACTAAACAGCCAGCTCGTTTCAAATAGTTTAGAATCGGGTTCTTTCTTTTGGAAGACAGTAATATTTATCGCGCACTTTGATCTTTGAAACTGTGCCGACCTTTTACATTCACAAACGGCTATATTACACACTACATGAAAGGTAATATCTGAAAAAGCATCATGGGGCATTTTAAAATTCTCATTATTAGTTTTAGTAGATAGAAGTCATTTAAGAATGAATAGTGATGTATCAGAGAATGTATTTTCCCCCATCTCTAATTATTACCAGGCTGTGTGTTTGGCATACATTCTTTTACTCTAGTTTTTTTTGTAGGTTGTTGTCATGGAAGGTATGAATCCCTCTGGGGAGAAGTTTGTAGCTACCAAACTGTACGAGGTATCTCTCACTATTACCCTTTTTAGTTTAGACCTTGTTTAGGTTAAGTTGAATTTGTTAAATTATTAATGATACTTATTAAATGATTTGTTTGTCCACTAGGGTATTCCCCTGCCTTTTTACTGCTTGTCTGAAGTGAAACAGGAAATGGATGAAGGTAAGATTGGTGAAAATGAATATCCCTGATGATATCTTGGCTCACATTAAACCTTTCATAACACACTTTTTCAGTGTCTGAACCTGTGATGGTCATGATGGCTTGTGGACCATACACACCCTCTGAAAGTCTGACCTATGATCCTCTGATTGACCTCATAACTATCATCAATAAAGATCGTCCTGATGTATGCATTCTGGTGGGTACAGCTTCATGCCCATTTGTGTTTTTTTTTGTTTTGTTTTTTTTTTAGTCCAAAGAGCAGTTTATGATAACCTAATTTATCTTGCAGTATGACTGCGACATTTAAACATGTATTTGAATCTGAAATTTTGGCTAGTAATTGTTTATTTCTCTCATAGTTTGGGCCATTTGTTGATTCCAAACATGAGCAAATTGAGGTAAACCAGATTTTGTATGGATTTGAAATTCCTATAATAACAATTTTTCATCATGGCCACAAATTTAAGCACTTGATTTTCTACCTTTTTAACAGAAAAACCAGGTAACAGAAACATTTGAATCCATCTTCAAGAGATGTGTGGACAGCATAGTGGAAGGAACCAAAGGGTGTGTGTTTGTCTATAGTTTTTCTCATAGCTTTCTAGAAAGTACTTGCCAATGTATAATTGTGTTCTCAACGCTTGCATTCTTCTATTATAGGTCGGGATGCAGGTTGGTGTTTGTGCCATCTCAGAGGGATGTCCATCATCATTACATTTATCCTCAGCCACCCTTCAACCTGACCAACCTCAGCAAAGATGATACAGCAGTGAGATGATTAGCTAAAATCTCTTTTCATTTTTATTTAATTGGCCATCCTTTTTTATTCTTAACTGCTGGTGATTAATATTTTATCTATTAGCGTGATTCAGGGCAAACTTAAAGCGATAGTTAACCCAAAAATGAAAATTCTCATCATTTATTCACCATCATGCTGTCCCCGATGGATATGACTCTCTTTCTTCAGATAAACACAAATGAGGATTTTTAGGACAATAATCCATTTCTGTGAGTCCATATAATGCAATACTTATTTTTCACCCTTAGAGAGTGACCTTAGCGAGTGACCCGTGCACGCTCCTCATTGGTAATGTGACTTTTGGCCTGACATCTACAGACATTGTGTTTCATATGGGAGCTGAAGAGATCAGCAGGTAATACCACTGAACCAACTGGTGATTGTAGCTTGAAAACAGCCTACAACTGACATGTAAATTTACACTTAGGCTACTTTGGGAACAAGAATAAATGAACTTTTGTATAAAATGTGCTGCTTTCTAGTCATTTCTGATTCATTTTTCCATTGATGTCATTGAATTAAAAAAAAAAAAAAGACTGCTTCAGAAGAATAAGTGTGCACAAGCACTGATTTGTCATTACCGTTTTTGCAGTGGCACTGGCACAGAACGTTTCTCAAGGATCATGAAACACATGTTGACCCAGAGGAGGTTTGTAGAACATTTCTCATCTTTAAATGAAATTTCCTCTGGCTTGAGTAGTAGTAAAATGTTGTTTGTCTGTACTCTTCTTTGCTGCTCTTAGGATATACAGTTGTAAATCTTCAGTTTAATTGTTCTTTTAGCTACTATCCTCTCTATCCTCCTGCGGAGGAAGTTAACATGGATTATGAGAAGTTTCAACAATTCAGCCAAATGAACCTCACACCTGATGTTCTCATCGTTCCTTCTGAACTTCGGTATTTCATCAAGGTAAATCAGTCACATTTCAGAAAAGTTATTTATATACTGTTATTTTTTTGTTATGGATGATGTAACAAAAAATGTTCCAATTTAAATTCTGACTGGAAAAAAAATTTGCCATTATTTCCCAGGATGTGATTGGCTGTGTATGTGTCAATCCTGGCCGTCTCACTAAAGGACAGGTGGGCGGGACTTACGGGCGGTTACTCATTCAGCCTAACCCTGTGCTGGTGGATGGGAAGAGAGTGAGCCCATGTATAGCAGGACAGGTGGTGAAAATATGATACAATATACCTTTTCTATTGCTTGAACTTTATTAAATCATGTCTGTATTTTTTTAATGTCTGTATTAAATCTTTTCACTTAAAGTGGCTGGAAAATAAAAAATTCTTTGTAAAAGGCAGTTTTATCCAGTTAATGTCTAGTTATGTTTAAAAGAAACTGATCTTGCACATTCCCTATTGTGAATGATTTATCAGTGCAAAAAATATACGTATTATTTAATGAAAATGTAAAAGATTCGGCTATTGTAATTAGGGTTGGGAATTAAGAACCGGTTCTCATCCGGAACCGGTAGTGTTTTTTTAAAAGAACCGGAACCGTGCAAGATTTCCAAGTTTCGGTTCCGAAAACAGTTCTGGTGTGGTGGGTGGGCGAAGTGCGGGGAGCGTATCCTTTAATAGGGACCTCTCACATCATGAATATTATAGCAATTAAAGCCCTCACGTTACTCACATACGTCAGATTTCAATGCAGAGAGAGAAACCTTATGACAAAAATAAAATCGCGACATTCAAATCTGCGTTCGTGCTGCCGTTGATGTAAAGAGAGTTGTCGTGTAGATATAAACAGCTTCACAATCTTTTCTAACGCACAGTATCGTTATTTCTGTGTGACAAATAGGGCTATTTCAATTATAACAGTAGTATACAAAAGTTTATTATTCAAATAGAAACGCTGATGTTTATGTATAATAAATTACCTTCTGAAAGTAACTGGACTTCAAATAATGACTGTAGCGATTGCACTGTTAAAAATGTGTCTGTCACTGAATCATTCTTTCAGAAACAAGTCTTTATGAATCCAACTTACAAAAATATTGTTTCACTGGTCTGAATCTTACATGTGTAGATGCATCTTATCTAATTTGTGGTAACACTTTACAATAAGGTTCATTTATGAACCAACCATGAGTAATACATTTGTTACTGTATTTGTTAATGTTAGTTAAAAATACAGCCGTTCATGTTACTTCACAGTGCATTAACTGTTAACAAATACAACTCTTGATTTTAATAATGTATTACTAAATGTTGAAATTAACAAAGATTAATAAATGCTGTAGAAATGCAGTTCATTATTAGTTCGTATTAATGCAGTTAACTTATGTTAACTAATGAACTTTATTGTAAAGTGTTAGTGAATTTGTTGAGGTTAACAGTCTGTTAAATTCATTTTACAAGAATAATAAAAACAAAAAGGACTGTTTGAGTCAAATATTGTGCATTTTTCCCTTACTAGTATTTTTAATTAAGTTGTTTAATTATTTTAATGGAACCAGAAAATTACTCACGATTCCCAACCCTAATTTTAATAGCCTGTGCGGTCTGCCATTACAAGGCCAACTAGCCATTAAGGCATCCAGGTCTGTCTCCATCATGCAACAACCATTTCCTTAATGAATAACCTGTTTCACTCAAATGCATGACATTACAGAAGTAAAACTAGTTGTTAACATGGTTTCATTACTTTTTATTAAGGATCAGTTTGAACTTTATTTTAAAAAAGTAATTTTATCTGTAAATGGAGTTTATCTACTATCTCTCACATTCAGGATGTTTCTAAAATATTCTCTACAGTTTTATTTTATATATATATAAGAGCTCTTATGAAAAGCTTAACTATACATTGTGCAACATCCTTGCCATAGCTCTCGACATAAATGTACAAGAAAAACATTACACTTAACATGGTAACAGTGAGCACATTTACAGGTGAAGTATATACATTAAACAGAGAACTGTGTTCAAATAGGTCCTCTTTAGTTAGGTATGTTTTCTAGTCCCATCGCAATGTCTCTTAATTTTGGATCATCTCTCCAGTTGACTTTACTGGCCAGTATAATTCCCTGAAAAACAAGATTTTTATAACAAAGAGGTTCAAAATGCATAGTGATCCTAAAAACAACAAAGCAAGACAGATTAAATGAGAATGATGAGAAGTACACAAGCAAACATTGAGAAGCCACGTACCCGGAGCACATTTTGTAAAATGGTGGTGACTTTCTGGTATTTCTGTAGAACCGCTTCAGCTCTTTCCTTGGCTCTCTGCTGAACCTCTCCCTGATTTTCCTTCTCCTGTTTCAACTCATTTATCTCCAGCATTTTTTTCTTAATTTGTCCTTTTAGGTCTAGGAAAACATGAATGAGATATGGTTGTTTTCTACTAACTCGCATACTGAAAATGTGAATGCAGCTTTTTCTTAGGTTTTAAAACAATTTGACCCATCAGATGTTACATCTTGTCAAAATATAACATTAAACAAGCTTAAAAAAAAAAAAAAAAACTTTCATTTGAAGAAAATGTGTATGAAGTCTGTATGATTCCATCTGGGTCTTAGTAAGTACCAAGTCTTTCCTTTTGAATATCTGTGATCTGGTCCTGAAGCTCTCGTGTTTCCTGGATAAAACAGAATCAGTAATTAAGCATTGTATGGTCATAAAACTGTTTAGAAATGGAATTATTCATAAATATGAGAATGAATTTTTCTAAAACCTATAGCAGAACAGGGAATGTCCCACCTTTATAATTTTTATGGTCTTTTCACAGAGCTCAGTGTTCTGATTGGTCAGTTCCTTTAGTGCCCTGTATGATGAAAGTTCAGATTACTGTTAGGACAACTGGATATCAGACTACATAGATTAGATTTAATTAAATTAAGATTCACTCACTCAGCATCTGCATCATTCTGGATCATCTTTTCAATGATGGCATTCCAAATCTGCATTCTAGAACACACACACACAAAAAAACATTTTAACTTGGACACCATCAGAGATTGTATTGCAAAAAGAAGCTTGCATCTTTACCTGTTTAATACCAGTGTCTTGTTGAAGTATGAGAGTCTTGCCTGCTCTATTGCACTTTCATACTTGGATCTACAGATTGGTAAAAAGATGAATGTCGAGTATACAATAACAGTATATACATACACATGTATTCATAAATGCAGATTTCGAACACACTTACAGATCTCCTTCAGCTTCATGTGACTCTTTGTGTTTTCCTAAGAATTAAACAATGAGCATTAGGTTAATTATTAGTGGTTAATATTTATGCGTGTTTTGTTTATTCACATATAAATTTAGCTTACCCATGCTGACTTTGACATTCATTTCAAAACACTGATTTTCCATTATTTCTTTCATTCTTGAAAAAACAAGACATACAAGAAACAGAATGAGCATAGTTACACTTATCTATTACATACTGTATATATAATACGTAGTACATAGCACTGTTAATTTGTACTCTACGCATTGGTGCAAGACCATAACAAATAAAACAATGAAAGAATGGAAAATCACTTTAGCAAACGTGTGGGTGTCACTCCATCAGAAGCTGAAGACGGATCAGGCAGGCTGTTGTTCGTTTCAGTAGGGTCACTATCTGAAGAGGGTCTATCATAATTACTGGAACTCATCTTTGCATGCCTGTGCAGAAATAATAAAAAAATATATACATATACTGGAATTGCTGGAACTAAGGGTTTAAAAAGATTACACTCACAAAGTAAGTATATGTAAACAACTGGTCTCACTTACTGTCGCTTCCGGTTCTTGCTCTTGATGTTTTTGTTTACTAATATTACTTTTTCGTTATAAGATTCCAAGCCGCGCAAATGCAATCCTGTCCGAAACTGCCGCCAGGAAGTTGTGACGCCACGTGACAGTCATGTGACTTGGTGATCCGCAAAACCCCGCCCACCTGCATCAAACTAAGCATGAGCAGAAATAAAGGATTGGCCGTCACAGGTCACTGTCATTACAGCGTTTAGTGTATTTCGGAGGTCAACATGGAAAAATAAGGTTATATTGCACTACTAGATTGATGGTATTGATGGTAAGAATGCATGTTTATTGTGCTTATTATGAAGCGCGGCTCTATATATTTTAAATGTAACGCTATTTTAAAGGTAGAACCACTTGTAATGAATATTAGCAGGTGAGCTAGGGTAAGGGTACACTGAATTAAGTTTGCGTTTTTTCTGCAGTAATGTATTATTGATGTATGACATCAAAGCTCAGGAATTCGATTAATTCGCATGTATATGAATGAATTGACAGCCAGTTCATTCACCATGATTTACTAATGCAACTAATGTTCGAGTCTGTAGCAGAAAAGCTGTCAAACTAACAAATGCAGTTATTTCTAGATCATTAAAGCGATATTTAAGCATTAATTGTCTTATATGATCCTTACATGCCCTCGTCTGGTTGCCAAATGTAAACCCTTCTTTTGGGTCGAATCTGTTCAGTGAATCATTTGAGCCGGTTCGCAAAATTGGTCTGAACAATGCGTTCGCGACTTGTTTGTATGACAGTTTTATCAACACGCATATGAAATGGAATTGGCTGTAGCATTTTTATTATTATCATCATCATCATCGTCGTCTTCGGCATCATTACTACTAGTATTATTATTAAAACATGTTTTTATCATTAAAACAAGTTTTTTTTTTTTTTTAAAGGCAAACGATCACACGTAGTAAAACTGGCAAAATTGATTTTTGAACCAGTTCTTTTACACGAACTGTTCAAAAGAACCGATTCGCGGAAATGACTCAGACTTCCCATCCAATGTTTGACGCGTTTGTCCTTTAAGTTATAATACAACAGTGCCCTCTTCAGGTTGCTAATGTATTCACTTTCTGGTCTTGTCGATATGTTTGAACCGGAAGCAGTGATCGGATGTCGTCATGGGAAGCAAAGTGAGTGGCAAGATGGCAGCTGCCAGTCGGGTCGTGCAGGTAAACACTTGCGTCAGCCTGAATACCGTTCATTTTGCTGTGACATATCGCTCATTTGAGCTCGTTGTTGAAACGATTATCTCTTATCCGCATAGTATTCAGTAATTTTGATCTTGAGTGCTTTTACTTCACCAAAATGCACTGATTTCAGTGGCTTGACAGATGCCCTTGTGGACAGACCAAGTTTCCTCTCTGTCTATCGTTTTATTTCACTCCTATAAAACACAATATCATCTCATCCACGCGTTAAGCATTATGTATAGTAAATGCAATAAAACGCAATACCTAAATATTAAAACTGTGTTCATAACTGTCTATGGTTGTTCAGTCTTTTAAAATTAAGCATAGATAAGACTAAGCAGAACTGTTTTGTTTAAATTTTCTCATTACATTTGTTCCTTTGCAGGTTGTGCGACCTCATGCACCTTTAATTAAATTTCCAGATCGAAAGAGTGTCCCTAGGCCAAATGGTCAGTAATAAGCCTATATATATTGCCTACATTTTTGCCACTGAATGTAATTCATCTCTGTTACTCTGTGAAATATATCATTTTTATTAGAGATGCACCGATCGATCGGCCGATCAGTCTCACTTCTTACCGCTTCCGATCCAAACCCTTTTGTTACCAGCGGCCCAGGCAATAACGTCAGCTGCGCGTTCACGCTCTCTTCTCTTCGACGGTGAAGTGACAAACACCCGCGCGGGCGCCTCCTCTCGTCTCATTTGCTCCGGTTAAATAGTACTTGTATTGCACATAATTTTAGTCATTCCCGCAGGTTTCGCGCTCACAGCAAAAGCGCACGCATCACTGATTATATAAGTGGAGCGAACAAGCAACGCTCAGTCTCAAACAGAGTCACAAGTACTAAAATGAGTGGCTTACTTCGCTTAAAAGGTCAAATACATACAAAATTATGTCAAAATGCCCGTCTTGGCGAGTATTCAGATAAACACAATCAGTTTTAGATCGTTAAACAGCTGAGAAAGAACGCATTTGTGTAATACTGAATACGTTTTATAATTTTGATGGCAAGAATGAATCCGTATTTAATATTTACAATAAAAACTACAGAAATTAAGGTGACCAATGTAAAATAACACAAAGTATTTCTCACCTGAATTAAAACCTACTTAACCTGAACTTAGTTTCATAGCTCTCTTTATTCTATTGCATTTATTTGTGCTGTTTGCAATTTTTTTTATTTCTTATTTTTAAGACTTTTTACTTGTTTTTTTTTTTTTTAAATGAAAATAAGACTTTGAGTTGAAGAAAAGTAGATTTTTTTTTATTCTTGTTCTTAGAAAGAAAATCGGAATCGGCAAAAAAAATCGGTATCGGCAGATCACATTAACAAAAAATATCTGAATCGGCCAAGAAAATTGCAATCGGTGCATCTCTCATTTTTATTTGTGTAATGCATTAGAAGCTCCCCAAACTGCTCCTCAGAATAGGTGCAGTAAATTTTAAGAGACCAAACTTTTTTTTTTTTTTTTTTTAACTTCATTTCCATTGTAGTAGATGTTTGGCCTACTTACATTGATCTTAGTTTTTAAATCATGGTAGCAAACTTCAAAGTTGGCATTACTAATTTGTTGTTAACTTCTTTTTTTTTTTTTTTTGTTTCCAGTACAAGAGGCACTGAAGGTCCTTACAGCCAGTCTCCCACAAATCTCCCCATCCACACCTCCACCTGCAACATCAATATCACCTCCTCCCAGACCACCGGGACCCATCAGCCGACTGCCGGGAACCCCTGACAGCGTCTCTGTAGTCAAAGATCTCCCTCAGAAATACCGCAGAAGAACCCTTGCATTAGATGAAATGGACTACATCCAGGTTAGTGTTTTTGTTTTTACAGATCACCATTTGAAAAGAACGAATCAGTACATTTACATTTGAAAAAACGCATTTAATTTCAGTTTTAACAGTCTTCTAAATCTGCTCTGTTCTGAACCTTAGAGAAATATAAACGCATTTGTAATGTTTAGAATAAAAAAATAGACCAGAATATAGACAAACCACTGACCATAGCTTGTTTTCTCTCTTGCAGCGAGGCGGACCAGAGTGACTTGTCTGGTCCAGTTTATTCAGACTCCGAAATCCGTTGACTGACTTATTTTTTTTTCTCAGTATAAGAGGAGTTCATAATGTCATCTAAATAAGTTATATTGTACATACAGATTATCATTTGACAGTTGTAAAGCCTACAATTGATTGTTTTATTATTCAAGTGCTCTGTATTTACATTAAAATGCAAAACTCTTTGCCGCCTTATTCTTCAATCCATCTGTGTTGTATTGGCCACTCTGGTCAGCACCTCTTCTGACCATTAAGAACATAGTTGATGAATTTCTTCTTCAATTTTATTATATATTCTGAATTCAGTGAAAAGCACTGAGTGCCAGCATATTCTACAGGTTTCTGAACAAAGTGGAACACTATGAGTACCTGAACAATTAAAATGTTTACTAATTTTTGAAAGTTTGTGTTTTCATTTGAATTTTCCTACCTTATATAATCGAAACCACCATTTCTGTTTTTTTTTTTTTTTTTTTTAAATACTTAAAGACCCTCCATGGTGAAAATCAAGCTTTTAATGTTGTTTATACAGTATGTCTATGTGGTGTTTTAATATGCTTTAAGACACACCATGTACAAATCAATAAGTCAACACCATTGCTGACTATTTTCTCTTTAAAACTGCAGTGATCTAAAGACAGTTTCAAAAACGCATATTGAAATTGCTGCTGTTTCTGACGTCATAAACTAGCTTGTAACTAATCACATCAATGTGCCAGCGGGCTGTAGCATATCATTAACTATGACCGACCTGACGCAGGAGAGCCATCCTGGTATATTTTTCTGTTGATATGAAAAATATATTACAATGTTATGATAAACTATATGCCTTTCTCCACTGATGATCAAAGCGCCTCTGAGGATACTGATTTTTAGAAGACCGCTGTCTGACTCGCGAACGGGAACATGGTTTGTGTAACATTAGCAACACATTATTAGCTGTTTGATAACAGTCAAGCCAAAGGCTAATCATATTAATTACCGTTATCTGACGTTGTAAAATACGATACCATTGTGCAGCGTTTACCTCAGCAACTTGACCGAGTTCATCTCTGAGCTGGCAGCCTGGCGCGAGCGAGTGGAGGCGGGGCTAATTAGCATATTCATAGATCTGCATATACTAAACGAGGCAAGGGTGTAGTTACATTCAAGCTATTTTTTAATGAAGAATTTTTTTTACAGGATAAAACTTTTAAATATGTAATTTTGGTAATCAAAGATGGGTTGTAAGGGATAAAATCAATGACTACAGGGGGACTTTAACATAATTGAGTAAAATTTTTCAATCAAGTGACCACATTTGTTTCCAGAGCTTTTATTTCTGGGGCTTTTTACACCAAGTAATAAAGTACAACAAAAATACAAAATAATGAAAAACCAACCAAAAAGCAATACAATTATATTTACATATTTTATAAACAATAGAGATATCTGAATAATTCTGTAATTAAATGTTATGATTGTCTGTATATATGGATATACATTTATAGGATTTGTTGGTTTTATTCACAAGGTTTACCATTGTCCCCCCCCCCCCCCCCCTCCATGGTTGAATGTAAAAACCTCCATTTACTAATTCTTTAAAATGTCTAAATTAAATACATAAAACACACACATCCACTTTACCAAACTTTTTTCAATAGTTTTAAGATGTAAAACATTTACTTCTATAGGTCAAAACAACCTGTACATTCTGGTATTTTAGCTTGTCTTTAAAATGAAAGAATATGCAAAACATTTGGGGGTAAAATTACTGTCAATGTACTCCAGCAAATCTAGCTGAAGTTCACTGTTTCATTTATAAAAAGTACTAATACAGAATAGTAGGAGCACAGAGACTTTAAGTATGAAAATAAAAAAACTTTTTATATGAGCACCAAGTACTACATTTGTGCATGATAAAGTTCTCTGCTTGATGTACAGACACTGAAAACATCTGAACAAAAAAGATTGACAGAGATAAACTCTTAGTAGTGCTTTCTGTCTCGTCAAGGAATAATAGCATCTATGGATCCATTTCAATCAGCTTCTGTAATCGCAGCTCCAAACATGCTACTAACGAGTACTTCCCTATGTTTTCACTATGTAGATGCACAAGACTCTTTTAACTCAACTTTTAACTGCAGTGCATTCAATAGAAAATAGATTCTTCACATTACTATTAGCAGCCGTTATGTATCAAGGATGTAAGAATCACGGTGAACGAATGAAACTCCTCAGTCTACGGAGCAAAGAGATGAACAAATAGGTTTAAATGGGAGTGTCCAAAAAGCATGTGCCACACATTTCTACACATCTCTCTCTCTCTCTCTCTCTCCTTAAAAAGAAAAAAAGAAATGCTGTGGTATTTTTTGCAAACGACCACCATCGGCATGCATGTTTTTGACGTCTCTTACTGCAGTAAAGAATCAAAGGCAAGAATAAAATATGGATACTGTAAGACTTACAGAAGTACAACAATCTATACATATCTACATATTATTGCCATAAACAAAAACTTTTTAGCATTTTTGCATTACCCTACTCAAAGTAAGGGCTTTTAGTATACAATTTAATTCTATGGTAAATTGTTTTAAAATGCAAATAGCAGGAAGGACTCGAGCTCAGAGGCAGTATCGGTTTTTGATACAGTGCGGCAAGCTGATTGCTTTTTGGCATTTAGTATTAATCAGCTTGAAATATGTCAAAGGATCAACAAGAGTCCAATCTGCTTCATGCATACAATATACAACAATGGTAAAGAACTTAAGATAGAGAGCTTAACATAAAAAGAGGTCCAGAGTGATTAACAATTAGCTCAATTAACATTCAGGTGTTCTTAGTACCCCTGGCAGCTACAAAATATACATAATGCATAGCTAAAAAAATAAAAATAAAAAAAATAACACTGGTTCAATTGGTACTAAAGCGCCTGCAGTTTAGAGCACCAGCAGGCATTATTTATGATTTGTAAAAGTGACCTGTGAAGGTAATGACTAATATGTAAATAGCTTTGCAAGCTCAAAGGGGAATCAAACATCCTGCATACTTCTCACAGTCTAATATTTATACACGATTTATGCTAATACTGTCAAATGCAGGCGACTGCCCCATAGAGCATAAAATGTTACTATTATTATTTGAGTGCCAAATCATGGACAAAAAAAAAAAAACAGAAGAAATCTATAGCAGAAACTTTGGGGACTGGAAAATCATTTCTAACAGTGCGCAGCTAGGAAAGATTCACTCTGCATTCTTCTCAGTCAATCGTGAAACTTGAGAATAAAGCAAAATGTAAAAGAAAAACTTTCCGGCAAAATTTTGGTAATGCACAAAAAAAAAAAAAAATTCTGCAAAAAGTTCAAACCCAAAAGAAGTTATTAAATGTTCGGATTACCACAATAAATTGAGAGTTATTAAAGCTTACACTTAAAAACATCCCAACTCGAACACCAACCAATAACGATACAAAGTGCTCTTTGTTTTAAACATGTAGGTCTTCTGCTCCAAGGAAATCACCATTTTCAATTACAAAAGCCAGTTTCCTGATATACAAAATGCTACATTTCCCAAGGCTTAGTCTATCTCGGGCGGTGTAAACTCTGAAAAAAGTACCCATTTTTGAAACAGACACACATACACGATAAGCCTAAAACAACGACAACGAAAAATGCAGTTTTGGCGGCAGCAAATTTTTCGTGAGAAAATAAAATTGAAAGATGCAGGCGTTGGGATGAGTACAGTAAGAGACTTTAGCTCCAGCATTTAGGTTTAACTGTATATCATCAAAAACAAAAAGGATATTAAATATTTGAAGGACCAGAAAAATAAATGGCTATTTAAACTCTTGAGAAATCAAGATTTCTTAGCTCTATACAATAAAGACATCACTGATGTCATATTACAAAAAGAGAAAAAAAAAAAAAAAAACACGACCAAAAAGTATATTCATATATTTATATATAGATATTTTTTCTTAATTTAAAAAAGAACTAATAGTCAGTGAGCGGATGAATATGTCTGGATGGCAGAATGGAGTCAGTCGGACTGAAGTGCAGTGTGTTGGTGGTGTCGTGAATGAGAGCCAATGAAACCGTTGGCTTCGCCGCTCCCTATGCTGCTGAAGTCTGTGACCGACACCGCCATTGTGGCGCCTGTAATGCGATGTGTGCGTCTGCCTTCGAAGTCCACCCCTAGGTTAGTAACGGACACATCGTTAATGAAGGAGTCTGAAAGGCCCATCTTGAGCCTCTTGGAGGGCCGTTCGCAGTCTTTGGTGCTGCACATGCTAATCTGGCCCAGATCTGAGCGGTAGAAGCCAGAATCCAGCATGTTGAGGCAGCCGTTGTCTCCGTTCGTGGTGTAGTTGAGCTGATCATCATGATTCATGGCTCCTCTGTGTAAACTCTCCAGAGGGGGGAAATAAGGGGAGTCTAAACAGCTCATGTCTCCTGGACCGTTGCACACAGTTGCTACGCTGTTACTAAGGGCTGCAAGAAAAGAAAAAAAAAAGAAAAGAAAAAAGCATTTTTATACATCAGAGTATTTATAATAATTTGTCAAAATGCATGATTGCAGTTGTAATTTTGACTGGAGCTCAAAAGTTTGGAATAATAGGATTTGCTCATAAATGCTCACCAAGGCTGCATTTATTCAATCAAAAATACAGTAAAAACAGCAATATTGTGAAATATTACACCTTTTCCCATTTTAAAATGTAATGTATTCCTGTGAAGACAAAGCTGAATTTAGAGCAGTCATTATTCCAGTTTTCAGTGTCACATGATCCTTCTAATATGCTGATTTGCTGCTCAAAAAACATTTCTTATTAATATCAAGGTTGAAAACAGTTGCATAAGTGATACACTACCACTTTTATTCAACAAGGACACATTAAATTGATTCAAGTGACAGTAAAGACATTTATGTACAAAAGATCTCTATTTAAAAAAATAACTGTTCTTTTTAACTTTCTATTTAATCAAAGAATCCTACTTAAAAAAAAAATGTATTATAGTTCCCATAAAAATAGTAAGAAGCAAAAACTGTTTTCCACATTGATAAGAGCCATTAATAATTGAGCACCAATAATAACTGAGCACCAAATAAGCATATTAGAATGATTTCTCAAGTATCATGTGACACCGAAGACTGGAGTAATTCAGCTTTGTCATCACAGGAATCAATTAAACAAAATATGTTCAAATAGAAAAGTTATTTTTAAATGCAATAATATTTCACAATATTAGTGTTTTTACTGTATTTTAATCAAATGAAATCAGCCTTGGTGAGCATAAGAGACTTCATTCATAAACTAAAAAAAAAAAAAAAAATTAAATCAAAACATTTGACCGCCAGTGTACCATTATACACTGTAAAACTGTAAAATTTCTGAGGAAAAAAACAGATGTACGATAAAGAAATTCTTGCTGATACCATTACAATAGTTTGGTTTCCTACAGAAATATTTTGATAACTTATTTTAATGTTTAAATAAATGGTTTATATTCTTACTTTTTTTTTTAAATACAAAAAAAGAAAAACAGACGGTGGCAAATCTTTAACAACATTTTGTTATATGAATGAACAATCAGTGAGTAAATTAGTCATATGATTTAGTAACTGCTCTGATTCTGTTTATCTGATTCAAACTGCTAACAATCATTTTATCATCTTTTTGAGGGATTTATTAAAAGAACCAGAATAAATTATTTTAAAAATTCATAAGAATAAATAATTTGTTCATGAGTCATGACTACAGCTGAGCTCACCTGTGAGGTCACTGGCGGTGATGGAGTTGAGCAATCCCAGCTGTTGCTCTGCCGATGCCTCAATCCTTCCCCCTGCTCCTGCTGAACACACGGATAACGAGCTGTCCGCCGCCAGACCCTCCGCCTCATCCACCAGCCTGTCCATCAGGTCTCTGAGGACACAACAAACACATATTTTCTTTGAAACATTACTCAACAAGCACAAGCACCAATTTCGCATCCCAGTACTTACGTCACACCCGGGTAACAACTGTACTTCTTCTTGCCGAATCGGTTCTGTTGAGCAAAGAAGTCAAACCGTTCTGACTTTTTCCACATGTAATAAAAAGCCACACATTCTGCTACAGTCCGTGTCTGAACCTAAAAAGAAAAAAGACAGAAGCTATGAGAATATAGCCATGGACAAGAAAAGAAAAAGGTGAAGTGTATAATGTCTGGATAACTAACCAAACAGAGTTGCACAATGACTTTTTACAATGTACAACTATCACTGCATATTAATTTATGCACATGCATTAATTTATATAAAACTTCACTACCATTAAAAAGTTGGAGGTCAGTAAGACTTGTTTAAAAATCAAATAAATGTGGTTCTTTTGAACTTTCCATTCAAAGAATCTTGAAAAAAAAAGTTACCACAAAAATACGAAGCAGCACAATTTTTTCAATATTTCTTGAGCAGCAAATCAGCATATTAGAATGATTTATGATGGATCATGTGACACTGAAGATTGGAGTAATGGCTGCTGCAAACATTTTAAAATATATTAAATTAGAAAACTTATTTTAAATTATAACATTTCACAATATTACTGTTTTTACTGTATTTTTGATCAAATAAATGCAGACTTGGTGAGCATACAGTCTTCTTTCAAAAACTTTACCAACCCCAAACGTTTGAACAGAAGTGTAGATAGAAAAAAAACAAAAAAAACAACAACACTAGTCAAGTAATACTTTTCACCAGTTGATGAGCCCAGTGAAAAAAAGAACATGCATTACTTGCCTTGTGTTTCTGAATAAGATGGAAGTTTTTCTCATAAATCTGCAGCGCATGTTCAAAGTTCCTACATTCATCCTCTGACCACGGTGGGGATTCTTCTATCAAAACAACATAAAAGAGAAGTTAACATTTCTGCCACTGCAGGTACAAAAGATTTTAAGCTGGTCCTGTACTGAACAGCCTACCCTTCGAGGTCTTCATATTACTGCGGTACCGCGTCAGTGCCTCACGGGTGTCGTAATTACATTTCAAAAGCTCAAACAAGGCCTAGAAAGGAGGTCATTGAAAAAAAAATTGCAATTAAAACCATAGCAGCAGCTCTCACATGGGCGGAAGATTTTTACATTAATTATTTTAATTAATAGGAGCTTTTGTAGAGCACAGACCTGTTCATTATCTCGTATGTGTTCAGATGTGTAATCTTGTGTGCCGTCATCTGTAGACTGTGACAGTGCTTCTCTGAGGTAGTCTCTCACTTTACACTCTGACAGCACGTCAGGACACCACAGCAGCTGATCGTCCTCCTCGTACACTTTAAACACAACACACATTCAAATTAGTCTCATTCACAGTGATTTATATGTGATTTAATCATTTTTCTAGCTAACTAATGAGTTTTTGGACACTGAATGGCTTCTCTGAGGTAAATGTAACATTACGAGACATATTGTGTACGCGCCGTTTTACTGACGTCTTTCCATGGGTAAAAAAAAACGGAATTTCCTAATAAAATTGACAATTAGAGAGCTAAGACTGTGTCGTATCAAAAGTAACAAAGCAATAAACAAATAATACAAATAATGTTTAGTGAAGTTTTGTTCACGCATCAACTGAAAAAAAGCATAGATTCTTGGGATTTAAGAATCAGTATCGGTTCATCAAATGAGAACTGATTAAATCGAGAAATCAATATTTTCAACCCAGCCCTAGTCATACACAGTGGTTTATGGTTTATTTCAGTCAGAAGTCACAATAAGCAATTGAAACACACTCACCCTTTTCATCATCATTGTAGTGGCTGAGCCCCATGGGAACTTCTGCTTGATACTGAGACCCAACCATTATTTCCTGCATTTTAAAGAAAAAAAATGGTTCAAGAGATTTCTGTTTAACTTTCAAATCACAAAAGTAGTAATGGCTGCTGAAAATTGAGCTCTGTCGCATTCTCTTTTTTCCAGCAGACTCTCCTCTATTCAGCGTTTTTTTTTTTTTTTTTTTACGGTTAAATTGCCCGGAGGTTCAAGATTTATTGTGCTCCATGTCAACCTTTCTCGCTCGTTGTGACAACTAACCTATGCCACTGCCTCACCACAAACGTGTTAAAGTAGCCAGAGCAACTTTTCTCTATTTACGGATATGACGAGACAGATGCGTCACGCATGTACGCAATTTCCTGTGAAAACCATCCCGGCAGGTCTAAAATATAAACAATTATAACCGGCCTACCATAGTGAATCAGGGTAAGATAAAACACATTTTGGAAGAAGGATTGATTATGTATTGACCTGGAAAAAAAAAAGAAGATACACATATACATAGTATACCTTTAAAGTCATAATAGTCGAATGTGGGGATTAGCTATGTTGTATTATAAATTTGTTGATCTTGCATTTGAAATGAAAATATTTATATTATATGAAAATATAAATCTTACTGACCCCGAACTTTTGAACATTACAATATAAAAAAACATTTTTTTTAAATTATATTCAAGAATTAATCAATAAATTAAAGAGAATGTGTACAACATATCAATAATTTTAGACTAACCTTTCTAGAATCTTCACTGCTCACACCATCCTCCTCCCCCTCAGATTCTTTATCACCATCATATGTTGCATTGGCTGGAAGAAAAATCACAAATTTAGTGCATTAAATATATTTGCATATGCCAAAAATATGCTTGAAGGGGTCATATTACATTTTTAAATTTATCTTTTTCCATACAGTCTACACAAGTTTTAAATTCTCCGTAAAAAAAGGAAAAAAAAGAAAAAAGAAATGTAAATATAATTATTATGACCACTTATCACTTTCTATATTGTCTCATAAGTTTATAATAAATTAAATGATTAAACTATAAAACACCTCCAGCATTCAAAAAGAAAACATGAACAGTTAAGTACTATGTAAAAACACAAACTGAACTAGTAGAAGATAGTAATGATTTTCTCACATCTGAGTGTTCTAGGGAAAAAGTCTGTGGCATCGTGGGAGGTAACAGAAGGGGTCAGATCATCCGCAGAGGACTGGGTCTCCTCCTCATAATCTCCTGACAAGAGATCTTTTGCTATCTCCTCCTGCAGCAGAAGACCATTAGTGATTTCATCTTGTTGACAATTTCCCCTGGCTGGCACTGAAACAAAATCATGTCAATTACCTTATCCAGGGTCATGTCAGGCAGATCATCAGCTAGTTCAACAGAAGAACTGTCCATGCTAGATCCCGCCCCTGTACTGACTGATGCCTCATAACGATACATAGCCAACAACTCCTCAATCGGCATGTTCCCCTCCTGTTTATATTTAAAAAAGTAATGTTTCACAGCAGAAATACGACCCTTATCATCCATAGATTGCAACAGAGTGAACACAATGAATGAGGAATGAATGAGGAAAACAATTGGATTGTTATGAAAGCATGTTACCCTCTCCAAGTCTGACAATTCTGCACTGAAATTCTTCTCCCCATCCAAAAGCTCTTCCTCCTCCAAAGTTCTCTCATCGTCATACTCATGAATTAACATCTCAGCTGTTGGATCAAAATCGTGATCCTCTGAGGACAAAGAGCCAACTGGGAAAAGAAATTAAACAATTATTTTAGTGTTTGGAGGAACTTGATAGAAATTATGTATGTATGTATGTACACACACACACACAAACAAACACACACATTCCAATATCTACCAACAACTGACAACTGGTAATGCACATTTTCAGTTTTTAAATATTTGTCTATACATCAACTATTACTCTTATTACTACTCACAATACCATAAAAACAATAATAATAAATAATACACTAAAACAATAAACCTACCAGGGCTCGAACTCCCAAAGGAAGCCTGTACAGACAGATGTAAAGAAAAGTAAAAATATAGCAGAAAAGGTAATGGATTATTAGATAATGCAAAAAATAAAGTTTTTTTTTTACATCCGTCTGCAAAAATTAATTAAAACCCATGACAGTAAATGTACATCAATGAAAATTTACAAGACGGCATCCCCTCTTATAAAACATAATAACACTTATCTACTTATTAATGCAGCAAAATTACTGACACAAACCAAACAGCCATCATCTATATACGGATGCTGCCATCCTCTCCAAATATTGCAAAATCCCATTTTGCTCACATCATAAACAAACCTTTCCTGCACGTTAACAGCCAATATGCATGCCTGCCCAGAATATATTAAAATACGATGAAGCCTAAAAAAAACAGCCCAATGCGCCATGAAAACGACGTTTATATCGAGTAAATATCAATTACAGGCGACGATTTCTTGTTTGTTTGTTTTTCCTGCGAGCTAACGGGGATGAAATTCAGAGGCCTCTCCGATCCTGATAGATCACTCTTCACTTAAACCGGTTTACCATCGTCAGTTTTACACAATTATTACTAAAACCCCAGGCGTATACATATCAGGCTCTAATTTACGAATATATATCAACGAAAGCCATAGCTATCACACTGAATCGTTAAAGAGATGGATTTAAAATCGAATACTTTTTCCAGCTATCCAGCTTACCTCCGCCATATTGGTGTCTTTGGCCTCATAGGTTGGCTGTGCTGCAGTTCCCGGATGTACACAGGGAACCAATGATGCACGCAGAACTTTTGGCACACTTTTCAAACAGATTTTCAGCAAACAGGGATTTAGATTTGGGCTGTTCATAGACCTTACAGTAGTCTGCATTGGTTTATAGCCAACTTAATAATTAGCATAGACATTTACACATTCATACGTTTGTAACTTTCACATTTTTACAAAGGCATAAAAAATAATTATGTAGTGCTATAGTATGTTTATGTACACAATAATAATTTGTACATACTGACAATTAATAATAATCTCTGATGACATCAGTTATAACAAGAATGACCATTCCACATTATTCTATCTAGCAATGCCCTAGCAACCACCGGGAATACCCTAGCAACCACCTAGCAATACCTACATTCCTTAAAACTTCAGATTCTTCTTTAACCTGCCCAAGTATTCAGTTACATAAGACTTATGAAACCTTAATTGTCAAGCCAATTTTCAAAGTTTGTTTTAATTAATCTTATTAGAGATTTTACTTTACAACACTGTTAATATAGTTAACTAAAACCTATGCCATAAAACAATTTCATTACTTGAAATAAAAATAAATATTAACCGAAATAAAACTTATTTTTATTTATTATTTTTTCAGTTTTCATTTAATGTTTGATGTATTAAAATAACTAAAACTAAATAAAAATGTATAAAAAGACCATTAGTGATTTCATCTTGTCGACAATTTACCCTGGCTGGCACTTAAGCAAAATCATGTCAATTACCTTATTCAGGGTCATGTCAGGCAGAACATCAGCTAGTTCAACAGAAGAACTGTCCATGCTAGATCCCGCCCCTGTACTGACTGATGCCTCATAACGATACATAGCCAACAACTCCTCAATCGGCATGTTCCCCTCCTGTTTATATTAAAAAAGAAATGTTTCACAGCAGAAATACGACTCTTATCATCCATAGATTGTAACAGAGTGAACACAACGCATACACTTTTGAATGAGGAAAACAATTGGATTGTTATGAAAGTATGTTACCCTCTCCCAAAAAAAAAAACAAAAAAAAACGTATAGGCATATTATAAATAAAATAAAACAAAAACTAACAAAAATGACAAAAACACAACAAAATTAAAGGCACAATATGTAACTTTTCACCTCTAGAGCCTATTCAAAACAAAGGAGTAGCTTGATGACGGCGAGATTGAGCGTGGAATCATGGGAGATGTCGTCTTCACCTCACAGCCAGGGGAAAATAATCCGACGGGACTCGGGCAGACATTATGTTCATGGATGTTCATGGATAATGTAGTATGAAGCAGAGCAGGGCCGAGTGCTGTGAGAGCTGAACGAGGCCGCCGGAGCCATTGCAAATGAGAGACGAGCGCGACACACGGCTCGAGAGCAGAGGAACTTTTATTATGCCACAGTCGCTGCTTCCACTTCTTCCGGTTAAGCGTATGTGGGATTTTTTCCCATATTAGATACATTTGAGTGTGTTGAAAACGATGTTATAACGTTACTTTGTGCACTCGCTCGGCGACTGCTACTTGTTGCACACTGCAGTAAGCTAGATCGATATTAGAATATCATATTAATATAATCAAGAAAACGAGATTCAGGACTAAACGTGTTGAGCTATATAACAATGATTTTCTGTCTATAAATGTATCAAAACAGTTGTTCCCTTGTCTAATAAAACATATAATATATTAAAGAGTCTTTGGTGTTTTTACAATGTTTTTTACAAAATAAAACCGGAAATCGAGGGTAACGCAGGTATGATGTCATTGATGGGCGACACAAGGGCACGTTCGTGTCTTGGTTAAAATTGCTTATTTCTCCGGATTTAAACATTCTCGGAAACAGTTGGGATAATGTAAATCATTATCACAAGTCAACAAAATAAATAAAACTGTTCTAGTGGTTTTTGGATATTTTATTCTAAAAATCTTACATCTTGTGCCTTTAATAAAACTTTAATCAAAATAAAAGTGAAAACGGAAAATATAAAAATAAAAACTAATATATTTTTTTAAAACTATAATAGAAACTCCATACCAAATGATACTGCTTTGCAATGGTAGGCTAGGCCTATACTCTGTAATTCATATAAGTGTCACAGCAGCATTATTCCACGGGGTGGCAGTAATAGCAAACACTCCGAGTCAGTTATTTCATGTTTTCGTTTTATATTTGATATGTTCTTCAAGAAGAGAAGCACTTAATGCATTTATTCGTTTGATAATTGCACTTTACCAGTTTCTTCATCCACCTAAGACTCTTGATGAGTAAAATCTCTCAGAACATTTGTCATCTTGTTAAGAAAGGGCACAGCTTCTCACAGTCTCTTCTTGTACCATTGTTGTGTTAAAATCACTACCTATATAATTAATCTCTGCCAGGACTGTTTTCTGTGATTACTCTGACCCTCAATTCACAGGAACTGACTTGATATGTTATTTTGTTCTGCAATGACGTCAGTCCCAGATTGTAGTAGTACGAGGTCATGCATACTTAATAATACAGATTTATTGTTCAGCTGAACATGACATCAACTGCTGAAATCACATTCCTATAACAGTATGAATAAAAGCATTATTACATATGTACAATAGTTAGACCCAGAAATATGTCAAAGAGAGTGTATCTGCTCTTTAATGAAAAAATCCTGGTAAATTCTTCCATCTTGACAGATTTGTATTTCAGATTGATTATTCATTTATTTATATATTCATTCATTCATACATACAAATTGAAATGCAAGAAATAGTCTAATCTTTTCGTTTCCAATTTTCTAAATATAGGCTATATTTCTGAATATTTTTGTCAAAACATTCACTAGATCAATTCAAGTTATCCATGGAACTTAAAATGACCAAATAATCTGTATCAAAGCTGCAATGCCAGCCAAGTGTCCTGTATATCTGCATAAAACAACTGACAAGGACAGAAAAAATGATAATCAAGCCCCTTGCAGGGTATCTGCATATCAGCTTGTGATTTTGCTTTAGACATGCTAAATATAGACCATGCCCTCCCTTATCCGTGAGAAACAGAAGGTCTTTATTTTAGCAACACGTTCCTCTCACCGGTTTTAGACACTAATTGCTACTTTTTGTGCACATTTCCTCTCTTAGTATTTGTTTATATGAGCACCACTGTAATTTTAAGCAGAAAATATAAAAGAACTACACTTTTGAAAAGACCAGCATCAATTTCCTTGTTGGTCAAGGCTACTTTTTGCTGGTTAGTGCTGTTTTGGTAGTGGTCTAGCATCTGGTGGACCAACTCCATTCTTCAGAGATCATTCTGATTCAGAATCATTCTAACATTATCAGTGTTAAAAACAGTTGTGCTGCTTAATATTTTTGTGGAAACCATAATACATTTTTTCAGGGTTCTTTGATGAATAGAAAATTCAACAGAATAGCATTAATTTTATATTTTTTGTAACAATGTAAAAGGCTTTACTGTCACTTCTGATTAATTGAATGCACTTTAATCACTTGAAATGTATACTCATGGCTTACTCGTGGCTTCTGAATGCATCCAAAGCACAGCTGGGTGTTGGTTACATTTCATACCATTGTGCTTTTCCTTGCGGAAGCTAGGAAGTCTTGCTGCAATGTATCACACTGACCTGAGCTTGGACCCCAACATTTCAGGACACCTCGCCCAGCTTTTGATGACCCCCAGGAGCAGGGAAATGCAGAAAGACCCCAGCCTCAGCTGAGGTTATCATCAAATGTGTCAAAGTGTCACATCTGTCCTGTCAGGCTCTCTGGTAAGGCACCAGCCCCTTTATATTTCATAATAACAGAAAAAATATCACAATAGTATACCACCAATATGTCACAAAAGATGTACTGTATCTATGTAGAGCGATAACGATCACTATAGTGGCCCTCCTTCTTGCAACAACATCTCTTCTCTTTTTCAATGACAACCTGTCACTCACATGACATCACAGCAATAGCAAACCACACACTGAAAAACCCAACAAGTTAAGATAACTAATTTCATTTAATGAAACTGATTACCTCAATTCAGTTAAGTTAAAAAAAAACAATAGTTATGAGTACTCTGAACCTATTTTAATTGATTCCACTAAAACAAGGATATTTCTTAATATACAATTAAAGTTTACGCTGCATTTAAAGACTTTATATAGCTGAAACTTCACTATATTGAGTAAAACCAGTGAAATTACAAGCTTTAAATGAACTCAGAGTGCTTGCAGTTAGTGCCAGCTCATAACAGCACACACAAAGTAAAATCCAATAAGTTAAGGTAACTCATTACATTTGATGAAACCGATTACGTTAATTAATTTAAGTTAAGAAACAAATAGTTATGAGTACTCTGAACTTAATTCAGTTGAGTTCACTAAAAAGATATACATTGCTGTTAAGTAATTAAGTGATTAATTAAGTGATTAATTAAGTGATGATTGAGCATTAGTCATACACTTCAGATTCACTGAAGAAAAGAGAAACAAGACAAGGCTTCAGCACAGCCTTAGATGAAATCAACTGAAGATAAAAGAAGACATTAAATCCCCCAAGATCTCAGCAGAGGATTAAACAACTCCACAAAACATCATTACCAGCTTCACTTATTACTTATGTTATTGAGAATTAAAAGAGGTTTAGAAGTTGATGACTGAGTTTTGTTTAAGGTCACCATGACAGAGATCAGCAGTTGCTTTATTGGGCTGCTGTTTTATAAAACACATTTGTTATGGCACAAAAGCTAAAAGAAAATAGGGTGAGGGCTAGATGGTTATGTATTGATGATAAAAATCATTGTTTAGTTTGATTTGCTGATCTTTTCCACTGCATAATCTCTGATTAAACAGGCAATGTAAAAATTTTGAATGATTCATTATAGTAGACCTGTGATTTTTCAGTGTAAGTTCCTTTGTTGTGACAATTAGAGTTTAAAAACCTCTATGGTACTGTACTGACTCACACAGATATCAAGAATCAGCATATAAACCTCAACAATGGTGACAATTAACAAATTATTCAGATAAACTTCTGAACATCACAAAACAAGCAATTAAAGTAATAACAAAAACAGCAAAAGTAAAAGCAAATAGTAAGAATATAGTAGACAATTCACCTGTATTATTTATTCATGATGCAATGCATGCTGGGAGCCAATGGATGAGTTTTGTACTATGCTAGTACCTAGCATGCATTGCAGCATGAATCATTTTTTAATGGTCACCATTGTTGAGATTCATATGCTGATTCTTGATGTTTGTATGAGTCTGAGTAATGCCATAGATGAAAACTGTCTCTAAAGTCTTTATCTGATTGCCACAACACTGCTGTCCCGTAAGCTGTAGAATCACAGTTTCGCTATAACCAAGAAAACGAATTATACATCAACCATATAATCAGAGACTAGACTCTGAATGAGAACAGTGAATCAGGGCGCTAAATGACAAATATCATCTATACTTATCCATCAACATCTGATTATATATTTTCTAGGCTTTTGGGCCATAATAAATGAGTTTTATAAACACTCAGTTACAACACCCAAAGC
This sequence comes from Elopichthys bambusa, assembly GCA_037101425.1. Taxonomy (NCBI): domain Eukaryota; kingdom Metazoa; phylum Chordata; class Actinopteri; order Cypriniformes; family Xenocyprididae; genus Elopichthys; species Elopichthys bambusa. The sequence goes on from CM074446.1 coordinate 22,475,928, forward strand.
TAATATAGAAAAGTCAAGGGTCAAGAGCCCAAATAAAGCAACCGCTTTAAGTATCAGAATATACTTTTGACTTGACCCAGTTAGCAACCATCTAAAAACATCCCCCAGAAATCATTGTGGCAATGTAATAATCTAGTTCGTCAGGTGTCGTGTATATCCATTCCTGTGGTATAACATCATATTAGCAGCAGATAAAAGGAAGTGAGGTACAATTTTACTGCACTTTCTAGTGACAAGATGACGCAATTATGATTTGTAGTCTTAACACTCAGCGGTCTGAGCTTAAAATAGGGCCTGCCTCACAGCGAGAAAACATCAACAGATTGTCACTTGCTTCCTGTTTGACAGTTTCCCATCCCTTATCTTCCCAAAGCTGTCTACATTCATTGTGTTGATAAATGCGACTGTGGCCCAGATAGAGCTTTTGTGTGACCATTTTGCCCCTGTAATGCTTATAAACAACAAAAGTCCCAAGCCCAAAAATATCTCAATAACAATATGAAAAATGCATGCATGCATGTTCACAAGAATATTTAGTCACAGAACATAGATAGATAGTATTTTCTTGTAAAACACACTCCAATAATCTGTTTTATTTACTTTTTTTTTTTTTTTTTTACACTGACTAGATTTTCTTCATGTTTTTAGGGGTCTGTTTTGCTTTGTTTTGCTGTTTGCAATTGACATCCTCTCTTTGGATCACATGGGGGGAACTTCTTTCAGGTTTCCGTTCTTCTGTTTCCCGGACAACTGAGGAAGGATGCCACACATATCCTCTGCAGATGCTTCCAGCTTCCTTTACTCCCCTTCAGCCCAGTGTGTGTGTGTATGTGTGTGTGTGTGTGTGTGTGATTGGCAATTGCAGAATAAAAGAAACACCCACTTCCTGTCATCAATGCATAAACAATGTCTACAACACAAAAGCAACCTTGTGCATTTTCCCATACCTGTGTGTTCTTTATAATAGGCCTGTGGTAATTCATGTAATCAAATTAATTATGTAGAGCTAGTCGTGATATCAGTTTGTAGCCCACCTGAAATTCACCATAACTTCTGCAGATTTTCTAATGGGTTTATAGAATAGCAAAATAAACTGGGTCTGAGGTTAATATAAAATGAATAGAATTCTGTGCTCCAATAATTCCTTGTTTTTGATGTATGCTCACCAAGGCTGCATTTATTTACAGTAAAACAGTAATACTATAAAATATTATTACAATTAAAAAAAAATGTTTTTGTATATTTTAAAATTTTGTATAATTTATTCCTGTGATGGCAGAGCTGAATATGCAGCATACTCAGTGTCACATGATCTTTCATACATCAATTTAATTTACTCATTTGCTGCTCAAGAAACATTTCTTATTATTATCAATGTTAAACACAGTTGTGCTGCTTAATATTTTTGTGAAAACTGTAATACATTCATTTTTCAGGATTCTTTGACGAATAAAAATTTCAAAAGAACAGCATTATTTGAAAGATAAATCTTTTACAACATTGTCTTTAACAGTCACGTTTGACCAATTTAATGCATCCTTGTTGAATAAAAGTATAGGCCTATTAATTTCTTTAAAAAAAAAAAATTAAAAAAAACGTACTGACCCAAACTTTTGAACTGTAGTGTATGCCTCTCTGGGTATAAGGTGGCCCTCCCACAAAACTTGTCCTGGACCCTGTGAATTTTAGCGACAGCTGTGATGAAGCAAGAATAGATGAGACTTAAAGGGTTAGTTCACCCAAAAATGAAAAATCTGTCATTAATTACTCACCCTCATGTAAAAAAAAAAAAACAACAAAAAAAAACTTTTCAACAATATCTAGTGATGGCCGATTTAAAAACACTGCTTCGGAGCTTTACGAATCAAATCAGTGAGTTGGAGCGCAAAAGTCACATGATTTCATCAGTTTAGCCATTTGATAGGAGATCCGAATCACTAATTCGAAACTAAAGATTTGTAAAGCTCAGAAGCAGTGTTTTGAAATTGGCCATCACGAGATATTGTTGAAAAGTCATTATTTTGGGGGGGTTTTGGCACACAAAAAGTGTTCTCGTCGCTTTATAATATTAAAGTAGAACCACTGTAGTCACATGACCTGTTTTAAATATGTTTTAGTACCTTTATGGATCTTGAGAGGTTCAGTGGCTTTGTTCTCAATAGTGGGCTCACTGAGCCATCGGATTTCTTCAAAAATATCTTAATTTGCGTTCCGAACATAAGCGAAGGTCTTATGGGTGTAGAACGACATGAGGGTGAGTAATTAATGACATTATTTTCATTTTTTGGTGACCCTTTAAAGAAGTTGAGAGAGAGTGAAAGACTGTTGAGGATTACCGGGTTTCTCATCTGTTTCACTGGAACATCAGAGAGAATGTGGGTTGGTGAATCTCCCTGTTGTATCCATAGAGATCAGATCCCTGATAAAGCCCAAGTTTACAAAGCTGACCTGCAGTCTCCAGTGTCCACGCTGCTACTCTCAGCCAGTCCTTTATGAATCACACTACTGCAGGCTATAGCTGGGAAATTCATATCTTGATGAACTGTGAGACTATGTACTCGGCCAGTGTAGGTGTAGGAATGCCTGTTTGTACATGGTGTGCCAGCCAGTTTAAATAATTTTAATGCTGTGAGAGTTGGAAATGTATCTCCAGATATCTCATTTAAGGCAATGTTAATTCAAGGTATGCCTGTTTAAAGGAACAGTTTACTCTAAACCTGTGTTTCCTTCACCTGTGAAACAAAAAAACAAAAAAATATTTTGAAGAATGTTTAAACTTTGTCCATAAATTGAAGTCATTGGGGTCCAATGTTGTTTTGTAAGTAATTAATACATTAAAATACATTGCAGGTACACAGTCATACAACAAAAATAGCTATACATACAGGGCTTGACATTAACACCCGTCAACCCACCAAATGGGCGTGGATTTTAGCAGTGGCGTGTAACGCAGTCACTCCTACTAGCCACTTTGGCGGGTTGAATTTTATATATAATAGGATATACATTTTCCAGTTGTAGTCTTTTAAAAATGCATCTGAAATAATAAACTATATAAATACTCACTTTCCGCAGAATAGATACACGATACCAGCTGTGCTTTCTCGCTCTCTCATCTCTCCGTCAGCAAGTTGACACACAAACCCACTGCCCTTCACTCACTCATTTCATTTGCTCCGGATGAATATTATTGCTGTCACAGGGCTTGAATTTCAGCGTGGGATTGTGAGTATTGCACATAATTTTACTCATTTCCTCAGATTTTATGCTCACACCCAAAGTGTGTGCACATAAAGCCATCTCTCAGTACTAAATTGAGTTCTTTTTCACTGCTTATTGCGCTTAAACAGTCAAATACACACAAAATAATGCCAAAATGCTGGTCTTGGCGAGTATTCATGTAAACACGGTCAGTTATGTTTTGAGTGAACGTAAACAGTTGAGAAAGAAAACATATGTGTAAATTGTGGCCAGTGAAAATGCTGAGGTTAGTAACTTTTGAGAAACCACTAATCACAGTGGCTGGTAAGCAAAACTACCCATTTAAATCTTTTTGAGATTATAAGTTCAAATGAAGAAGAATGAACTTGCTACTGAAGTTCAAAAACATTTCTAAAGATCAGCCATCTGTGTTCCTGGTGTGACCTCACATATGTGGGAATGTCCTGAGAAAGCACCATGGAGGAAAGTGTGACTTACATGAAACTGTGCGCACATTGGTTAGTCATCATCACTTTCCGAGCGCAAACGGGGAAGCCGTTAATGCACTGATGTCATATTTTCATGCAAGCTTGTTGTCTTGCATATATTTACTGGCTTGTGTTGAAAAGAGAAGAAAACATGAGAGGTTTATGATAAAAGTTTAATAACCACCGAAGAGCAGTTGCTCTTCTCTTTGATCAGCAGTTCTGCAGTTAAGCTGATACCCAAAATGGGAAATGAAAATGACTGTTGCACTCATGCCACAATCTATGTTATCACAGGTATGTTCTCACAAGCAAAGCAATGAATGACTGTTCTGACAAGCCAGTACTAATGGAATGCAACTTAACTTGATTAAGAGTATTTTGCAATCTATCACGAGTTTACTGTAACCTCAACAACATCTACATTCCTGCTGTACATGTCAAACAGAGCAGAAAGAGTTTACGGGATGCCTCTGTCAAATAGAAAATGAATAGAATCACGATTATCTGAACAATGAAAAACATTCATGCTAGTTTCTGTCCACATAGCTGATACTTAAATCACGGTACCACTGCATTGTTTCAATCCCATTAGTGTATTTTATAAAGCTGCTTAGTATATTGAGTGCAGAATATGCTTATAATAGAAGACTTTTGCAATGTGCACACATCTGTTTTAATATATGACCTGTTAAAAATTAATCTTGCAATATTTGTTTATTTATTTTTACAATTGCACTAAATGTAGCTTACTTAGATTGGCTGGTATGAAAGCAAACACATGAATAATGTCATCATGTCTCAATGTATTTCAATGTGGGGTCGAACAATAGGTGAGGTCATCCCTTCAAGGCAATGTTCTGAGTGTATTGGGAAAAGAGGGTCAGGCCACGGTGGGACCTCCTGACCATCCAGCATGACCGGCTGCTTCTGCAAACAATGATGTGAAATGGGAAAAGGAAAACAGGATCCAGAGTTTGGGAACTCCCTTTGCCTGCAATTATAACACGGTTATCTGAGTTAGAGGTCTTTGGTGGGAAAAAACAATGACACCAGATCACAGCAAGTCATCAGCAGTGTTTATCACAGGTTTATCCCAGCACAATACACACAGATTATTTTGTTTATAAAGTTTATAGATCACACATTATATATTTGTGATCTGTAAAATTCACATATTCACGTAAGAGATGTTTACATATAGTCCACAAGACAAAAATAATAACTTTATGTTGTTACCCTTGTTTGTCCATAGCAGTTAAACTGAGGTTTTTGTTTAGTTTGCACTTAGGATACAGTTACATGACAATTTACTAAAAACTGAAAAGTTTTTCTTTTGCGTTTTTCACGTACAGAGGACAACATTATCAAATTGATCCCCATTCACATGGATCCATGAAAATGACTAAAAACGCTGTGGGAGTTATGCGCAGCAAACTTCCATATTCTGTAAAACAGGTCGCATCGCTTCCGGTTCAAGTCTTTTGTATGTTCTTCCTTGAATATAGAGCTGTTTTACTCAAGATGCCTTCAAAGGAGCTACCAAAGATGAGCATAATCAATGTCCATCGCATGTGCGGTTTGATATCTAAAAGTTTTTTATTTTTCTTCTTCTCAGTAACATTTAGATATATAAATAAAATAAAATGCGACTAAATAAAAAGAACTAGCTAGGTTAGCTGATTGCCTTAAATGTCCATATCGCCATACTTCAGTTCGTACTCCTAATAACGCTTTCTCCGGCAAGTGAATGCGATGAGACCTGTTTTCCTGTTTGTTCATATGACATTCGGCATAAAAAACACTATGCACCTAAAGACTGAACATGTAATACGTATGCGGATGACAGCACCATTTTCACAAATTTGCATTTTTGTAGTTTACATGGAGACAATAATGCTATCATTTTTATTTTTTATTTTTTTAAATGCACTTTGAAACCCGTTTCAGTAAAGGCTGATTTATACTTCTGCGTCGGACCTACGCCGTTTATACGCCGTGAATATGTGAAACATCTACGATGTTTATGTGCTTGTCACAAATTTAAAGAACAAAAAATTCACAGTGTCCAATAACCTTCAAAGGGCATAATTACCAATATAATTGTTGTTATATATAAAAAAAAGTACAAACAAATACTATAGAGATACAAATTAAATAAACTCGTTTTTTAGATAGAGTAGATTTATTTACCATGTATCCATTTATTTAACATACAGGTGCTGGTCATATAATTAGAATATCATCAAAAAGTTTTATTTCACTAATTCCATTCAAAAAGTGAAACTTATTTCTTTTAATTTTGATGATTATAACTGACAACTAAGGAAAATTCAGTATCTCAGAAAATTAGAATATTACTTATGACCAATACAAAGAAAGGATTTTTAGAAATCTTGGCCAACTGAAAAGTATGAGCATGTACAGCACTCAATGCTTAGTTGGGGCTCCTTTTGATACCGATACACAGACTGACTATTGACACCTTGCACAAGGAGGGCAAGACACAAAAGGTCATTGCAAAAGAGGCTGGCTGTTCACAGAGCTCTGTGTCCAAGCACATTAATAGAGAGGCAAAGGGAAGTAAAATATGTGGTAGAAAAAAGTGTACAAGCAATAGGGATAACCGCACCCTAGAGAGGATTGTGAAACTAAACCCATTCAAAAATGTGGGGGAGATTCACAAAGAGTTAACTGCAGCTGGAGTCAGTGCTTCAAGAACCACTACGCACAGATGTATGCAAGACATGGGTTTCAGCTGTCGCATTCCTTGTGTCAAGCCACTCTTGAACAACAGACAGAGTCTCGCCTGGGCTAAAGACAAAAAGGACTGGACTGCTGCTGAGTGGTCCAAAGTTATGTTTTCTGATGAAAGTAAATTTTGCATTTCCTTTGAAAATCAGGGTCCCAGAGTCTGGAGGAAGAGAGGAGAGGCACACATTCCACGTTGCTTGAGGTCCAGTGTAAAGTTTCCACAGTCAGTGATGGTTTGGGTTGCCATGTCATCTGCTGGTGTTGGTCCACTGTGTTTTTTTGAGGTCCAAGGTCAATGCAGCCGTATACCAGGAAGTTTTAGAGCACTTCATGCTTCCTGCTGCTGACCAACTTTATGGAGATGGAGATTTCATTTTCCAACAGGACTTGGCACCTGTACCTGGTTTAAGGACCATGGTATCCCTGTTCTTAATTGGTCAGCAAACTCGCCTGACTTGAACCCCATAGAAAATCTATGGGGTATTGTGAAGAGGAATGCGATATGCCAGACCCAACAATGCAGAAGAGCTGAAGGCCACTATCAACCACAACCTGGGCTCTTATAACACCAGAACAGTGCCACAGACTGATCGACTCCATGCCATGCCGCATTGCTGCAGTAATTCAGGCAAAAGGAGCCCCAACTAAGTATTGAGTGCTGTACATGCTCATACTTTTCAGTTGGCCAAGATTTCTAAAAATCCTTTCTTTGTATTGGTCATAAGAAATATTCTAATTTTCTGAGATACTGAATTGGGGATTTTCCTTAGCTGTCAGTTATAATCATCAAAATTAAAAGAAATAATCATTTGAAATATATCAGTCTGTGATTAATGGATGAATATAATATACAAGTTTCACTTTTTGAATGGAATTAGTGAAATAAATCAACTTTTTGATGATATTCTAATTATATGACCAGCACCTGTATTTTGTTGTTTTACAAATATAGGTTATGGTCCCTTTAAGATCGAACCCATGGATACGGACACATATCCTGTTTTCACCCAAATGTTTACGTCCACTTAAGCCATAACCGACTGTATTTACGTGAGATACTCCACGCGGTGGACATTGTGACAACTATGTGTGCATTTGACCATTCAGGCGCAAGGAGAACTGATCGCGCGCTGTCTGAGAGAACTGGGATCGCGCGCAAGAAAGAGAGAGTGAGAGCGCGCGAGAGGGAGCACTTCTGGTCTGTCATTCAGTGCGATTCCGCCTATCCCGCCTTCACTAATCAATATCTAATTGTGATCAGTTTGGCATGTTTTGCCTCTTTCTGCATGACACCCCTGAGGCTGACATTGTTTCTGCTGCTGCCGCCGGTGTCTTTGTGCACAGAAAATTCTGTCAGTTCCGTCACCTGAGGTATCGGGTATGAGTACAAGTACATGAGCTTGTTATCGGCCCGATACCGGTACTGCATCCCTAATATATATATATACATATATATATATATATATATATATATATATATATATACATATATATATACATATATATATATATATATATATATATATACATATATATATATATATATATATATATATATACATATATATATATATATATATATATATATATACAGCTTACTTCTGTTCTTTGACAGTTTTCCAGCATCTCTCCACCACCCCATCTCCTCACTTCTAACAGAAAGACTAGAGAGGCAAGAGAACGTTTGAATAAGATTTATTCAGTTAGTATTCAAATTAACATAAAGGTGAAATGATAAAGTTCTTTGGCTTAGGCCCTGTCCATATTCCAAATCCAAAGAACCTGCGCTAGAGCTCCCATTTCTAACTATTCCTATCCCAACCTCTGGGTTTGGGCCAAATATAAGTGTGAACTCGTGAATAATGATGTGCAAGGATAAATCATTTACAATACATACTGCAATCTTTTTAAAAAAAAATGTCGATCTTAATTTGATCGTGATGACATTAATTATGGTTCAAGTTACAAAGCACAAGATATGTAAAGATATGTAGATCAGAAAACAGAGATGAAAACAATACAACTCTCTTTCTACTACATTAACCTTCAAGTTAGAGTGCTGAATGATGCATGACGATGTGTAGTTCACACGTGTTCCTCATTGGCACCTCCTTCTCACACTGGCACTTCTCTCTCACATACAAAGATCTAAGTGCAATTCAGCTCTGACTCAGTAACACTGAGCTAAACTTTTTCTCCCTCTGTCTGTTTTGGCCTGCACACTGTGGTAAAAAAACACAAACCAAGCAAGTTATACTTGAGGTTAATCTCACAAAGAAGTTCTCTTGTGGTACTTTGATACAATGATGCTGTCAGACACTAATACCATGGTACTTTGACATATACCATGATATTGAATGATTACTGTATACATATGCCAGAATTTACTCGCAAAGGTAATTCAAAGAATACCGTATCTCATCATATTGAAATGTATCATAATGATACAAAATATCATGCTAACAATGCCTAAAAATGTGTTTTTGCAATTTAGAAATTGCATTGAATTGCAAATATTTTTTTCAAGATTTTTGCTTCTCTTCAGTACACAAATAAGTGATGAATAACAAGAGAGTGAATGTGAACTTGAACTTAAAGCTGTTTAAATAGCAGTAGAGCAAAACAGGAACCAGCTGCAGTAATGCATATGGGAGGAAGACAATGTTATTATTGAAAAAATCTGTCCGTCATCTGTCAACAAGGCAAAAAGAAACATAAGACTCTTATGTAAGATTTCAGCAAGGCTTTGTTTGTATAAACACTTGTATCTATGAAGTAATTACCAACAAACTAGGAACAAATCACCAGCATTAGCCGACCCACATCAGTTGTCCTCATAGTCTCTGAAAAGTGCATGGCCGATTAAAAAACAAAGCATGCCATCATGGTCCTACCAACACAATAATATTATCCAGAAACTGATGCATCAAGCACTATACTGCTTGAACACTGATTTCTAATCTCAGAACATTTTGTTCCCTGGACTTAATACTCAGTACTTGAGACACAGCATCAGCTGGTTGGTTCTGAAGAACATTCAGGATACAGATAGTCTCTCTCTTGTGTCTCTGGGCTCAGATTTTTTCTCCTTCTTGTGAAAACACCACATTTGTATTCAAGTGAAGCATTCTTTGGAAGAACACAACATAAAGGAGTAATTTTCGTTGCAGGCCAGTGATTAATGGATCTGTATGAAAGGTCCAATCTGATATGCTATAATTAAAGAAGCAGAGAGTGCAAATGGCTCACATCAGGTTGTTATCCAAGAAGTAATGTAGTTCAAATACATAAATATATATGCATGTGTGTGCACATTTAATTTTACGATTGCAATTTTATTTCTCATAATCGTGACTATCTCACAGTATGACTCTTGTGCAACTGTTTATTTCCCAGTTGTGACTTCCTTGCAATTGTGAAATTATTTTAAACTTTACATACGTGAAATAATTATTCCATTGTCGATTGCTCATAATGATAATGTGCAAAGGCTGTTTCTTAAAAATGTTTGACAGATTTGAACTCAATCACAGTATATTTAAAAGTCCATGAAATGGAATGCTGAATATTACTTAAAGCTGCAGTCCATGTCTTTTTTTGGTTAAAAATGATCCAAAATCAATTTTTGAGCAAGTACATAACCAGCCAGTGTTCCAAACTATCTCCTTACCTTAGCCCGATTCACAACGGTAAGCTTGTAATAATTTTTTCTAATTCGAGTGGTACTGGTGGGTTTCCGCGGGAAATTCGAGCATGCCTCTGCTTGTCTTTGCGTCATTACTTTACATCTGTTTACATAAAGAAGGAGCCCCAGCTAGTAGGCTATATGGCATGTGAGGATGCTGCAGGTGACAGATCATTTATAGCCTTTTCTCACAGCAGCTGGAATAATTAAATTTATCATTTTGATGGTGGATTGTATGACAAATTAAAGTTAGAGATTAGATTGTACAGAAATTAAAATCTACAGGTAATGCTAATGGACACTAAATACACGTAGTCACATTAACATTAAGAATTTGAGTATAACAATAATAATAATTTGCAGTGTTTGATGTGATATGAGCTAAGTAATCGTTAAATGTAATCACTATTAACAACGCAATTTATTGTAATGGTTTTTTTTTTTTTTTTCTCAGCTGGTCAGAACAAAAGTGGCCGATTTGTTACTTGTTCAGATGACATTTTCCTGTGAAAATTCTTATTTTGGTCATACTTCCAAGACTACAATCTGTGATTCTGAAGTACAGTATCCACACCGGTGCGGTGACTGACAGCAAACATTAGATTCATCAGCGCTGAATTACGGAGCCCCGGACATGACATACAGGAAAAAAATAGTAGGCTAAATCATGATCACGATTTACTAATTCATTCCCTCGATTTACTAAAATGTGTGCACAATTTACTATTTCGTTCCATGAGCATGATTTATAAATCGAGAGAACGAAATAGTAAATCGTGCGCATGATTTAATTTTTTTCTTGCATGTCATGTGCGGGGCTCCGTACTGAGGAGCAGGTTTCAAACAGAGATGGCGATAAAGAGGCAAAACTTACGACTACAGCTTTAATTTTTCACATACTGTATAGTGCATTTTACAAGTTCCACATGTTCAATCTGCACCTTGAAATACACAGACTTCTCACACTCCAGACTACAAATAATGAAAGTTACAAATATATAATTTAGGTATTAAAAGGGCAAAATATATATCATATATTAAAAACCTGCACAATACTGTTGTAAGAGTGAAGGATAAAAACCTCTATATGTGACATATGAATAGTTTTTTACTGAGAAAAATAGAGATATTATATAAATAATAAAGGTGTGGTTGTGGTGGTATTATCTCAGAAGTAAAGTAGCTCATTTCTGTTATGATTGACAGGATTAGGTATAAGCTTTTCCCAACCATTAATTTAACTATTAAATGTAAAAATAATAATTTTGAGCATGAGCATTAATCAATCAGATAGCGAGACACATATTTTACCAGCTAGGTCAAGTGAGATAAATTACTTGTATTTCATTATTCTTTTCCCAGATAAACACTTCTCAAATCATCTGGTCCTCAATATGTAAATATTTCCCAATAGATTTACTTGCTTATCCACATAATGGACTACACGGGAATAATTAATGCCTGGGAATCTGTGTTCAAAGGAGTCATTAATATGGAACATACTTCAAAAAGTTGAAGAGCAGGCCTCTAATGTCTTCTTCATCTCAAACTGACAGACACAAACAAACCTCCCCATATTTAACGTGATTCTTCTTGTCTCTTATATAACAGACTGCAGCCAGGTTACAGACTTTGTGTTCTTATGTAAGGGTGGAAGGAAGGGGGAGACGATTGGAAAGGACTGCACAGACCTGTCCCTGCACCCTTTCCTTTCAAGTTTGATTATGAATTTAATGAGGACTAAGACAAAGAACATAATTGCTATGAGTGCAGGAAAAATGTGTTCAATTTGGAGGAACACCTGAAGACACTTTTTAGTGCATGTCTGTGTCTGAAGTATCATTAGCAGTAATCTTGTTCTTGTTCTTCATGAAAGTACATTTTCTTATTTTGACCTACAAAAATGATTTGAAACAAAACTGATATGTTACTATTATAGGAACAGTTCACTCAAAAAAATTAAAAATCATTTGTTTACTCTCATGTCTCATGTTTCTTGTCTTCCCTGGAACATAAAAGAGATATTTTGAAAAAGTTTCACTTTCCAGCTCCTTTCAATTTATGAATTGGAACTGCAATTAAACTGGCCATATCCTATTGAAAGTTCAATTGGATACGAATCAGAATGAAAGGAAGAGGAATTTAGGGCGAATTCCAATCTGAAGTGCTTTACAATGAATTACAAAGACTCTGAGTCACATGACCATAAACGATACAATTAGGGAAGTGATTTGGGCTGCGTGCCAGTTTAATTTTTTATGCCCTTCCCTCGCTAACTTCACTCAGTCTCATTGACTCGGATGTACGTCATTGCTTATGTTGCACAAGTGCCCACTACTGGCGGAACCTTTGCAATGGGCTGTACTGGAACGTCCTAAGCCCTTGATCACTTGGAATCCGCTATGGAGTTTATTTTTTTAATTAATTTTTTTCCCTTACGAAATTGTTTAATAAAGCATTCTATATGTATATATGTGTGTTTCTTTGTTTTAAATAAAAAAAATGTAAAAAATGAATATATCATAGAGTTGTTTGTGGTGGGGTAAATTAAACGTGATATGCAGTGACGTCACAATCGTGTTGCATTGTGGTATATGGAGCTGCCTGAAGTATACATAAGAAGCAGACTTGCTTCCTCGGTCAAAATCAAGGGAGCGAGGGTCTGTCCATATAAACTTCACTTGTCCACTTCACGAAGTGGAACGTGCTTCAAAATGGAGGCAAGGATTCCTCCAAGGGGAAGTGCTTAGGGAAGTTTGTGAGTGCTTGTCTAAAACTGGAGTGGAACACAATCTTAGTTCACTTTCCTTTGGAAAAGAAATTTTTTTAAAAAAACAATATTTTCCCGAAATGCCATTTGGAATTCACCCTTAATTAACTGTAATTTAACGAATTTTAATACAAGAAATGCATTTTGGGAAATTGAGTGTTTTTCCAACTTCGTCCATAAAGTTTATAAACTATATACAACATTTCAAACATTTCTCCACCCTCCCCTGCCCCGTTCAGCTTTTCGCACTGTAGGCTACTTTTGGGTTTGAACAGCATCACAATCACTGTGGCTGATGTTTACCGCAGTCACTTGGTAGCATCTCAGGATGAGAAGATTCAAGACTGTTTTATTTATGTTTTTATCACTATTTATTAGATTTACCACATCAATGTGCCATGTAATCATTATTTTTGGAATTTCAATGACAAGCAGCAATGAGAAAGGCATTATACTACAACAGCATGCAAATTATATTTTACCAATTGCAGATCACTTTCAGATTGCTTTCAAACCTCGTGACTCGTATCCCAGACCTACATTTCAAGCAGACCTGATATGGTGTGATGCGTAGAACACCAACCAAACCTGAACTCTGATGACAAATGGACTAAGGGCAGTGTGAAAGCATCATAATTTACATCAATTTGCATACTGAGCTGTGATTGGTCTCATCTTGTGTATATTCAGCCATTTATAGCTGCATTAGTGTCAAGACAATGCTCTGATGCAAAATCATCTACGCAGAACCACAGTCTAAAATATAAACTTTTATTAAACTTTAATGCTATTCTTTTGCTGCCTGACAAGCACTGGATTTGTATTTCCTTCAGGAAATTCAAATCAACTTGATCCTCCCCGTATTTGTCAGTGTGGCAGAGCACAAGGAACAAACAGTCCAGTCCTCATTTTCTTAACTTCCTGTGTGACAGTTTACTTCCTTTCATGTCTTGATTAAAGTGAGAATCTTAATGTCATAACACCTGCGAGCGTTACATCAATACAAAGCTATTTTCTGTCTCTAGAGTAAGACAGAAGTGCCTGAAAATGTATTCTAATTATGTCTCTATGTTCCCTCTGTGACTTTCTCAGTCGCTTAAAATTGCTGGTTGCCGTGGAGCCTGCCGTCATTGTGATGTGGTGGATGACTGCAGGAGAAGAGCACTGAATCAGTATTAGTGAGGATGACTAACCCGGAAAAAAAAAAATCACAGCTGTGTAAAAAAATGCTCAGAGAGATCTGGTCTTCTCACGCGATTACATTAGTATTCTGCTCATCCACTCACCGTCTGATCCTGAGACCTATACGTAAATCCTCTCCTCTCTCATTCCTCCTCCTCATCTCGCTTTCCTGTTTGAACCAGAGAAGCTAGAATAATTTTCAATATAATTTATATATACACACATACACACACACACATATATTTACAAACTTTTATGTTAGATGCAATTAATAGTGATTAACCGATTTGAGCATACTTTAATATAATATAATATAATATTTACAACTAAATTCAGAACAAAAAAATAAGCTATTTAAAAATACAAAAAAATATATAGAGGCAGGCAGCAATTAACAGGGTTCAAACGCTTTATGGCACATCCGTAAAAAGGTATTATGTTTTATATAGCAAGCCTGTAACCATCCAGATCATAGATGGAAAAGACCATTTACAGCCAAAACAGGCAGTTTACTAAGGAAATATATGTTCTGAAACTTTTTTCTCAGTTATCGAGGTTGAACCAAAAACCTAGGACTAGTTCGCGAAAGTAGGTTTTTGAAATAATCTTCAGTATTTAACGAACAATTCAATTGACAGTGCTGGTTCTAGAGGCAAAGTTGCTCAGAATGAGGAGCATGTATGAAAAATGGAGGGATATACACGCCTTTACGTACGTGAAAAATGCGAAGGCGCCCCCAGTGGCGTTTTCTTTCAAATTTTTCACAGCCTCTAGGGCTGTGTCCAGTGAGTTTCGTTCCAATCGGCCTCTATTAACCTTGTCTGACAGCCACTCCAACTTCATTGGCCAATGGCGGCCATGTTTTTCAAGATACGCGAATGTCATTCGTTGACAACCGCGGCACTTTGGACAAAGACACCACATTCCAGTTTTCAAGTCAGTTGGACTGACTGTTGCATAGCTATAGTCGTTTTTGTTTTTTTATAGCACCACCAAGTGGCCAGTTGCTGCGTTCTTTTCCACGCGACCACAGACTGAGCCCATACATAGGTGTACCAAGTTTGGTGAAGTTATCTCATTCCGTTAAACAGGGATAGCCACTTTAGTAAAAGAGGCCACTCCCACATTTTGTTGTCCCGTCATGTACGTGAACTAGCTCCATAAAGTTTGGGCTAGGAGGTTTTATTCATGCCTGAATAATTAACAGGCTCTCTGGGATTTTGAGCTAGACACGAATCAAGAAACAGGCTTCATTATGATGAAAATGCTTCTCTGCTTTTATCTGGCAATTCGGCCAGCAGCTCTACCTGAGACCTAGTCCAAACAATGCCAAGTCCAGCGGGACTTCTGGTTCAGACAGTATACAGACTCACAATGGCAGAGCAATAAATTGAACATGTTTATTCTTGTTGAACAAGTACACACAAACACATACTCCCCATGCTCTCCTTAGCAGCGCAATTATCTGTCTTTCCAGAACCCTTTGAAGAACTGCAACATTTTATCTTTAAAAACCCATGAACTCAAAGGGGTTGCATCATGTTGGTAACTTCAAAAGCAGCCCGGCTTTGCATAGTACGTGGAATAATGTGTATAAGAATTATGTTCTGACATGAGTAGCCTGTTTTTGCTTATCGGTTTTTTGCTTAAAAGAACTGTTAGAAAGTATGTTCATCTTTGTGAAAGACAGGGAGAGGATAAAGGCCAGAACGATAGAGAGAGTGATCGTGAGTCCTATTGTAGCGCAGGAAAGCTGAACAGCACAGTGTGCTTTTGAGTGGATGTTGGTTGTTCTGATGAGTCACCAGAAGAGAGAGAGGGAGAAAGCACCACCCCCAGTCGACTCTCTTCCTGTTAGACGCACAGAAGGAAAATATCCTAGCCAACCCACACAAACAGGAAAATCGGAAGTCGATTGATAATGAGTGAGTGGGGCAGCATATATACCTGGATCAACAGACAATAACAAGAAAGTCCTTTTATCCACAAATTGCTGCTAGAATATTCTTGTATATTTAATTGAATCGCTTGCTGCTGTGAGTATAGCATGTATTCAGTGACACAGAATAGGCAAACCACGAAATGTTCTCAATTAATGAAGCCCACGTAGGGACTATGGATGCCTGTTACCGCCTCAGAGTAGATAAAAAAAGAAGAAAAAAGGTCACAATGGGGGATGGATATAAAGTTGCAATTATAAGACACAAGTCACAACTGGAAGATATAAAGTAATATAAAAAGAATTAATGCCAAGAACGATAACTACATTAGCGTCCACACCAATGGATGATAACATTCTGTTTATTAAAAGTAGTTATGTCATCTTGCTCTCTAAATGCTTGAATTCGTTAAGGTTGGATGGATTCTGATTGGATGTCAATGTTTTTATTGTTGATCAGCTGGAAAAAACATACTGAAAGTGATTCCAACGATATTGTTCTTCTGTGTCGTTATCGTTATAGCTGTGGTGTGAACTTCCCTATTCTCTATTAGAACTTTATTAAAACTTTATAGTTCTAATGCATAGCATTTCTGAGCCACAGGTTCATTTAAAAATATTGGCTTTTCAAGGGATCTTTGATTATGATTTCACTTTTTTAACTTTAGTTAGGGTGTAATGTTGCTGTCTGAGCATAAACAACATCTGCAAAGTTCGGACGCTCAAAGTTCAATGCAAACGGAGACTTTTTAAGGACTACAACAAATGGCTGATAGGGACTACAACGAGCTTCTTCCCGGGCTGGTGACATCACAAACCCCAACATTTACATAAACCCTGTCCCCGGGAACATGTAACAAAGAGGGTGAGGCCATTTTGGGCTGCTTTAGAGAAAAGGAAGAGTTGTTGTAGTACAGTGGTATTACCATGCCGTCATTTTACGTTGAAATGCTTCACAAACGAGGGTCAATTCAATTCTGAATTTGCACAAAAGATTAACATGACGGCACATGCTAGTCGATGAGTTGAATCAACTCCACAGCAACTACATAAATGTATCCACTAACCATTAAGAAACATCCAGTTGCATTCTAAAAGTTGTAACTTCTTCCTGAGTCTCTCCATCAGTGTCTGACTCCGGTTTGAACAACGTAAGGCTGAGCACCATTATCGACAATCGTCATTTTGGCTGCGTAAAATTCTCCAGCTTGGTTGTTGTTGAGCAACCAAAGTGCAAGCTGTTAAAGCTCCGCCCTCTTCTGAAAAACAGGGCTGGGAGCAGCAGCTCATTTGCATTTAAAGGGACGGCGTGTTTTTGTTCACACCCAAATAGGGGCAAATTTGACAAGCTATAATAAATGATCTGAGACTTATATTACTCTGGAGACACCAGAGACTTATATTACATCTTATAAAAGGGGCATTATAATTCCCCTTTAAAATGGGTGGTTATTAGCAACTTTCAAAAAACAAGAAACAAAGTAGCTTAAAGTCTAACATATATGTTTAAGATATGACCATATGTTATTTGTGTTGTAGATTTAAGTAATGTTAACCACAGATTGTATTTTATTCATCCAAAACTGCTATATATACTACATTTGAAATTCCTTAAGGAGCCAATAGCAAACAATCGGTTTGGCCAACAAAATGACAGATCTGTTAACTATTTTTACATCAGCCTAATTAAAAATGTGACTCCATGGCCATGCCATAATCACAGCCACAATGTTGTTGCTAACTGGTTGCAAAGTTTTCTGTATTGTTTTAAGCACATTGCTATACAGTTGCTATAGGGACTTCTGGGTCATTGCTAAGGTTGTTTTTGGTTGTTGCTATGTGGTTAATTATCCATCCTCAAATCTCTATAATATGTTATCTACTCAAGACTCTTTTCCTTCAATGTAAGACTATGGGATTTTCCCCCCATATTTTATCATTTAAAAGTCATAAATCTGATGGCTTATAAAAGTAGTATGATTTGAGGTATCATTTGTGGCTGCAGTACAAATGGATTAGGACAAGTTTCTAACTTTGATACTTACAGGGTTAGAGGTTTGTTTAGATCGCTAACCCTACATATGAGCAATAGTGATGCTTGCTTTAGCAATCACCACTAATACAGTAAAAAGCAAGAGATATAGTATATAATCCTGGTGACCACGCTGTGTAAATGAAAAAAAAAAGAAAAAAAGTTTACGTGTGCGTGTAGGGGAGGGGGACTGACGGTTACCGTGATTTTCCTAAGTAAGACATGTTCCTGGATCATCATTATTTTACTGATCCTAGAACAACCTTCCTGTCCCATTTAGTCCTAACCCTATTCTTACCCTAAAACCTGACCCTACCCATAATTTATCCCTAATATCAGAGGGAAATGATAGGTGAATAATATTGTAGAAGCACCTAACCCTGGTTGTAATCCTAAACTTGACATAAACTGTAAACTCGTCTCTCAAATCTGATTGGTTGATTGGAATGTTGTTCCAGGATCAAAAAGGATGAACATGTTGTACTTGGTGAAATCACGTTCACCGGGGATTGACTAATGTTAGGGTTTTTTTTTTACCTTATTTGAAAATACTAGACAGCTTGAAGACAGGAGCGTTGATTGCTGTTTGTGTGTGAGTGAACATGTGCTCGTCTGAAGTACTCTCACTCACTCTCTCTCTCTCTCTGCGTCATTTCTGACACCTGTTTCCTGCCCCTGCCACACTTCTGTATGACCCTTATCCACCCACTGCAAACCATAACAATCCACCGCTCTCCAGCACTCAGAGATCCTGCCGCCCTGCACTGCTGTGCTTCATGCTGGGACTCACTGACTCACGGTCTGCCGTGGGAGACACATCGGATTTCAGCTTCTGAGCTCATGGAAACGAAGAAAAAAACGTGCTTTAGCAGAATGAAAATGAGGTGTGATTATGGAGAAATTTACATAGTCAATCACGGCTTAATTAGAATCACACATAAAAGGAAATGTGTTCCTGAGAGGATTATTGCTGGCAGCTACTCCTCTCACACATGACTGGCACATTGCTACACTGGCATCAATGTGCTCATTTATTTGATTATTTATTTAATTCTGTTGTCATTTCATTCAAAAACACAGCTTATACCATTACAAAAAAATGAACAATGGAAAAAACATTTCCATATAATTTTTTTTACTACATTTATTGCACACCATACCCAGATTGTTTTTTTTGTTTTTTTTTCAAAAGAAAATGTGAGTGGCTCTTAGCACGTTGCTATGTTGTTGCTATGCAGTTACAAAGGTTTTCTGAGTGCTTTTTAACATGTCTCTGTGTAGTTCAGGGTGCTTTTTAGTGCATTTCTATGTGGTTTATAAGGTCATCAAAGTAGTTGTTAGCACATTGCTATGTGGTTGCAAAAATTTTTTTTTTTTTTTTTTTTTTTACATGTTGCCATGTGGCTGCTAGGGCGTTGCTATGCAGTTACAAAGATTTTTTTAACACGTTTCTGTGTAGTTCAGGGTGGTTTTAATGCATTTCTATTAGGGGTTGACCGATATGTGTTTTTCAGGGCCGATGCTGATACCGATTACTACAGATCAAGTAGACCGATAACCGATATTTTGAACCGATATATATGTCTGGTATAAAAATTAAAATTAATGTCAGAATTAAGAATAACAAGAGCTCTGACAGAAAATTTCTTTAAATGCTTTTAAACATATCTTTAATTCTGAGAACTGTTAATAATATTATTATTAAAAATATTAATAATAATCCAATATAAAATAACTACATATCCATAACTGTATAGATTAATCCTTAATAAAGATTTTCTTTTGTTGTTTGATTGCGACAGGCAATAGTAGACAGTAGCAGGTTTAAAGGCTGCTGTCTCTTTAAGACATAAAGGAATATACTGTTACACATGCTGTTCATATTCACTGAAGAATCGACTGTGCTTACGTGTATACTCGCCAGGACGGGCATTTTAACATAACTGTGTGTGTAACTGAACGTTTATGTGTAATAAATCGCGAAAAATAACTCAATCTGACATTTGTTGCAACCAGTTTGAGAGGCGGCTGTGTCCACTGGCTGAGAGCATGCTGACTAAGGACCGTCTCTTGAGAGCTCGCGAGTACTTTATGCCTTAAAATGGCTTGTATTTTTGAATTGGCATGACTTAAAATGACATGCAAGTGCCAATTCCGTCAACTGTCCGAAACGTGTGCTAATATTGCAGCGTACTGCTCGCTTGCAGAGCAAACTCAATGTGGATTCTATGGATGTGAAGCCATTTGCACATATTGAGAGAGAGGGAGACTCGGTACTGCTGAATCACTCAAACTGCTTGTGAAACTACGTCTCACAGAAAGTTTTAAAATAACTAAGCTGCTCTGATAATCTGTTTGGATTCAATCTACATGCTATAGTGCATAAATGTTTGCAGGTTTCCCCGTTTAATAATCACGAAACCTGCAGGAATGTGTAGAATTATACGCAATACCCGCGATCCCGCGCCGGAATTCAGGCCCTGATTATATTTAGGTGTTTTGCAACTTCAGTGTAGTGGATTGCGATTTATTGCAACGTCTGCTGCTGCCTTACATTTGAGAGACAACTGATTCGTGATCACTGAAGCAGCTCCAGTTAGCAAGTGCTTTCGGTGTGGGAGTGCAAAACTTTCCGTGCCTTCAGCCTTCCGCGCTGATTGGCCAGACTCGCGTCTCGCAACAAATCAGATGGGCGGTGGGCGGAGCTTGCTCTAGGCCACAGTGTGGTGCGTTCGGACAGAGGTGGCTGCATCAGAGCCAAATAGCGCATTTAAAAATTAAATTATTTTATCGGCAAATCGGTTTTGAAAATGACCGATACCGATAACCATAAAAATGCTTAATATAAGCGCCAATAATTGGCCAGGCCGATAATCGGTCGACCCCTAATTTCTATGTGGTTTATAAGGTGTTCAAAGTGGTTGTTAGCACATTGCTATATGGTTGCAAAAAATGTTTTAGTTTTTTTAATGTGTTGCTGAGTAGTTCAGGGTGGTTTTTTAAGTGTTTTTAACACGTTTCTATGTGGTTGCTAAGGCACTGCTAAGCGATTGCAAAAGTTTTTTGAGTGCTTTTTTAACACGTTGCTATGTAGTTACTAGGCGATTGCTATGCGGTTGCTGAGGGGGCTCTGAGTACACCACTCCACAACAAGCCACATGATTTGACACAAAGCACAAAGCAGTTACCGTTGTTTCACAGATGTATCAACGTTCCTTTGGTGAAAACTATGGATAACAAGGTTACGGCATTCTCATACACAAACACAACTGATAGGTTTGACCGCTCTTTTGTCAAAATGCCATTTTCTGAAAGGAACTGCAGCTCTTCATTGTAATGAGTGAACATTCTTTGGCTTCCTGAACTAGAATTGTCTTAGTTTTTTTTTTTTTTTTTATCAGCCGATCCAAACCGAACCATATATGCTAAGAGTGTAACATTGCTTGAGCCCTCCAAACCCAGGGAAGATAAATGTTTCATGAACTTGCTTACACAAAGCGTCTCACTATTTACATAAGGTTTATGAAATACATAAAGTTGCTGAACCTGCTCCCGGTGCTGTATGTTTTGTTTTTTACAGTTTCCAAGCACCTGGGCTGGCACACCAGAGTGCCATCCATAGAGTATTTCATAAGCACGGCTGTGAGAACATCAGTTTATTGAAAGATAAAGCCTCTGGCCACAGCGTCTGAGCTCGCAAACCAGATGTGACACACTGACATGGCACAACGGCTCCCGGGGTTTTTGCAGTGTTTCAGCTGCTGTTTGGGTTGTGTGTCATTTGATGGGGGCTTCAACATGTCTGTTCCTGACACATCCATCCCAGACCTTAATGAGGAAGATCCAGGATTCTATCTGCCTCCGTTAAAAGCTCAAGCAGACATGATCAATTTCTGCCCACAGACTAAGAGCTCTGTATGAATCACACATGCACACACACCCACCCCCTTTGCGTCAAGGTAAGAGCGATGTGCTATAATCAGTGATGCATAATAAGCATTTAATTTATCGAAGTCTAATTTTCTATTAATATTGGCCAGATTTCAGGTCATTCATGGGCAACAAAAGGTCACATCTTCAAACGCTTTACGAACCTGCCAGGGGCACTGTGTTGTCCACAAATCAGTGAGTGGGCTGAACATCATCTGTGCTCAATTATAGAGCATCAGCCCTGCAGATCGCCAACAGGAGATCTTTTCCTTCTACTTCTACTTGTAAAATTTGAGCTGTCAATGTGCCCTCAACCTACCTTTCAGTAATGAGAAACTTCCCCACAGGACAAAATGTGAAACCTAATAAGAAACAAAAGCAAAAGGTCAGTTAAATTGGGAGATCTGAATAACATTCGTTTCATGCACGTTGATAACAAATGCATACAAGACAAAATTATGAAACTAAATGAATGCCACACACACACACACACACTATTGTTCTTCCCTCCGACTGACAAACAAGGGATATCCACTAGGATGCATATCCAGGATTTTACAGAATAAATACACACCAATATTGTTAGTTCTGCTGTTGTTGACAGAAACAGTCCAAGTAGCATGTTTGTCTTGGGTGTATCCAAAGCTAAGAAGTGAGCTGCTGCACACAATTTTTCCAATATTTCAGTGAGAATTTTATCTAAGCTGGCATGTGTCATTGGGAATTTTCTAATGTAAACTAACACAGTTTGACAACAAGAGCAAAAGTATAGCTCAGAACTAAGATCAGTCCTGTGTAACCATTCAAAACTCTCAAAAACAACAAGTTTCACAATCCAAAACCGTTTGCGCTGCTATGAGCACAGACTCCCATATGCCGCGTGATTCCGTCCTATTTTTGTGGTATGCGATGGTTATTTTGTGGCAGCTTTTCTCCTGTGAGCAATCGCTGAACCTTCTCTGGTAATTAAATGGCAATCCTCTGAGATGTGTTCAGACCACTGGTGGCCTAAGGGGGATCGCTTTTCCCCAAAGCCCTGACAAAAACAGACACACATTAAACTCTGTTCACTGATAACATTTGAAATGGTATTTCTCTGAACTCAAATGGTTCAGAAAGTCAACATGCCTAAGGGATTTAGAAATCTCACGTAATTTTAAGGCTGAGGAAGCTAGAATAGAAGAAAAAGAATAATAATAGTAAGTTTGTTTGATGCTGGTTCCACTAGTTTTTTTTACATGGTACCATGGCAATACTATTGTTTGTTTTGTTTTTTTGTTTTTTTTGTACATGTACTGTAGCATAGCAGTGCCACTATATTTTTATAACTTAATACCAAATGATATGGTAATCACTTAGTACCATAATGTACCATGGTATTACCATCATTATACCTTATTTTTTTGGACATTATACCTTTGCAATACCATATTATTTTTGTACATGTACAGTTCAAAAGTTTGGGGTTGGTAAGATTTTTAATGCTTTTATGCAGCAAGCATGCATTAAAGGGATAGTTCACCCAAAAATGAAAATCCTGTCATTAATTACTCACCCTCATGTCGTTCCACATCCATAAGACCTTCGGATCTTCGGAACACAAATTAAGATATTTTTGATTAAATCTAATGGCTTAGTGAGGCCTCTATTGCCAGCAAGTTAATTTACACTTTCAGATGCCCAGAAATCTACTAAAGACATATTTAAAACAGTTCATGTGACAACAGTGGTTCAACCTTAATATTATAAAGCGACGAGAATACTTTTTGTGTGCCAAAAAAAAAAAAAAAAATTGTGAGGGGCGATTTCAAAACACTGCTTCATGAAGCTTCGAAGCTTTACGAATCTTTTGTTTCGAATCAGTGGTTTGGAGCATATATCAAACTGCCAAAGTCACGTGAACCATTGAAATTTTGAATAATTCGGAACACTTATGACGTAACGAAGCCTCGTTTACTGAAATCACGTGACTTTGGCACACTTCGAACCACTGATTCGAAACAAAAGATTTGTAAAGCTTTGAACATTTCTGTTTCAAATAAATGCTTTTCTTCTGAACTTTCCATTCATCGAAAGAATCCTGAAAGAAAGTATCAGTTTCCACAAAAATATTAAACAGCACTACTGTTTTAGATTGATTTTTGAAGGATCTTGTGAAAAAAATCTTACCAACCCCAAACTTTTAAACAGCAGTCTATAATGGTAGTACCATGGTATTCTTTAAAGAGCAGTTGGCTACCATGGTAGATAAATATGCCTAAATATATCATTAAGTAACATGGTATATGAATGGGCCATCACCATCTGATTCCATCACTGTACCAAAGTATCACCACAGAACTTTTTTGCAAGGCTCAGCTCTTTTTTAACAATGACACCATATTCATCAGTTTATAAGGTTAAAGTGAGACATGACATCATGATTTACAATTTCAAAAACTGTTCAGACATGTCTTGAACATCCTTGACAATATGTTGATAAGAAATTATGTCTAAAAAAGTGTCTGTTTTATAAATAAGTTTCTTAGCTTTTTTAAGATATGATTTCAGACGTCAGCAACTAGATTGGGCTTGTAAGGCAAATGGGAAGCCACTGTGTGTGCGTATGTGGGCAGTTTTGGCATTTTCAGAAACAAGAAAGTTATTCATAGTAAGACAATGTTGCCAATTGGGTTGGTTCCACATGGAATACATGTGATTTTGGGCCCAAAGGAAGGCAAGGAACCAATGTGAAATATCCCTTTTTGAGTTTCACAGCACTGCTAGTATAAACCTCTTTTTCTGGTATCTGAGAGCATTTTCCTTTAATCGGAATGTCAAGTATGCTGTTGGAGCTGATTACTCGAGTGATTGCAATGCCTTGTCCAAATTCAGTTTGAAAATGTTTCATCTTCCTACATCAGATCGCTCTAATGTATCATCTATTAACTTTTAACTCTTTCTTTAACTTTACAATCACATTTCTCCCTAAGCAAATTCACAGTGTGGTAGAGAGTGGGCTTGTGAAAATTTTTGGTTGAAGTTCAAATGCCTGAACATTTCTGATTATTGATTTATTTACCCTTCTGCTTTCCTTTCAAGATGTATTCCACCCTTACAGGGTCAAATGTGAAATCTGAGGGATGGATCAGTTTGGGAAATGATAGAGCGCTTGATCCAAACAATATTTCATCAGATTCTCAAGCCTGCAATGAATCTGTGAAGCCCACACATCAGCGCAACACGTGCGTAACCAGCACAGCTGTGTGACAACTTCAGAAGGTTCATCGCACGCATACGCATATGCATAAACACACGGCAGAATGAACGCTGGTGTACATATGCATATGCGAACACAGCATACACATCTATGGAGACGCTTGCTTAGCAGCAGAATTGGCAGAGAATTTTTTTTGTGAGTCATCCTTGCCGAATATTTGGTTTTTCTAAAATGTCTGCCAGATTTATTTTTTGCATAGGTCAGGGAGTAACGTAATCTAGTGCTTTAAAAGAGTAGAATGCATGGTGAAAAACCAAAACTTTATAGAAGGACTGATGCTTGAAATTCACAAGAAAGAGAAAGGTTTTTACAATACTGATGATGTCAATGTGCTAATATTGAGACAATAAATTCCAGTATTCTTGTACTGTATTTAATTCTGTACAAACGTCTATTGGGAGTATGTTGACGACAAAAATTAAGCTATTAGTTTCAGCCTATTTTAAATATTTTATCTGTTTAGTTTTAAAATTAGCTTTAATAGCTAATTCATTTCCTTTCAAGATAACCTGTCAAATGGGCTGATAAAAGAAATGCACATTAACACTGGCATCAAAACATAGTGAGCTTTTGTGTTGTCTTTCAGACAACTGCTTGATTGTGGAGTTTTAGATCCTAAGATAAAAGTGGCTAAATATACTCCACTGACATAATAAGATGTGCCAGTAATATTCGTGATTCTCCGTTTGTGGTGTGGCTAAGTAATATCCTTACTCTTCCTGGGAGTTTGCCTCAAAAGCTTCCTTTAATTGTAAGATGGAAGTAGTTTATTTGTTGTGTAATGCCATGTGTCATTCATTTGACTTGCTTCAAAATAATAGTGTAATGTTTATTCATCTGATGACTATCTAGGAAGTTGACATCATAGTTGTTTATCATGTGATTAAGTTAACTTTACATAGGCTTTTTAATGACGGGCCTTACCCTCTTTGTCACTATGTAAACTGTGTAATTGTGTTACTTAAAGGGGTCATGGCATGGATGTTTTAAAATTATTTTAATATGTTCCTTGAGTTTCACTTATAATGTTAATAAAGTTTTTTGAACAAAAAAGCAAAAGCAACAACAGTGTATATATATATATATATATATATATATATATATATATATATATATATATATATATATGCGGAAAAACAGTTCATTGTTTGTTCATGTTAGTTCACAGTGCATTAGCTAATGTTAACAAATTTGAACAAAACATTTAAATTTAATGATGTATGAGTAAATGTTGAAATTAACATGAACAAATGCTGTAGAAGTATTGTTCATTCTTAATTCATGTCAACTAAAGTGCAGTAGTTAACTAATGTTAACTAATGAAACCTTATTTTGTGATGCTACTGCTGTCAGATCCGATACAGCTGGCTGATTCATCTTTCAACATGTTTCTTTGCAAACTCTCCATTACGCTGTTCCTCATTTACAAAACAAAATGCTCTGAACAAACATATAATCCTCCAACACCATCCGGGACGCCATTAAAATAAACCATAGACTTGTTTCTGATGCTAAACGTGCTGTTTAACATGGATTTCACACTTACAAATAATTAGATAGAGTAAAAAAATGTGTATTTGGCGTGCTGTCCGAGGAGAGGGCTCCGAGCTCGGTATTTGGCCCAAAACCAGAGTACTCCCTCCGTATCTTTGGTTAGAATAATAACCAGGTGAGTGTGAGGAGAAGGGGTGGTGGAGGGAAATTCTGTCATTAATTACTCACTCTTATGTTGTTCAAAACCTGTAAGACTTTCATTCATCTTCAAAACACAAATGAAGATCTTTTTGATGAAATCTGAGAGCTTTCTGACCCTCCATTGACAGCCTATGCAACTAACATTTTCAAGCCCCAGAAAGGTAAAGACATCATTAAAGTAATCCATGTGACTCCAGTGGTTTAACCTCAATTTTATGAAGCAACATGTTTTTTTTTGTTTTTTTTTGCGCAAAAAAAAATAAAATTAATTTACCACTTTATTTACAAAATATTAATCTCCAACTATGTATTGCTCGTTGTTAGGAGACGTATGACAAAAAGTCCTCTAAAATCGGCGTAAAAAGCAAAAAATGTTTGATATCCTGCTACTACATCACACACTACGGGAATTTATATAAAATCTGCCCGACTGCCAAAACACAAGACACAAGCGTTCATAGCTCACGAAAAGCGGCGGCCTTCACAGAGCACACAGCCTCACTGACAAGTCGCGTGTGTATCAGTTAAACTGAATTTGTAATAGAATACAGTTCTTTCTATTTCAGCCTTATCCACATCGCATTTCCGAACAGAGTCGGTACTCGTTACTGAAGGCTATTATCGCTTCAATTTTACAATTTTAGTATCGACATGGTAGTTTAAATAAATTACACATAACATCCTGGTTTTGCTTGACTCTGCATGTATGCTGACATGGTTACTTGGTCATGAGTTCTTTGACATTTTGCAGTTATTTTTATAGAAAACTAATTTAACTCAAATGTCCCAGTGGTCTGAGAACACAGGCTTACTTTTCTTACCAAGCGAACGTGAAGCTGATTCTATTACTACTTTTTATTACTAACAAAATCAGTAGTGTAGCGTGTAGAGTGTACTTGTTCAAGGACTGGCTGTGGACATCTGTCACTCAACTTAATCCCACCCCTTTGAGTAAAAGCCCTCGTAGATCTCAAATATGACGTAATTAATGCACATTGCACATATATCGATGTGTACATAACAGTTTGTGTTCTCATATATATAGTATACTTAGTCTAAAAGTAAACATCACAATGTTAGAATTTTGGAGTTTTATTCATTAAATAAATAAATAAGGAATTATGTACACAATAAATATTCGGTAAGGACAAGGGGGGAAAAAAAATCAAGAAACAAACAATAATTTTTGCAGATTAATACATGCATGTGTGATCCATCAACATTTTACCACACATACACACAAGAAGTCCGTTTCTTGTCAAGGAATCCCTGGTCCCAGCCCAGATTTTCTTTCCTCTCTATAATCTTTTTATCACATCATGCTACAGTCTCTGAATTTCAGCATTTGTAAATCTACAGAGTCTGTCTTCGTCATTGAAGACCTTTCCATAGCTCCATCCTGTTCACATCCAGTGGACATTCAGTTCAACAACTCCTCCTCTGTGCCCTTGCATTGAAAGAAGTCATCAATTCTTGCTGAGTCAGTGGCCAACTGTTCTCCTCATCTGTCAGTCTCAGTTGCATCGCTGCAACAGCATGTTCAGGGCATACTCCAGACGACTGCGCAGGTCCGCGGTGCAGCCCATGCCGAGCAACGTGCTCAGTTGGAAGGTGGTGGAAGTTCGCTCCTCGTTGATGTACGTCAGCAGGTATTCGTCCTGCTGTGTGCACAGGATGAGCTTGGTGTGGTCGTGGTAGAAGTTCACCTGTTGGAAGATGAAGAAAAAGGCTTTGTTATTCTAGAACTGACGTGAAACACTCTCACAGGATGCAGGATGTTATTACAGCAGGGTTTGTGACCTTCTTCTTCCCACAGTGCTATAGTGTACACAGCTTTTTATCTGAACAGACAGACAGGACTGATAACTACCCAGGGGTTCTGATG
Source organism: Elopichthys bambusa (assembly GCA_037101425.1). Classification (NCBI taxonomy): domain Eukaryota; kingdom Metazoa; phylum Chordata; class Actinopteri; order Cypriniformes; family Xenocyprididae; genus Elopichthys; species Elopichthys bambusa. The sequence goes on from CM074446.1 coordinate 22,504,745, forward strand.
GGCGTAGAGAGCACTAGACAGTAGCTTTTTACATGGGGAATAAAGTTCTACCAAACTTTGCAGGAGTATGTGTTATCTACTACTGCATTAAAGGAATAGTCACTCAAAAATGACAATTCTGTCATCATTTACCCTTATGTCATTATTTTTTTGGTGATGTTAGGCAGGATGTTCTTGCTTATTTTTTCTATACAATGAAATTGTATAGTGACCAGGTGTTGCCAAGAAATGATAAAAAAGCTAAAAGTTATGGTACTTCGATGGTGCTTTTTGTCCGTTGTTACAATTCACTTTTATTGTATTGAAAAGAGCAACATAAACATCCTGCCTAACCTAACATCTTCTTTTGTGCTCCAGAGAAGAACATAAGTCGACAGAATGATGAAAGAATTTTCCATTTCTTTGTAATAAATGAAGATGACTATAATATTACCTGAAATGTGCCATCATTGAACAGCATCAATAAAGCTCTGTCTGATTTCAACCACTGCAGAAGATATATTCTGGTCTTCTGGGTATCTGGTTCACTTATCACATCCCCTCCCTGATTGAAAAATAAGGATAAACAATATATATTAACACCACAGTTTCTTGTACAAGTCTAAAGTCTAGACCAGAATATCAAGTCTGTGACTTTTAGACCTGTAACAAATACAAAGCTGAATACAAACATAAGGGGTTAAACTAAGAGAGCACTCACATCCATCAAATTCTCCTCCATGTAGTGGGCAAAGTACTTGAGGATGGTGACCTGGGCCACAGCACACTCGGGAGCCTCGATAACAGAGAAAACAGACCTCTGGCCGAGCGCAGCATACTGGTGAACAGTCCTAAAAACAAAGATAACACAGATTTATCAATAACTACACAGGCAATGCAACACAATGCTTACTGTTTGATTCTACAGCTATATATATGAGGTCTATGACTCATGCTTGCTCTTGATGTGTAATGCCATTTGCCATTCAACTGACATTTCCAGGATATTGGTGCAATTTTTTTTCTCTTCAGAAGATCATCTAGAATCTAGACAGTAACTATGCTGAAGACTAGAGATGGAAATAATAAGGAACAATATTTGTCATATTGAATATGCACTACCGTTCAAAAGTCTGGTCATTTAAAAAAAATCATATGTTTTTTATGTAAGTTTCCTATGCTCACCAAGGGTGCATTTTTTTGATAAAAAATACAGTAAAACAATAATATTGTGAAATATTATTACAATTTAAAATAACTGTTTTCTATTGCAGTATATTTTAAAAAGTAATTTATTTCTGTGTTGGCAAAGTTGAATTTTCAGCATCATTACTCCAGTCTTCAGTGTCACATGATCCTTCAGAAATCAGCCTAATATGCTTATTTGGTGCTCAAGAAATAAGCACCAAATTTAACCCCCCCCCCCCAGGATTCTTTATTGAATAGAAGAAAGTTCAAAAGAACAGCATTTATTTGAAATACTATCAATCTTTACTGTCATTTTGATCAGTTTAATGCATCATTGCTGAATAAAATGTTCAATTTCTTTAAAAAAAAAAAAAACCTTACTAATCCCAAATGAATATCCATTTTTTATAATGTGGTAATGATGTCTATATTGACCAGTAGCATTTATTTTTAATTGAAGTATTTATTTTTTAATTAATTTGATAAAATATAGTATAGTATATTATTATAAATAAATATTAAAAAAATTATTATAGGCCAGAATTTGAATTTTGGTGCATCCGTAGTTTATGCATATTAGTAAGCAACTGCTTCATGAATATGTATTGCATAAAGTTTGGGTACTTCAGAAATTAATCAAATTGGGGTTTAATTTTTTTTTCAAAATAGAGTGGAAATGAGTTAGCAAACAGTCAACTTGAAACACCTACTTCTTGTCAGAGAGGAGACTCATGTGCATTCCGTTGTTGAAAAGGACGCCCACTGTGTTGTCAGACAACTGATAGCCAAAGCCATATTTGTTGGAGTAGTCAACCCACTTAGTCACCCACTTCAAACTATTACAACCATTTCCTCTGGGAAGGCTGTCCGCTGTGGGAAAAAAAAGTACATTTAGATGCAAAGATCACACATTTTCTTTACTCTATAGAATGGATTTGGTATAGAAGTGTGTGAAGTGTAATGTGTCTTATTCACCTTTAGGCATGTGTTCAAGACAGCCTCTCAAAACACTAATAACAGCCTCTGCCACAGTGCCAGTGGTGGTGTCTTCAAGACCTACAGAGAAACAGCGGGATACATTGCATCAGCTTGCAATACTAATGAGCTGGGTCAGACCGAACAGGTGAAACACACACACACACGCTTACATTCACTGCTGCTGCTGCAGCTGCCCAAGCTGCCTCTAACAATCAAGTGAATGGTATCTCTTGTCTGCAGCTTTCCGTCAGTTGCCAGGGTAACAGGCTTTCTTGTAGGTGCTGACGGATTTCCTCCTTCCTAAAGAGGAGAAATTGCAGCATATGCGTGTCATGAATGACCTAACACTTAACCTTCATTAATATCTCCGAGCTGGTGATGAATTCCTTATTATAGTCTGCTATAAAGGGAACAATGCTCACCTCGGAGGAGTGTGTAGTAATCTGATGACTGATGGCAGTCTTTCTAAAGTCTTGCCGGAGCTTGAATATGTCTTCCTCTTCTTTGGCTAAGCGATCTGTAGGAAGATAAACAGTTATTCATGGGTTCTTCTGAAATAAATGATGCTATAGTTATATAAAGCGAGCACTTACTTATATTTTCATAGTACTTGGCTTTGTCCTTCTTGCCGCCGAAAAGAGCCGCAGCTGCCTTTTTGAAGAAGCTCTTGGCTGGACTGGAAATGTGGAAGTCTGGAGCAGAATGGCAGCAGCTGACAGGTAGAGTTTCTGGCATGAATCCCTGTGGCAAAATTACGACAAAAACATTGACGAAAAGTCCAACTGCTTGGCTGGATATACTGAAACCTGTGCTGTAACAAATAAACTTACCTGGGTGAAAAATTCATGCTGAATGATGTCGTCCAAGTGCGGGCGATCCACAGGGTTCTGTGCGAGCATGCCAGAAATGAGCTGTTTGGTGGGAAGAGAGAGGGACGCCGGGAGGGTGTAACGAGCCTCTCGGATACAGCGGTACGTCTCCTTCAGGTTAGTGGTCTCGAATGGAGGTTTTCCCAGGAGCATGGTGTACCTGAAAAGGAAGATGAATGTAAGATTAATAAGGGTTTGGCTCTTAAAATAATAGTTCAGTCAGTTTTAGAAACATTTTTTAATAATATTCTGGCTGTTCTTTTTAATATAATTAACTGAGGGAGGACTGGGGCTGTCAAGCTTCAAAAAATGACGCAAAAGCACCATATAAGTATCATAAAGAAAGTAATATGATAGCTAGTCTGACAAACAGACTATCACTTATTTAACAGTAAATAACAATATAAAACACAACTTAAATCTTTAAAAGACGTTAAATATTGCTTAAGACCACATTTATGGTGCTATTTTAGAGCTTAGTCTTCATTCACATTTATTATTTTGACAAGAGCAGCCAGCACATTCTTTAAAAACTGATGCTAGACAAGGACATCACTGGAGACAAACATGTGCTGCTATTATGATATTCAAGCACTAATCTAAAGCATGATCACCAAATACAATACCGAACACAAGAAGAATGTAAAGTAGATATTCATTCATAGAGAGTGAGGCTGAATCTGCAATTATTGCCTATTCATACGGAGCAGTTTCCAAATATAGTGCATTGAGGAAACCCTTGGATCTGATGGTGACAAACTTACATGACGCAGCCCAGAGCCCACACGTCAGACTCCCAGCCGTGGCCCTGTTTGTTCAGCACTTCCGGGGACAGGTAGTTTGGTGTACCACAGATCGTTTTGCGTCTGTTGCTGACTGGCTCCAGTTTGGCAGCCAGCCCAAAATCTCCCACTTTCAGCTCCATTGAGTCACTCACAAACAGGTTGCCTAGAATGATAAAACATAAAAATTTTTAACTACTTTTGAACTGATGAAATGTTAATATACATCATGTAAGTACGTGAATCCATGCTCACCTAGTTTCAGGTCACGATGCAGGATCTCTAAATCGTGAAGGTATTTTAAAGCAGACACTGTCTGTTTCATGTAATACCTCACTTCAGGTTCTGTCAGGACTTTTCGCGCCTTCAGTATATGGGCCAGTGACTAAAAAAGATTACCAGGAGTCAGTTAGGGAGCACACAGTCATTTGCATTATATATTATGATAGAATTCCTCAATTTAAAGCACTTAAAAAAATTTTTTTTTTTAAAAATAGATAGATACTTACTCTTCTACTGCAGTACTCCAATAGAATATATATGTTGTCTTTGTCTTCAAAGTGGTGGTAGAAATGCACTATGTGTTTGTGGCTGAGAGCTCTGTGCAGGTCAATCTCTCGGTTTATCTGGAACAACAGAATACAAAACATCAGTTAGAGGTCTCGATCAATCACTCGTGCAATCCTATTTACATATGCCATGTGTCCTACCTTCTCTCTCTGGTGCGGTTTTGACACACGCGTATGAGGGATGATCTTGGCTGCATAGACTTTACTTGAAGACAGGTCAGTCATTTCATAGCACTTTGCAAAGCCTCCCTATGGCATATAGAAAGTATATGATAAGTATAAAAATAACCAAGATAAGGAAGCAATGCAGTCATAACCAGTGCACAGATAGATACTATATAAATATATATTATACAAAAGCAATGCAATCATGCACAAATACAATGAATAATATTTATTCCACATAATAATAATAATACTTTTAAATAAGTAATAAATATCATATTTTAAGTAATATCAGGATTATTATCGAGCTTATTACCTTTCCCAGAACTTTTCCCCTGCAGTAACATTTTCCAGTATTGGGGTCTGTAATGATTCTTGAATACTCTGTGGTCGTCCGACTGTTATCCTCTGGCTTTTTCCATCCTTGCTCACTTATTTTATTGAGTTCACACATCTTTTCGTTGTGTGCCGTTATAGTTGGGTAAGAAGTATTCCTTAGTGTCTCCATAACTCTGTTACTGTGTGCTGTCACAGTGCTGCTGTACCGGCGTGTCTCCTTGCTTTTATACCGGAGCGCTCGCGCGCCTCTCCTCTAGACGAAATACGTCACGAGAGGGGAAGACCCTATATGGCGCGTGAGGTCTGGCGTATAGCACTGTCATCTGTGAACTACCTCACTGTATCCATTATTAAACATCCTAGGCACATCACAGACACCTACTAGACAAGGATTATAGCAGAAAATCAGGTCTATCTGTGCAATGGTTCATATAGCCACAGTTAAATCTCTCACAGGCAATCTCTCATGAATTGACCTACAGATCTTGTTTTTCAGTCAAAAAAAAAAAAAAATTATAGACTATATATATATATATATATATATATATATATATATATATATATATATATATATATATATACACACACACACACACACACACACACACAATAATACAAATAAGCACCGGCGATATATTGACAAAATATTGATTAACCATCGTAATGACGTTTATACGTTTGAAATAAATCTTCTGATTCATAGAGGAGAGTCAGAGCATCACCATGTGGTCAAAGTGACATACAACATCTGGCATGTTCCATTTTTTAAAAAGCATTATATGTACAAATTCCATGTTGTGAGAACTATTAGATATGTTAGATAAACTATTACTTAACATAAAATGAACATAGCATAGTTTAAACATATCAAATATCAGTATTCTGGGGATTTTGACCTTCTCAACTGTTTTTAATAATTAAAATCATGCAAGAATGTTGTAATTTTAACATAATCTTTTTTATTTAGTAGTTTTAAGCACTATTACTCTTTAATTTCAATTATTAAAACATCATATTTAGCTGTGTCCCATATGTGCAACCTATTACTGCTTTATTTTTCTTCATTAAAAAATTGTAACGTTCTCTAAAAATGTCAAATGAGACTAAGATTATTTGCACCCATTCTACAGCACGACAGGAAAACAAGAAAAAATCTCATTCCATTTCCCTAATTTCTATAAAACTCGCAGTGTTGACTGCATTCATTAAGCTCAATTATCCAACCCAGGCAATTATTTTTTTCTCTTTCAAAAAAATTAATGAAACAAATAACATCAATGAAAAAAATAAAACAAGTATTTTTCTTAATTTGTGGGAGATATAATGTAAGACTGACCTATATGTGATGGAGAAAAACATGCTCTTATCCCCAAAATCTTTTTCGGATTTGCTATTCTGGGAGATATTAAAGGGATAGTTCACCCAAAATGAACATTTTGTCATAATTTATTCACTCTCATGTTGTTCCAAACCGGTATGAGTTTCTTTCTTCTTTTGAACACAAAAGAAGATATTTGGTAACCAGATATTTGGTAAGAATGTTGGTAACCAGACAGCTGACGGTAGCCATTGACTTCCAGAGTAGAAGAAAAGAAGAGTCAATGGCTACCATCAACTGACTGGTTACCAACATTTTTCAAAATATCTTCTTTTGTGTTCAAAAACAGAAAGAAACTCATAGCTTGGGTCAACATGGTGGTGAGTAAGTAATGACAAAATTTTAATTTTTGGGTGAACTATCCCTTTAAAAGACCAAGATCATATGAGCAGTTTGTTGGCAGTAAGGTAATGTTGGCTCTTTATTTCACAGTTCAGTTTAGAATTATACAACAAACATATGCCATTTGTCATCAAACCCACCTGTGGTAACAGAACAGGAGAAAAAATGTTGTGTTCAACATAAAAACAAGTAATTATTGTATGATTGTATGATATGTCTTCTAAAAGTGACAGTTACCTTTTAGGTGGTGCTCAAACAAAAAACAAAGCTTTTTGACACAAGGAAAGGTGCTTTTCTCCTCATTTCATGGTAGCATGTGTTGAAAGCTTCCGTATGGCATTCATATCATATGCCCAGGCCTGGTCTAGGCCTTCCCCCTCAGTGGCTGTAGGAGTCCAGTCAGGAAATGGGAAGCGACAGGCAATCACACGAGCCTCATCTGGTAACTCCATCTCCAGTTTCCTACCCAACACCTCCATCTGTAGACGACAAAGCACATTGTATTGACCAAGGCTATTACTGGCAAGTCAAACAGATAATTTTGTTGCATTCATGTTTTCTATCAAGAAGTGTGACTGTGTTCATCCCCATCTGGCTCACACACCATGTTGTTTAAAATGACTCAAAACCCTCCAGGGTAACCTAAGCTGATTTCTTCTCCAACAAATCCTAATGATCAGACCAAAAAAAGTAGAATACATGTCTAGATGATGTAATTCTTTGTACTATCTTTTCTATTTTTAAAACAGCTCTCAAATTGTCTTTTTATCAGCTCAGTATAAATGGAGCAAGGACATCTGCGCATACATACCACTCCGGGTGCCAAGAAAACAGTCACATTGTTATATTTGGACAAATTGGTCTGTGAAAGGAAATGGTAAAATTGAATCATCGACACTTGGACATGTGAAATCAAATCTGAAATAAAATTTGCACATGATATCTGTAATTTTTCAATAGATGTTTTCAGCACAGTTGTAGAATTAGTACAGGTGTTGTGCCGAAATCAGTAACCTAGATCAGTAATTCTCAACCTTTTTGACTCAAACGACCCCCACTATAAGATGAATAAGAATATATATAGCCACGAGCGCCGGGTACATTCTTGCATAAACTTCAGAAAATTCTGTCATTAATTACTCACCCTCATGTTGTTCATCTTCGGAAAGCAAATTAAGATCTTTTTTAATGAAATCTGAGAGCTTTCTGTCCCTCCATAGACAGCTACACAACTACCACGTTGATGCTTCAAAAAGTTCATAAAGAGATCGTAAAAACTAATCCATATGAATTGAGTGGTTTAGTCCAAATTTTCAGAAGAGACTCGGTTGCTTTATACAATGAACAGATTTAATTTAGGCTTTTATTCACATATAAACATTTGTCAATGCACACATCAGTTGTGGTAAATGGAAGCTAAAGCATGTTCGTTTGATGTGCGAGAAACAACGAGGTTCATTCTGGTGTGTTGCGCAGCACGTTTGAGCTTCCGGAAGAGGTTTGTTCTTACACGTAAAACAGATTCGGTTGAGTTTCTGTTTATGTTTGCAGATCGATGTTTATATGCAGAGGTGTCAAGTATTTGAGTAAATGTAATTAGTTACTGTACTTAAGTATCTTTTTGGCTACTTTGTAGTTGTACTAAGTATCAAAGATATTGGCAACTTTTACTCTCTACTTGACTACATTTTTGAGCAAATAAATGTTCTTTTTACTCCACTACATTTGTGATGAGTAATGCAATTACAAATTACATTTTTCATGGCACCTAACTTTTTCTGAAGCAATTTGTTTTTGATATAAAGAAGCAATATTGCCATCTAAGGCCATTGAAGGTACTATATCTTCTTCTGCATTTTGCCTTTACTCACTCAAACGGTAACACTTTATAATAACTACATGCTATGAAGCATTAGTTAAGGATTAGTAAGGATTAGGGTTATTTATTAATAATCAATTTATCATTTCTAAATTATGAAAATACAATTATTAAACACATTATAGATATGCTTATAAATCAAGAACAAAGCATTTTTAGGTGCATTTATAAACTGCTTACTAATGTCTATTAATGCTTTATAAATGACAAATTGACTATTTACTAATGCTTAACTAATGCTTTATAGCGTGAGTTATTATAAAGTGTTACCACTACACATTACTTTATTTATCCGCTATATTGACAAGACCTTTATGAAGGGTATTGGTTTACTTGTGACCTTTTTGTGCACTTGAGCTTAACTGAGACTTGAGAGTTTGTAGATGTTTAAAAGGTTGTTTTGTCGACCTTGATATATTGCAATATTGAGGTGTTCACTTGAAGTGTACACTTTTTTAACACTGCTGTCACTGTGTTTGCTTAAGCATCGCAAAACAGCAACATTTACTCAACCAATGGAGTTGAGGGCAGGACTAATTGTTTGACTGGCCAGTGGAAGACAAGTTGAAAATCAGTTTGAAAATCATTATTTTTATGATTCCACTGGGTGCCACAGATGGCACAGGAATGCACACTTCACATTTAACAATACCTTACCTTCCAAAAGTCCTGGTTTATAAAACTGGCAGTGCTGGATGGTATTCCCTTCCACTTTGCTTTGACTCTGGCATATCCAGCTAGGATAGAATTGATTTCAAAGCCAGTGCACTGGAAACCCTCTACAGTGGCGGCAAATACCTACAAAACACACCCAGGCCAAACCTAGACTTTGAGAACCAGGTTCTGAGGTATGTCAGTTCCAGCCAGACATAAACCTGTGGCTCATATTGTTTGCTCTCCATGTATAAAAGAAACCACAAGAAATATTGTCAACTGCAAGAACAATGATTCTTGCAACTATAGATGTAAAAGATTTTTTTCCATCCAAATTTGAGCCTCATAGAATGCTAATCGAATCTATTTTGGAACACAAAAGAGGCAGCTCCAGGTAGGCTGCCCAGTGGCCATTATCATTGTGTGAAATCACCATAAAAATAGCCCACAGATTAGTTGTTTCAGCTCAGAAAGCCAAGCCCCTTGAGCAACATCTAACAGCAAAGTCATGCAAATTTATAAATAGCCTGTTTTCAAATGTGGGTTTTTTTTTCTCTCTCTCAATATTTTAACATTTTGTTTTATTTTCCATATTTTCTCTCCCACCCAGTTGCTAAGCATCTCACCAAGTATTGTGGTGAGAAAGTAGTCATCTGCAGAAAGCCATCAGAAGCATCTGAAACAAAAAATGCTTACAGTAGAAGCAAATAAACTTCATTTGTAAATCTCGTATAGCACTTGGAGATTTACATTATTTACATTAGCATGTTAAATGCTGTATACATTATTAGGATTTAGATGTTCAAGCTATGGAAGACAAATATATCCATTGTTATTATGCAAAATTATTGGTATTAAGCAAAGTATATAAACATATAGGGTGAATTCAGGGTGATTGGGACACTTTTTGCCATTAAGATGACTGGGAAAAAAGTGTCCCAATCAACCTGAATTCACCCTCTGAACATTTTCTGTTGATTATCATTTATTGTCAATGTTAAAGACTCACCAGTCGTCCATCACCTGAGCCCAGATCTGCCAGACACCCTGCTCTCCCATGCAGGAGTTTTATTACATTCTGGGTCTGTGTTCTGCTGGAGGGCAAATAAGGCACCTGGACAATATTAATTTCACTTACATCAGTGATTAATTGATTGATTGACTTTCCCTCTCTTCTCTACAGTCTAAACAACCACTGTATCCAGGCACATGGTAAAGTGCAGATTGTTGCCATCTAAAAAGATATCTGAACGAATACTGTAATATTGGCAGCTCTTTATTATGTATAACTGAGCAAACTGCTATATATAGCTGTCAATATATGGTATATTACTTCCAGTACCTTGAGACATATGGGTACTTTCCGGAAGCCAGGAAGTGCAAATAATGTCCAGAGCCCATAAACACCCATGATAAAAGCTCCAGATGCTGCTGTGAAAAGTGACTTTTCCTGAGTATGTTGGGAGAGCTTGCAACTTTTATGCATAAGGATGACCTCGACCGAATCCTCCATGATGGATCACTAGTGGAAAAAGCAAACAAATGTAATATAGTATGCATGACTCAACAGAAAAATAAATGCGATGGTCAAAAGTCACATCTTATATAACAATTCTTCTTCTCCACGTGCTGGTAGGTCATCGTTTAACAAATATCAAGTCAAAAATGAAGTACTGGTGGAGTTCTTCAGCCACTAGAGAACGCTACATATCCATTGTTTTAAATAGAAACAATGTCTAAACAGTTTATGCACCACAAGAAAGGATTTTATAGCAGACTATGCAAACGTAAGTAACCTAAACGCGTATATTTCTATTTACTTTAAAAGTTTACAAAAGCGCGAATGCGTTTACTTAAAATTTCTTGCTCGAACAACCAACCTGCAAATCTACCAACAACACATTTAAAGAGAACATATTTGACAATTAAAAGTCGGTTTACCTTTTGTATGTCAGTGTATACCGTATGCGTTTTTTAGTACGAGGAATACGTGACATTCGTGTAAACAACACAGACGCATGCGAGAGTGGGATGGGCACTAGTAGTACTACTATGGAGAAGGCCTAGCTCATTAATATTAATTACATCATGCTACCGTCCTATGGCGAGGGCTTATCCTATGAATATTAGTTACATAGATGCCTTCATATTGAATTGAGTGCATTTTTAATATTAATTAAAGCGACATTACATTTAATTACAATAACGGAAATCGGAAACATTTGAATTTTACAATATTTTCTTCAGAAGTTACCTATGAGTAATTGTTTACCGATTACCGATTTATTAATTCTTGAGTCTTTTGTTTGTAATATTTATCAGATTATTTATTATATAGCCTAATGTACTATTGTTTATAATCTGTTTTGATATGTGTGTGTAAGAGAGAGAGAGAGAGAGAGAGAGAGAGACACATAGAGAGAGAGAGAATAACACCGCTGCCCCCTGCTGTTGGCAGACCGCACTCACACTTTAGGGGATGAATGGGTGGAGAGTGTTTGCTGACGTCCATTGTGAGCATCACTGCATCCAACATTTATCCCAACAGCCGACTCTACCTCTCTAAAACGGGGAAAAAAAACTAATATATTAGGACTAAATCAGAATCAAGCTCCGTTTGTTGTATTTGTTTTATTTATTGTGTGAAACAATGGAGTTGTACGGGAAGGTAAGTGTAAAACGGCGTTTTATAATGTTTGGTCGTAATGGGGAGCCACACAAAAAGAGAAATAAATGGCTAATTTAGTCATACTATAAAAAAAATAATAAACAAAAATAGGTGTTGTTTAAAGAGATTTGCCATTTGACAGCGAACACAATACTGACAGGTCTTGAAAGGTTTAGGCTATTAAATTTTTGAAACGCAACATCAGTGAGAGAAAAACAATCAGCCGTAAAAGCTAATTTATTCACAGGAGCTGCCAATTCAAACATTCTTGGTTGTTTATATAAACGAATATTGTCAATGAGTGCTATTGCTGATTATACTTTCATTTACAGCTCAAAATTCTCTTTGTCTATGGTCCACATAAAGTATAGTATTTATTATGAGCATTAGGTGTTTGAAGACTATCAGCCTTTAATATCCAGGGCTTGGCTGAAAAGAGACGGACCCCTTTAAAAACGCTCAGGCTGTAATGAGATATGCTGTAGGCTGCGTCTCAAAACTAGTGAGCTGTCTACCTAGTTAACATTGCGTGGTATCATCGGCGCCTTCCGGCGTTTGCATTCGCATATTAAACCATTTAATCACATTTGTTTCCTAGCTAAGTGAGCACATAACATTGTCACAATTTGAACTACAGTGTCAAAAGTTGTGTATTTGCTCAGTAAGTAGATCCATTTGAAAGCTGTAAACAATAACGTGACATAATTTAATATTTTAAGTAAATGAATGCATATTTTTTCACATTTTAACTATTTTCTTTAATACTTCAGTACTTCAAAATCAGTTTTATTTTGTGAATCACAATATCATTTTTTTTTTTTTTTAATTAAAAACAGACATTATCCCATCATCATCACATCTGGTCATGTCTCTGTTTGCACCAGCCATGCAAACATAAAAATGAAATCAAGATAATATGCACATTTATTTATAGTTGACATCGCTTGTGCAAAATGTATTCATTTTTAAGCTAAATTTAAGACGCAGCCATGGACAGCTCCTGGTGCTGACTTTCAACTCAGAGTTTTTAACAGAAGACCTATCTCTCTTTATTTATACTATCATATAACCATATATATGACATATAATTGTATTTTCAGACTTTACTATTTCAAGAGTTCACACAATGTTGTTAGGCTGTAAACCTTTGATCTATTAATAACACTGTGTTCTTTGTGCTCTCACAGATGGCTGCTACACAAGACAACAAACAAAAGGAGAACTCTGATCAAAACTTTGATTACATGTTCAAGCTGTTGATCATCGGGAACAGCAGCGTTGGAAAAACATCTTTCCTCTTCCGCTACGCCGACGATACTTTCACATCTGCCTTTGTCAGTACAGTGGGCATCGACTTTAAGGTCAAAACTGTTTATAAGAACGACAAAAGGATCAAGCTTCAGATCTGGGTAATTTCTGCCTCATTTACGTCATAATGGCCACGATTAAAAAAATGAAATGGACTTTAACTCTTTTTTTAACTCTGCATCAATGTTTCATGGTTGGTAAAGCACTGAAGGGCTGGATAATCACACATGGAGCAATGTAAACATCACATGGGGTGATGATTAACACTGGCTTATGGAAAGAGAACCATTGTCACCTTATCTAGGCCTTTAAGTCAGCATCAGAAAAATGTTCTGTTCATCAGATCGTGGCACGCTTTTCTATTTTAGTCTCGCAGTGAAAGCGCTGCTACTTTTAGAGGTGACAAAGCACCGTCTCAGACTCGAGTGCTCATTCATTCACACATTTGTTGTATTGACTCCATTTGCCTCTCCCAGACTCAATCAGTTCTTGTAAATTTGATGTAAATCTCAGTCAAAATACATGTAGAGATGCACCTCTATTTAGACTAATTTATTACATATCATAATGCTGGTTTCGTTATATTTTAGGACACAGCCGGGCAGGAAAGGTACAGGACTATCACCACAGCCTACTACAGAGGGGCCATGGGCTTCATCCTAATGTATGACATTACTAATGAGGAGTCTTTTGCTGCCGTACAGGACTGGTAAGTTGATGTAAAGTTCACATTATGACAGGCAGGGCTCCTGCTTTCAACAGGAGTTATTCATGAGCTTTTAGGGTCACTATACTGTGTGGGTTTGCAGAGGTGATCCTGCAGTTTCCGTCTGCCTGACAGCGTGAGTGTCTGTCGATCCTGGAGTCAAAATCTATAAATGAAAGTCAGGAAAATGAATTTTGAAATTAAATAGACCTCTTCTTATATTTCCAATGCTGTATACACAGTACAAAAAGTACAGAGAAAGTACATAAATATTACTTTAGCATGGGAAACTTTTATTTGAATTTTAGCGTCTAGCCCCAAACGTGAGTTGTTTCTTCCAAATCTAATTTTACAAAGTAAAAAGCAAACTTTCTGATTTTATTCTATTTTAAAAATAATTTTATTACAAATTAAATACAAATTCAGCTACTCACCCTCCAGTGACTTTCTGTGGAACACTGAAGATACATTTTCCAAAAAAAGAAAATAAGAAAAGAAATTTCCGTATTTCAAGCCAGTAACACTTTACAATAGGATCTCATTTGTTAACATATGATATTGCATAAACTAAAGCATTTATTAACCTTTGTAAATAAATAATGTTAGTTCACAGTGCATTAACTAATGTTAAAGTCCCCTTGTGGTGAAAATCAAGTTTTTAATGTTGTTTATATGTGGTGTTTTAATATATCAAAAACGCGGTTTGAAAACGCTGGTGTTTCTATGTCACAAAAGGCTAATCATACTAAAAGCGATGCCTTTGTGCAGCGTTTACCTCAGTAAGTTTACCGAGTGGATCTCTGAGCTTGTGTGAGTGATTGGAGGCGGGGCTAATTAGCATATTCATAGATACTAAAATGATAAACAATACTAAATGAAGCAAGGGTGTAGAGTTTCATTCAAGCTATTTTAAGGCATGAAGAATTTGTTTTTTTCACAGGAAAAAATGTTTAAATATGTCATTTTGGTGATCAAAATGATTGACTACAGGGGGACTTTAACATACAACTTTTGATCTCAAAAATGTATTAGTAAATGTTGAGAGTAGCATTAAGATTAATAAATGCAGAGTATTGTTTATTCTTAATTCATGTTAACTAATGTAGTTAACTAATGTTAACAAATTAAACCTTATTGTAAGGTGTTACCTTCAAGTCTTCTGAAGCCATACAATAGAATCGTGTGACTACGGAGCCTCTAAAGGGACATGGTGATGAAAAAAATTTTGAGATGGAAGGAAAAAAATATTTAAATGCCTTTGCTTTCTCTGTCAAAAGTTCTGCGTTTCCCGAGAAACTTTGCGTTTGCTCGCAAAGTAAGCGAATAAGCGCAAAGTTTCTCGAGGGAACGCTAACATTTTGTGAGTGAACGCAAAATTTCTAGGGGGAATGCAAAACATTTGCGAGAGAACGCAAAAGCATTGACTTATTATTTTATCTCCCATCTCATTTTTTTTTTTCCAACACCATGTCCCTTTAGGGGCTCCATTGTACGACAAACATTTTACTATTCATTTAAATTACACAGCAAATTGTTTAATCTTGTTAGTTTAGTAAAATGAAAAAATACTTTAAATAAATAAAATAAAAAAGATTTATGTCATGAAGTTCTGTGAAATACAGTACTTTGAGGGATTTTGTAGTGTTAATGAAGTGTCATTACATCTCTGGATAAGAGAACACAAAGAACATGCTGCTGAAGAGATGAGAAACAGGAACAGCGAAGGACAGAACCTAAACAAGTGTGTTCAACATGAAGTTCCCATTGATTCTCTGTGGCATGATGACATTCTCATACAATAAAACTGACAAAAGTTTTGGTATGAGTCTGGCACATCTTGTCCTAGAGGATGTTCTAGTGGCATTTGTACTGACGACAAGAATGTCTGGTCGCTTTTGTCTCGTCTCGTGTCAGGGCGACCCAGATTAAGACATACTCTTGGGACAATGCCCAGGTGATCCTCGCAGGAAACAAATGCGACATGGATGAGGAGAGGATAGTGTCTGTGGACAGCGGTAGACTGCTAGCAGAACAGCTGGGTGAGTAATATATATATATATATATATATATATATATATATTGTTTTATTTGTGGTAACGCAATTGTGTGGACATCATTTTGAAATTATGAACACAGGCAAAAATGAGAAAACCAATGAAAATATTAATAACTGATTATATTGTAGTCAGTGTACCGGTATGCTTTTTCCTGTGAGCTTATTATTATTTTTTGTTTTAATATAGTAAAAAAAATTATATATATATATAGGCCTATATAAAATGATATTTCATTTGCTTACAATAAATCTCTCTTTCCCAAAAGGATTTGAGTTTTTTGAGACAAGCGCAAAGGACAACATCAACATCAAGCAGACATTTGAACGTTTGGTGGACATCATTTGCGACAAGATGTCAGACACCCTTGAGACCGACCCTGCTGTTACCACAGGAACGCCCACTACCAGACTGACCGACAACACGACGCCCCCGCAACAATCTGACTGTAGCTGCTAGTGTTCACCGTCCAGGCCGTTCGCTTTTGTGGCTCGAGCGCTGTTGCCAAGCTTCTGTATTCTGAGACAGAGAATAAGTTACTGAACCCCAAATCTTTGACCTGGCTTCAACTCATCGTTTTTTTTTTTTTTTTGGTGTTACTGACATAGCCAACTAGCAAGATTGTGCCAAAAACAAGTGTCAAACCTTGTCCTTTCTTTATGCCATTATACCAGTACACAGGTCTTATTTCAGGGGTTGTTAGTCTACCTGTATCCCTTATACCGCAATATCTCTCGTATTAGTAATATGCAGTAATAAGCAGAAATGAGTTGAACTTTAGATGCTCCACATCATTCCCATGTCTCTCAGGGGAATTATAAACTTCTGCAAATTTATAAATTCTATATACTTGTCTAACTTGTGTGTAACGTGAGAGGATGTTGTACTCGCATTTTGCTGATGAGTTGGTTGGATATGTTTGTGTGCAACTGTGTGTACGGATAATGATCGCGAAAGCTAAAAAGTATGAGAAAAATAAATAAATGTGGCCTTGAAATGATGTCTAGATCCAGTCTTTCACATGGACCCGTCCAGACAGCTGCTGTTGAAATGGTATTTATTTTTTAAATTCAAAAGAATAAAATAAAATAAATGTCAGTCTGAACCAGGGTTATTATAGTTTTTTTTTTTATTTTAAACTTACTTATTTTACCTCAGCTAGCTGCCACGGAAACATTTCTCATTTTCATTTAGTTTAACTTGATGTACTAAAGATTTTTCTAGTCGACCAGTAGTCGTTCATTTAAGCCATTAGTCGACTAATCGCGCATTTATATTAATAAGCCATAAATCATAGTAATGAGCCTGCAATCTTCTATATACATAGCCTAATATGGCTTGCCTCAGCACACCGGCAAATGTAACAATTATGAATGTCATGAAAAAACAGCAAAGGACACAGTTCAAAAATAATTTATTGATAATGTTTTCTGTGTTTTCGGCTGCAGAGATTAAGTCAACGATGCTGACTCGTCATCTCCACAGTAGTGCACGCGCATATAGGCTATGCAAGTTTCATATGGATTACATAATCTGAGAATATTTATTTTCCATTTGAATTAGCTCGTTTAAAAGTATACATTCCAAGCTTTGTATAGATATATTTCTCGTGTTTGTGGCAAGTATACGATGAGTTTCGGTTCATGTTTGTTACTTGCTCAAGTTCACTGAGACTGAGAGCAGGAAAAGCATCCCGATTGCTTTCATTGTTTTACAAAAGCACGACGTTTTGCTGTTATTGTGAGTTTACAGAAATACATTTTGCATTACTCTTATCTATGACAAAAAATGACAAGAGTATTTTAAGTTAAATGCAGTGATCGCACCGGCGCCTCCACTTCATGCAGTAAGCACCCTCTCCAAACAAGCACTTGGATATGCGCCAAATAATAGCGCACATTTATCTAGGACTAGGCTAGCATTAGAGCGAGTGGACTTGTAAAGTTGCTACTACTTACATGTTTTAAGTGATTGAGGTCCATGAATGATAGGTGAATGTTTGGATTTCCTGTTGCTAATGATCTGCCTTTCACAGACTGAGTGACCTAGCCACTTCCTGTGGTGTCCCCCCCACCTGTGACTAACTGACTAATAAAATCTTGGTCGATCAAGCCTTATCAAGTCCACTAACTGCTAGTCAACTATTAGGGGGCAGCCCTACTAAAATTACTACAACTAAAACTGAAATAAAAATGAATAAAAACTATATCGAAATATTAAAAAAAAAAAAAACAACAACAAAAAACAAATAAAAAACAATAATCAAAATGACATCAAATTAACAAAAAAATACCAAAACTTTAACTAAATTTAAAATAACTATATTTAAATGAAAAAATATAATAAACATATAATAGTATAGCAACAATAATAAAACAATACTGGTCCAAAAAAATAAATAAATAAAAAAAAAATCATTAAAATGACAAAACCACAACAAAATTATTAAACCTTTAACTAAAATTAAAATAACTATAATAAAAATTATAATATCTCTGATAAATTACTAAAACGAACTAAAATAAAACACACATATATATAACTAAGATAAAAACTAATATCTCAATAAATTACTAAAACTTTAAAATAAAAATTAAATTAAAATATTTATATAAAATGATAAAAACTATATCTCAAAAATTAAGAACCATATTCATATAAAAATATAATACAAACTATATTTCAATGATAAATTACTAATACTTTAAAATAAAAATTATATTTATATAAAAATACAATAAAAACTATCTCAATAATAAATGACTCAAACTTTAACTAAAATTAAAAACCATATTCATATAAAAAATAAAATAAAAACTATAATAATTTAATGATAAATTACCAATACTTTAATTAAAATTAAAATAAAAACTATATTTATATAAAATAATACAATACAAACTATAATACTAGGGTGAATTCAGGTTGATTGGGACATTTCTTTCAACTCAGTGGCAACTGAATTCACCCAATCAATCTCAACGATGCTAAAATAATACTGATCAAAAAAAAAAAAAAAAAATCTAAAAAATAAGGCTAGACAAAGCAACAGATTCTTAATTTAGTGCAGACAAGAGACATCATCATAGAGTCAACCCATGCTTTTATTTTGGTGCATATAAAAAACATTTTTATTGGATTTTACCAGTTTTCATACGTAAATTTGATTTCTACAGTTCTATCCAATAGACTGCGATAAACAAGGAGTCCAATAAACAACTACACAGTCTTGTGAAACCTCCAGACAATTTTCTCATTCAATTCACATTGGGAAAAAAAAAAGTTATCCCTAAATATCATGTCAAATTTTGTTTGTGTATTTCTCCCATGATTTAAAAAGAGACGAGAAGGACACACTGATTTCATCCATTTAGGGTCATAAAGAATCTACAGTATATGTGTCAAAATGAGTCCCAAATTGAGCTTTTAGGGTTTTTTGTGAAGGATGCTCTAACCCCTCTCTGGATCTGGAAATCAAAATGCCCTGTTATCCCCCAACAGAAAGATGTTCTCTCTCGTATTGCATGAAACGCAAATGTTTTTGAATGTTTCAATCAGATGAACACAGCATAGACGAAAAAATGATGGACTTACAGTTGGTCGCAAATCCAAACCCACCACACGGGCCTGCTTTTACCCTGTCCATCGAGGTCTGACAACTTTTATCTATTTTTTTTTTTCTTTCCTTGGAGCATTTATGCCACATAAACAGGAGGAACACGACAAACACATCTAGGTCAGTTTCCAGCCAGTAGTTTCTTTAGTGCAGCAAGAGGATAAAAACTAAAGAGCTATCTGTAAGGCACAACCCTCAGGCCACGGAACCACTTTCTTTAAAAAAGAAAGAATGAAAAATAAACACAGTAATGACTATAATTTGGCTTTCCCCTTTCTCTACGCAATCTCTCTAGAGACACATATCAATGGGATCATTACATACTAAGAATAACAAACATTCTCTCAGTAAGAGTTCCATAATACAACACCATCACCAAAAGGGATGATATAATCATTTACAACAACATAATAAGAGCAACAATATGTACTGTACAGCACAATAAATACATGTATGTAAACAGAGAGAAATGAGAAACAATGTAGTGAATGGAGACAATTAAAAAAATATGAACTACTAATTTTAAAAAAACAACATCTTGGCAACAGAATGAGTCTTAAATAAATCAATGAAAAAGGGGTAGTTTCAAAAGGCTTCAATATCATACATAACACATTTGATTAGGTATATTTACTGCATATGTATAATTAAAACGATATATTTAGGAAAACTGCCTTGCTGATGCTACAGTTTGATTAAAATGCTTTAATATGCTACAAGCACATCAAAGAGCATTAATAAATATTACTAGCATAAAAAGAACAAAAAGAAGAGGATGTTTGTACAGTAAGACACTTGACAAGAGATGAGTAAAGCAGCAGTTAAAATCATTACCACTGGAAATGTTTGGTGATGTCAAAAATAAAATAAATACAATCAATAAAAAAACAAAAATACAATGAACACACACACACACACACACACACACAACGACATGAAAAAGTACAGTGCAACTAGATTCACTCTCACAATGAGGCTTTGCACTGAAGCTGATTGTCCTGTGATCATGTGACAACAGAAACCAGTAAATTGAGCTTCATCATTAATGTCAGTTGTTTTCTGTTTAACAGGCCAGAGACATGGCACCAAACAGCTGCAAAACATTTCTTGAGCAGGTCAATAATAATAATAATAATCATCATCATCATCATGCTGGACATCAGTTTATACATAAGAATAAATTATTATTATTATTAATATTATTGTTCTTATTAATAGCATTATTATTTAATTATTATAATAATTTATTCTTATGTATGAACTGATGCCCTGGAATATTTATTATTATTATTATTATTATTAACAGCATTATTATTTAATTACAATATAAAATCTTATTGTTAATGCATAAATTGATACCCAGAAATAATTTTACTCCATTACCAGCATGTTTTTGTACATTTTTGGTAGGCACCAAAAACATTTAAGGCTTATTCAAGCTATTGTTTTATAACAAAATCATGAGATTTTGTTCTTGGGGAATACAATTTGAAATATGGTCATGTATTATCAAACTGAGGAGACATGTTTAAACTCATGTATTCATTTAAAGGGATAGTTCACCCAAAAATGAAAATTCTGTCATCATTTATTCCCCTCAAGTTGTTCTAAACCCGTATGAATGTTTTTGTTCTGTTGAACACAAAAGAAGATATTTGGAAGAATGTTTGTAACCAAGCAGAGCTCACCCCCATTGACTACCATTGTATTTTTCTTTCCTACTATGGTAGTCAATGGGGGTGAGCTCTGCTTGGTTACAAACATTCTTCCAAATATCTTCTTTTGGGATCAGCAGAACAAAAAAAATCATACAGGTTTGGAACAACTTGAGGGGAGTAAATGATAAAATTATTTCTTTTTGGGTGAACTATCCATTTAAATAAATTTTATTTCAGATCTAGATTGGGTGCAACAAATAAAGATTAAAAAAAAAAAAAAGAGCCACATTTTTACCACATTTGCATATTTACCCCCAAATATGGTAATTTAAATGAAAATGTGCATTTTCAGTGTGAAAATAGTCTCACATGTATATTGGTTTTTTCACTTTGGTACCATGTCCATTCACTTCAAATAATGCTTGATACACAAACACAACAGACAACTAAATCCAGATTAATAACACATTCAAGGCATCAGGAAGACGTGAAGTTCAAAGCATGAAGTATTCACTCCTAAAGTGTTTGTTTGCTAAAATGCTTCGAATTGCAGGAAAAAATAGTGTCTTGTTGGTGAAAAAACAGCTGCTTTCTAAGTTTAATGTTTCTAAAATACTGCTTCAGTCAAAAAAAAAAAAAGTACCTCAAAACCGGGAATAAAAGACAAGCTTTTTAACCTTTCATTTGTTTCATTTGTTTGTATGACTGACAGGTGGGAGTGGAAAAGATATTCCTGAGTGTAACAATGGTTGAAACTCAAAAAAAGAGTGAGGAATGAAAAAGAAAAACATGTTAAAGGCGGACATTAAAAAGCACTTCTGAATGACGTATGCAAAATAGACAATGAAAAAAACTAATATCTTAACCATAAATAAGTGTTTCTCATCTCTAATATAAAAAAGTTCAGGTGCCGTTTCATACTGTGTTATGTGTTGGCAGTGTTGTCGTCTTCCTCCTCCTCCTCTAAAACACAGGGTTCTGATAATTCCCGTTCCTCCTCGTTTTCGTCCTCCTCATCCTCCTGTCCGTCCCCCACCTGCTCGTCCAGGGGGATCTCTGTACATTCGGAGTCCTGTGTGCAAAGGGTTTTGGAGTCACTGCAGCTGTTTTCCTCCTCTTCCTCCTCTTCCTCCTCCTCCTCCTCTTCATCAGGAGGGCTGCCGCTGTCCTTCTCTGTGTCGGATTCTCCATCCTCCTCCAGAGTCAGTTCAAACTGGAACTTCTCCTGGCCAGCGGCGCGTCTGCCCTCGCTGTTGGTGTCCAGTGCTGGAGAGGGGCTCTGGGGGATGGTGCTCTGGTACCACTCTCTGTTGTCCTCCAGCGTGTCCAGGATGTCCTGGGCGTCTGGATGCACGAGGTCGGCCCACGTCTCCCACAGTGGGTGCACGATGTAATCGATGAAGCCCACCTTGAAAAGAAGAATTAAATAATTTTCCACTGTGTTCAAAAGAGGCATATTTATCAGATTTTTTCTGTGATATTTGAAAGGTTTTATAAAATAGCTGGCACATACACTACCAGTCATAAATTTGGGGTCAGTAAGAATTTGTTTTTTTAAGATTTTAATACTTGTATTAAGCAGGGATACATTAAATTGATCAAAAGTGGCAGTAAAGACATTTATAATGTTATAAAAGATTTCTATTGAAGATTTCTATTCTAAATAAATGCTGCACTTTTGAATTTTTTATTCATCAAAGAATCCTGTAAAAAATGTATCAGAGTTTCCACAAAAATATTAAGCAGCACAACTTATTTCAGTGTTGATAACAATAAGAAATGTTTCTTGAGCAGTAAATCAGCATATTAGAATGATTTCTGAAGGATCATGTGACACTGAAGACTGGATTAATGATGCTAAAAGTTCAGCTTTACCATCACAGGAATAAATTAAATTTTAAAATATATTCAAATAGAAAACAGTTATTTTAAATTGTAATAATAATAATAAAAATAGAAACACTACCCTGAGCTGCCTTACCTGCGACTTCTCGACTGAAGCGTTGTGCTTGTCGCACATGGGGCTGATCTCCATGCCTCGCTCCCGCTCTCTGTCCCCCTGGCTGAAGAACTCTTCCATGATGCGGTCTGTCCACTGCCTGTACAACTGCAGTGGCTTAGTGGGGTTACTGAGGTCTGCACAGTGCACCATGTTCTGCAAGACCTGAGATACAGACAAAATCAGTCAGTTATGCATGCATATAAATATTTACATTCATTTGCACATTCATAAGTATATTATCATAGTCAAACACGGGTGTTGAATACTTGTTAACCTTTATAGTCCCAGACACTCAACCAACCCATGGAGCCACATAAAAAAAAAAAAGAGTTGCTGGTTCGATTCCAGCACCGGCAGGAAATTAGGCTGCCTACTGCTCCGGGTGTGTATCAAGGTTTGCAGTGTGTGTGTGTTCACTACTCACTACTCTGCTCCTAATGTGTGTGCACTAACTTGGATGGGTTAAATGCAGAGGACAAATTCCAAGTATGGGTTAACATACTTTGCTTTCACGTGTCACTTTCACTTTTCACTTGTATACTATATTAGATATCTGCGTTAATGAGCAGTTGAACAGGTGTAACTAATACACACACACACACACACACACACACACACACACATACTGTATATATACAGTCAAACCAAAATTTAATCAGACACCTTGAACATTTCATTCATTACTTCAGTTTATTCACTATAATTGAAAAAATGGTAATAAAGTATGACAAGGTCTCAGAGTTAAAAAAAATTATCTTAATTATGTCAGATAACACTTAAGCAAAACATGGTCAGGTCAAAGTGTCTGAATAATTTTTGGTCCCAAATTTTTATCAACTTTACTGGTAGTCCACTGTATGAAGAATTTTTGGGTATAATATGTCACAGTTTACTTTATTTTGCTATCCTCACTTACACTAGTAAAAATATATCAAAAATATCAGAATAATTTTTGGTTTGTCTGTGTATATATATATATATATACACACACACACACACACACACAGACTCATCAGCCACTTTATTAGGTACACCTGTTCAACTGCTCGTTAACACAAATCACGTGGCAGCAACTCAATGCATTTAGGCATGTAGATATGGGCAAGACAATCTGCTGAAGTTCCAACTGAGCATCAGAATGCAGAAGGAATGTGATTAAAATAACACTGTTGTGGCATGGTTGTTGGTGTCAGACGAGCTGGTCTTTCAGAGAGTATTTGAGAAACTTCTGATCTACTGGGATTTTCACGCACAACTATCTCTAGGGTTTACTGAGAATAGTCAGAAAAAGAGAAAATATCCAGTGAGTGTCAGTTCTGTGGGTGAAAACGCCTTGTTGAAGCCAGAGGTCAGAGGAGAATGACTGGATCAGAATGATTTCTGCTGCGATATTCAGATGGTAGGGTCAGAATTTGGCATAAACAACATGAAAGCATGGATCGATCCTGCTTTGTATCAATGGTTTTAGCTGGTGGAGGTGTAATGGTGTGGGGGATTTTCTTGGCACACTTTGGGCCCTTTAGTACCAATTTGAGCATCGTTTAAACCTTTGTTTCGTTGCTAAGTATTGTTGCTAACCATGCCCATCCCTTTATAGCAGGATAACCTGCCATGTCACAAAACTCAAATCATCTCAAACTGGTTTCTTGAACATGAGTTCCCTATAACTCAAATGGACCTCCACAGACACCAGATCTCATTCCAACAGAGCACCTTTGGGATGTGGTGGAACAGGAGATTCACATCATAGATGTGCAGCCGACAAATCTGCAGCAATAGTGTGATGCTATCATGTCAATATGGACCAAAATCTCTGAGGAATGTTTCCAGCACCTTGTACTAGTAAGGTGTACCCCAATAAAGTGGCCATTAAAGTATTTAATAAAGTGTTCTAAATTAATTTGATACATTAATAAAAAAACAAACAACACTCCTTCATAACCTTTATTGTGATATCTACAATGCAGTATGAGCATTGAGGACGAACCTGTATCCTGTCAGAGTAGTTGTCCAGCAGTAATACCCCTGAACTGGTCACCTTTTTGGTCTCCACCATGGTTTTCAGATCCGCCAACAAATTCATGTGTTTAGACATGTCTGTGGCCAGAACCTGCAAAAAAAAAAAAAAAAGGATGGTCATCAATTATGGCTGGAGAGAAAAAAATGGGTAATTTATTGGCCCTATAATTTAATTTACACCTATTTTCACTGTACAATAAAATTTTAGTTTCATTTTACAAGTATCAGTGCAATTAAGCTGCAAAAACAGTCCAGTGTGATAAATGACAGCTAACTTATCATGATACATCATGACTCACAATGTCAATGACCATCTTGCGGAGTGACTGTCTCTGTTTCTTGGTTAGGTTCTGGAAGATGTCACAGTTCTCTTCCTGCAGCAGTTTAAAACCTACAGCCAGGTGATGATTCTCCAACACAGACGAATCATTATACATGAGGGCCAGCTCAGAGTCTAAGAGAAAAGAGAGTGAGGACGAGAAAGGGAAAAAAAAGAGAAGGCACGATTAATTATATACTGTACTAACTGTTTTTCATCAGCTGTTTCATTTGTATTTCTATAATGCGGACTGTCTATGAGTAGTAACATAAATTTTTCAGTTTCACACAAAGCTACTGTGTGGTTTCAGAAACGTATGACTTATGAAGTCCTATGAATCATTTTTATTATACTTTCTTTTTTGCCTTTTTTGGAGCTTGACCTTTCAGAACAGCATTAAGGTTCATCAAAATTTCTTATTTAGTATTCCACGAATAAAAACAGCACCATGAAGGTATGGAACAACATCCCTCTTCTTGTTTTCAAGTTCCTGTTGAGCTTGTGACAAGCACCACTGGCCCCTCCATTAGTCACTGAGGGGATTTTACCAGCTGTGTGGGTGGGACACGTGAGCTTTGTGAATCACAGACACATGTAGCCCACCTAACACATGCATCGATAGCACGTCCAATTGACCGTGTGCCACACGTGACAACAGCTTAAACACATATTGATTCGTCTTTGAATGGGTCCACTACTTTGAACGATGTGATTAAGCTAAAAGTGGTTCTGACAGCTGTGAAAAACATCGCACAAACATGAACTGTAGGAAGAGCCTTTTGGAAGCAACGTTCCTTTTTTTTTTGGATACAAAATATATTTTTGAAAGAAGTCTCTTATGCTCATCAAAGCTGCATTTATTTGTTTAGAAATACAGTAAAAACAGTAACATTGTGAAATATTTTAAAATAAAATGTTCTGTGATGGCAAAGCTGAATTTTTAGCAGCCATTATTTCAGCCTTCAGTATCACATGATTCTTGAGAAATCATTCTAATATGCTGATTTGGTGCTCAATTATTATATTCAATTATTAATAATGGTTATCGTTATTTAACTTTTTGCTGCTTAATATTTTTGTGGAAATCGTGACTCTTTTTGATGAATAGAACAGTTCAAAAGAACAGCATTTATTTGAAATTTTTAATGTCGCTTTTGATTAATTTAATGCATCCTAGCTGAATAAAAGTATTCATTTCATATGGATATTTCAACATCGACAAAATTAAGAAATCTTTCATGTGACACTGAAGCCTGGAGTAATGGCTGCTGAAAATTCATCTTTGCCATATAATAAACTACATTTTAAAATATATTTAAATAGTAAACAGTTTCTTTAAACTGTAATCATATTTCACAATATTACTGTTTTTACTGTTGATCAATGTGAGTATAAGAAATTTCTTTTAAAAACATTAAAAAAATCTAAATGATCCCAAACTTTTGATTGGTAGACTCTCCAGTCCACTTAGACCATGTATGGCAACTTTTCATTTTAAAGTATAACAGCATTCATTTACTGTATCGTCTTAATGCTATAGAAGCAAAAAAGCTCATGTTGGTAGAGAGGTGGAGACTTACTAGTGTTAATGAGGAACTGGTTGGAGACGCCAGGATGGTCGACATCATGTATCGCACTGGCAAATATGGCAGCAAGAATTTCAAGGTCTGTAAACACAGCCTGAAAACAACAGACACAGACAGATTTTCTAAAATATCACATCATTATCCACTTTCTTTAATACCCAACAATCAAAAGAAATGGCATTCTCGCAGCACTGCATACTGGGACAGCCATATCGTACCTCAAGGGCAGGGGTTGATAGCAGGACATGAGTGGACTGTGTGACATCAGCAGCGTGGATGTTGTTGTGATAGGCAACGTCAGCATGGTAATGGTCCTCTAAAGTCATCAGATAGGTGATAAATGTGTCGAGGGGAATTTTAAACGTCTTTAACAAGTCCCTCTCCTACAGTGGAAAGACAACCCATATGGTTTGTCCTTGTTAGCAGAAGCAACTTATAAAAAGACACCGAAGCAAACATGAGCTTGAGTGAGACAATATTGTAAAAAAGTACCTGGAATATTGTGTGCATCATAACCGTTAAAGGTCTGTTCCCAGAAAATTCTGACACTTTGAAGACATTAAGGCCCCATTTATTTACATCTTCAAGCTCCTGAAATGACAAAGTGAAACACATGCTATTAGATGTCCAATATTGCAGTTTTCCATAAATTGTTTTATTAATAGTCTTTTAATTATATACACTGCATTTATTTGATCAAAAATGCAGTAAAAACAGTAATATTGTGAAATATTGTAAAATTTAATATATTTTAAAATGTAATTTATTACTGTGATGGCAATGTTGAATTTCAGCAACATTACTCCAGTCTTCAGAGTCACATGATCCTCCAGAAATCATTCTAATATGCTGATTTGGTGCTCAAGTAACATTATTTTCTTATTATTATCTTATTTCTTAAATTATTATCAATGTTGAAAACAGTTGTGCTGCTTAATAACTGTGTGTAAATCATGGGAATTTTTTTTCAGGATTCTTTGATAAATACAAAATACAGCATTTATTCATTTATTTGAAATATAATTTTTTTGTAACATTATAAATGCCTTTACTGTCACTTCTGATCAATTTAATTCAAACATTAGAATTGTAGTGCATATTTCTTTTTAATAATAATAATTTAATATTATTATATTAATATAATATTATTTAAATCTAATAATTTTATATATATATATATATATATATATAAAGGCTTTACTTACCTTGGCCAGCTCATCTTCTGTTTCAGTTTTGACCCCAAACCGGGGGATGTTACAGTTGGTAAGGCTGGAACTGTGCGTTAGCTTTTTTACGCCGCTAATCTGGGACATCGGCCTTTTCTTCTTCTCCTTGTCTTTTTGGGACTGGGGTGACGGCATTTCCACCTCGTGTTGCTTGTCTACAGAAACACAGAAAGTGCTCAGAAAAGGTTCTAGAAATCAGAGGCGCTCATGGGTAAAAGCACAGCATGTGTCATTACAGCCACTGATTTGTAGTTTTGTAAATGAATGGTGAGCCATGGTCATTTAATGGTCTTACTTGTGGTGTGATTACTCAGCTACACGGCCGTCAGGCTACAGAGCTGCTGTTGGCCTGCTTTTTTTGCTCATAATCAGCACTTCGTTTGTCCTAGTTCTCTGAGTTACCCCAAAAAATTCACATAGCTGCCCTCCTCCAGTCAAAACGCTATCCCTCTTTAACTCCATTGTGCAATGCAATGCATATTCCCACATTACATACATTCAGTTTAAAACCATAATGTTAACATCCATATTTGATTTTTATTGTTTTTTGTGGGACACTCACCTAAGAATGTACTGGAGATGAACTCAGATACCTGGTTACCAGATCGGCTCATCTCTGAGAGGTGAGTCAGTTCTCTGTTCAACATCCTCTTGAACTGTTGAGAGATAAACAAACAACGAGAATGTTTTTTTTTTTTTTCTTTAAATTTAGACCAATTTTATGCGAAAGACAAGAAAAAAAATGAAAAATTAGACATAAAAATATTTCATTCAAAGTAAAAATGTCTTGTGTGGATGTGTTGTGTAATATTTGTGCTATTGTTTGAAACACCCCTTATGAAATTAAATGCTGAACAAGACACTGAGACACTCTTTTTTTTATGATCATTTAATGGATTTTCACTTGTCAGCTGTGTCGCTATCAGTTGGCAGATATGCCACGATTTCAAGGCTGAGTCCTCCAAACAACCCAAAACATATGAATCCTCTCACATGGTTAAGAATGTCAGGTCAAAACGACCTGCTGGGTCACATCAACGCCACATTTCTAACAAGATTTGCAAGAACAAACTGGAGATGAAAACTGAGATAAACCCAAACAACTAAAAAAGCCTAGCGACAGCACATGTTGTGCTGGTGCTTTTTATAGTAGTTTGGGTTTAAATAGCCTAGATGAAAATGGGGAAACAAAAACTAACAATGGGGTAAAGAATATACAAAAATGTCATTAATTAACAAACCAATTCATTTAAATACCTGTCTGTCATCATCTATGTTCTTTATGCAGCCTTTTTTCTTTGTGCAACCACATACTGAACGCCAATAATAAACAATAGCAGCCTGTTCAACCCCATTCCATTATAAGAATACAGTATTTCATGATTAATTAACTCACCTTTATGTACCCCCAAGAAACTGACAGCAAATAATTTGCCTCAGGCATTTTGAACGAATAAGTCCAGATAGCAGATGAGATTAGAAAACACTGGCTGATAGGGAAGATAAACACAAACTGCTCAGCACAGACGGTCTCAAAGCTCCAATTATTTTTAATCCACCTGAACTAACATTACAATATTATGCTAAACCCCATCAGAAAAGTCCAGAAATTCCAGGGCATTCCTCACGACGGCTGACTCCATTGTTAAGAAACCTGGCAAGATTCCATCTACGACAAAGGAGGGCGTGAAGAAGCCATGGCATTGTCTGATAGCATCTCTCTCTGCGTACGCTGCGCACTCTTCAAACTAAATAGACTGAAAAATGCCTGCGCCTTGGAAGGAAAATATGCCCAGTTAACAGCTTCCAAATAAGGCTGTGTTTCACACAATCATTCAGGTGAGAGTCTCTGAGTGCAGCCCTGCCAATCAGGCAGCTCCTCTGGATTAGAATGAGCTCATGCTGCAGCCGATTGGCCGAGCCAAGCTCGCATGTAAATCCTCTGGGAGTACATCGCTCCCCGGGACCCCTCCCACTTCATCCTCTGGATGTCTGCAGCTCAGTTGGAGGATGTGTTCTTTGTACAAGAGCTGTGTAATATAGCAGATAGCTCCCCAAAAGGGCACATAGTCATTATGTGTGGTTTGTATTAATGCGTATTCACGTCATGTTCGACTACACGCATATGTGTGCGGACAGATGCGTGTGTATGTGTGGAGGGCTGAGGTAATCTCCATGACATGACGTGATGTTTGGAAGCGGACATTGTGTCAACCAGACTCATACAATATTCAGTGAAGTTCATTCACATAAATCCACAGAGGGGAGTCAATGGAGACCATATGTGATATGAACAAGAACAAAATAAACTGATGATGCCGTTCTAGATTTGTCCTGGTAAATTGTTAATGAGCCCTTGAATAAAGCAAAAAGAGTGCCAGGAAATGTGCCATTTTATTCTCTTATTGATTTGTAACTGGAAGGAAGAAAGGTTTTTTTTAAGGGCTAAACAATAACTTTTTTCCCGCTGCCCCAGACTTTTTACTAGTCCTGCCTTATGCCACGATCAGAAAAATGATAGATTTTATTATATTTAATATACACTATATACACTTATATTATATTAGATAATACACATATTAAATATAAAATAATATACATTTTAAATTAATAAATAGATCTATACAGGTGGAGCTGGGGAAGGTGGAGGGTTTCTGAAGCGCACTGCACTGCTAAGGCAATGCTACCAAAGTATTTTGAAGGTTGATCAGTGAGCTCATTGGCTACTGATACAGCAGGAATCAATCAGTCCTATGTCCTATAGATAACAATGTGATTACGAGCAGGTTGAGTTAAAGGACCTATTAGCCTGCGCCATCTAGAGTTTTTTTGTGTATATATAACCTATTTAACAATTAAAAAAAAAAAAAAATATATATATATATATAGTTTTTAATTTGCAATAATACATGACTTTTTACAGCTAATGTAGCTTAATTACAGCTATGAACATAATAAATGCTTTAAGTAAATAAATTCACAATATAACAAATGACAGAGGACTGCATTATTTGGCCACATGTACGATAACTGTATCACAGACTTCCAATGGCCTACTATCCACAAACGACACTGTACCCTGAGAGCAAGTGACTAAAAATGTACCTGTAGGCCAGGTACATTTTTAGAAATGTCACTGAGGTATTGTACCAAAACCTGTGTCTTTAAACTGAGCTGGACAGAACTGGTGGCAGAAGTAAGTACTGCAAGGCAGCAAATAAAGAGCTGAGGCAGTAGAGCTGACAGAACATGGTCAGGGATTATTTCACACTTCTGGTCCCTGTGTACCACTAGTGGGATGCCGCGTAATTTGCAGCTTTACTGGAGCAGATGAGCCGACGGTAATAGGCTGTTGCGGGTCCGTGCGGACAGAGGTGACTGTGTTTCTATTGTTGGAACATCTAGAGGGTGTTAAAACACGTCTCCGAGCTAAAAATGGGAAGATATCACACAATTTGTAGCTGTGATTTCTTGAAAATGTGTTTTCTGGGACAGGCCTAAATAATGATTTGTTTGTGGATCCATCCCTCTAGTTTAATAATACAACTTGTAGATCAAAAGCAACATTCATTCATTATTTCTTCTAAACTTGCAGGGGGCTTTGACATCTATTAATTATGATATAACAGGTCAAAATAACATAATCCTTATTATAATATGAATTGCACATACAGTGCTGCTTGAAAGTTTGTGAACCACTTGAAAAATCTGTGAAAATGTGAATAATTTTAACAAAATAAGAGAGATCATACAAAATGCATGTTATTTTTTTATTTAGTACTGTCCTGAGTAAGATATTTTACATAAACAATGTTTACATAAAGTCCACAAGACAAAAAAATGCTGAATTTATTAAAATAACCCAATTCAAAAGTTTATGAACCCTTGATTCTTAATACTGTGTGGTTACCTGGATGATCCACGATGTGGTTTTTATGTTTTGTGATGGTTGTTCATGAGTCGCTTGTTTGTCCTGAGCAGTTAAACTGCCCAATATTCTTCAGAAAAAATCCTCCAGGTCCCAAAAATTCTTTAGTTTTCCAGCATCTTTTGCGTATTTGAACCATTTCCAGCAGTGACTGTATGATTTTGAGATCCATCTTTTCACATTGAGGACAACTGAGGGACTCCAGAAGGAAACACGATAAATTAACAGCCGGGGGGTGAAAACCTTTTGAATTTGAAGATCACGGAATATTGTACTTAATTTGTCTTCTGGCAAACATTTAAGTGTCTTTTGTTGCTTCCGAAGGGCAGTACTAAATAAAAAATGTTTAAAAAAAAAAAAGATATTTAAACAAAATAAGAAAAATTTGGACATCTTTAACAGTGAATGCTTGAACCTTTTTTAATAGTTGTGTTTGAGCCCCTCAATTGTCCTCAGTGTGAAAAGACGGATCTGAGAATCATACAGTCACTGCTGGAAAGGGTTGAAATACGCAAAAGATGCTGGAAATCTGAAGAATTTTCAGGACCTGGAGGATTTTTCTGAAAAATATTAGGCAGTTTAACTGCTCAGGACAAACAAGGGACTCATGAACAACCATCACAAAACAAAAAAACAGTCATAGATCATCCAGGTAACCACACACAGTATTAAGAATCAAGGGTTCACAAACTTTTGAGCAGATCGTTTTTATAAATTCAGCTATTTTTTTGTCTTGTGGACCATATGTAAACATTTTTTATGTAAAATATCTTATTCAGGACAGTACTAAACAAAAACAAAACAAAAAATAACATGCATATTGTATGATCCCTCTTATTTTGTTAAAATTATTCACATTTTCACAGATTCTGCAAGGGGTTCACAAACTTTCAAGCAGCACTGTATACTACTGCAGCAGACTAAACTGAACAAAGCCATTAAGCTTTCTTTGATACATCACAATGATGTATCAAGTTGTTGACTCAATATCCATATAACACCATATATATATAGCTTTGAAAAAGGGCATTTTCTCAGATGCAAATCAGATGAGCAAACAATAGAAAAATAAAACAAAATAAATATTACTAATTACCAGATCATATGGCATGTAAACCATACTTTTTCTAAAGTGACACTGTCCATCATCCTCATCAGCAGATCAAATGAAGTTAAAATAATCAAAATGAACAGTGAAATGACTTGAAACACAAAATCATGCCCACTACCTTGGGCATATGGTTTAAAAAGAGTGACTCTTAATAATAATACCTGCCTTAAAATATCTCATGTAAATGATTAATCTGGCCTAATTTGACGAAAGTGAACAAAAGTGTAGTTCTGCTTGAAACACTATCTTACAGAGTAATCCCCATAGATAATAATTACATTTTAGAGTTATAAAACATATCTAAATTGGATTCTTATGGTGAAATAGATTTAATGTTTTTCTGTAATTGAAATGGAACATGTATTCAAGCACCTGGGCCAATATGAACATTCTGAATGCAAATAAATCATGAAAACAATGGCAGCTTGACATCTATACACAACAAAAAAAGTTCTCTCATAACAGATTAGCAGTAGCTTTATCTGTTCTAAAACAGCACTAAAACAATGTTATTTATATCCGTCGGGTAGGATATAACTCTTGCGTGGTGACTGTGAGGCAGTTTTATACGGGATACGCCACTATTGCTATTGAGCTAAAGCAACAAAGCAAACTGACAGGCCTTGTGCGTTTCCATGGATACTGGGTATTGAGGAGGGGGGGGGGGGGGGGTCGTTCAAGTGAGACATATGAAAATGTGAGTATTTGACTCTTCTATTACTCATGTCTGGTCACCTCTGTCAGACCTTTAGCCTGGTTGCGTAAGCAATATTAGAAGCATTTCGAATTTTGTCATTTTAAGAGGTGCTGTGGCCGAGTGGACTGGACGAGATACACACTACAGGCTGATTAGCATGCTGTATGTGTACTAGGGCCTTGCTGGAGACTGTGGGCATGCTCAGTGCAGCCTGAATGACGATTCTGCTGCTGTTATTGCAAACAGTGAGCTGGTTAAAAGACACCAAATTATCTAAATCATCTTAATTTCGAAACAACTAAACACTTTAGTTGTTTACTATATGATCTGATTGCCATTTTAGAATATGAATCATCTGCTGCTCATGTTTGAACCAATGCACAACACTGACATCTAAGGCTACAATCACAGTATGATGGAGTAGCAAATGCAGTCAGATGTGATGCGTATTTATTTACTGGTCTACTAGGATTCAACTAACAACAACAACAAACATTTGTGACAACAAATGAAAAAAAAAAAAAAAAAAAGTAATTTGATCTTGAGGCATTATAACAATATAATATTGTGTACAAGTGCATAAAAAAAAATCACAAATAAAATATAATAATTTAAAAAAGTTATAAATAGTCAGTACAAGCCCTAATTGTGATTGTAAGTGGGATATGAAAACCTGAGATATCAATAACTGCACTCAATCAACTTGCAGAACCATCCTAAACAGTAAAAGAGAAGATAAAGACACCAAGACCTTCTTACCTTGTTGGATGCCATCTCGCTGACCGAATGCCGGGTCTGTAGGGTCTCAAGCTGGTCGAGGCACCAGTCCAGCTCCTCCAGGGTCTCTGTGGCCAGCTTCTGGTAGGCCTCCTCTGGAGGAAGAGAAGGAGGCAAGGAGTCAGATCTCAGATGCTTTAGGTGTCTAGTTGAGGCTCCCAGCAGAGGGCCCAAACTGCTGTAGACCGCCATGTTGGGATATCCCGACAGAACGCATGGGTGATTCTTCATGCTGTGCTGAAGCCCTCCACAGTGAATGATGGGGCTCCAAATTGAGCCAAAAAACAAGGTTTCCAAAAACAGCAGAGCCGTAATCCGAATGAGGCGCCGTAACAACCAGGAGTGGGAGTCAGATCTCGTGAGAAGCGGGGAACACTATATCCCTTAAGAAAACATACAAAGGGGCCACACAAATCAACACTCTCACACCGCTCGCAAACAAAACAACAACACACGCTCGACTGCAGAATCTATAGTCCTACATGTTCGAGAAGCCCGGAGTGAAACCTCTCATCTCGGGACAGAGAGAATGTCATTGCTGTGGACAGGCCCATCTCTGCGTGACAGATGCCGGTCTACATCCAAGAAGAAGAGTAGCGTGCAGGAGCCCTTAGGAGCATGTGATCCAGCCCATAACAAAAGCATACAGGCATAGTGTCATAACAATAACACACACGTATACTTGCACATACACGCATATGAGCACAAGCGCAAAGCATAGAGAGGGCTGACGCCAATAGATGAGTGACTAGTCCCTGTCTCCAGTCCTCAAGCTGGGCTGCTGCAAAAATGAACAAAGGTGATCGCATCTGCCTGCCCCCTTTTCTCAGAGCGGTGGATGCCCTGCACGAGCGCCGGGCAGCCGTGGAGCGTCGCTAGCCGAACGTGAGCCGAGCTTCCTCTTGAAACAGAAGCCTGAAGCCTGGCAGTGCTGCTGCATGCAGGAGAGAGAGGACTACAGCTAAAACCCGGCATGAACTTTACAGGATTTAGAGCTAAGGAGCTTGGGTCCTTCACACCTGACACTTTGAGAAAGGCTGGTTGTGCTTTTGCTCTTAAAGAGGATGCTTTGTGATTTATGTTTATAAAGACAGTAAATCAATTCCTACTGAAATTGTGAACATTTTCTTTATTAGACTTTTTATGGTTTATGGAGTTTCGCAAACATTTGTTGCATGTGCATTTTGCAGAAGGTTAACTTAGGATGACCATATGAGGGCATATAAATAAGTGAAACAAAATAACAAAATCCTAAAAAACAGACGTCAGTGTAGCTATGCTAGACATGTTGCAAACAACTGTGAAAACAAAACAAGACGGAATGCATGTGCCACATGTACACTGCTGTAACAAAGCATGCATTATCTTATTCATTGCCTGCCTCTCTCTCTCTCTTTCTGCATGTGTGGTGAAGTACACAGGGCTGGGGTGCCACTTTCTCTGAAAGAGACTGCACTGACGTCAATGACATTCTTCTCGTGCTTAGCGCGACATCATACACCAGCCCATGAGAGGGCACTGGCTCCATAGACAGGAGAGCTGTGGTGAAAATCTGGACTGGAATCCTTCAATCTGGGTCACAGGCTCGCACTGCCTTATCAGCCAGGAACTCCTCACCATTTGCTAGTGTAAAAGTATTTGTTCGGATTTACAAAAGATGACCTTAAAAATATGTATCTGCAATGAAAGTCTCTTCTAATCTTGTTCAATTAAGTCTTTATTCCCCCATTGTGAGCAGAATTTGTGTGTTAATTTGTGAATTGCTACTCGGAGGGCTTAAAATTCAACCGAATTTTAAAATTCAAACTGAGTTTTTCTGGAAAAAGTGAATGATACCTGTCAGCGCAAAACTGTTCCTAACATGTTGCTATGACGGTTTTAAGGTGTTCTTAGTGTTTTTAAGTACTTTGTGGAGCGGTTTCAAAGGGTTCAGGGTATTTTTAGCGTGCTGCTATGCATTTTTTAGGGCATAATATGGGGTCTGTAGGAAATTTCAAAGAAAAAAAAAAAGGGGGGGGGGGGTTTTGACCAATATGTATTGTTAAAGCTGCTTTATAAATACATTTGAATGATTAATTATTAATTAGAATAGTAATATTTACCAGATAAAACTTCAATAATTTCTTTACAACATAAATCGCAATTACTTTTACTTTTAAACATGTTTTCTTTATAATGACACATTCTTTTTCTTACACAGAATAAAAGAGTGTTAAAATATATAGCTGCCTTTATATTTTAGAAAACAGGTCCTCCGCAGTTTGATTAATACCGTATTTTGGTCTTTGGCATCAAAAAAGTTTGGGAAGCCCACTTCTCTATAATATTCTGGTCTCTAAATATAGCTACGTTTCCACCAAAATTACCCGGAACAATTTGTCCCAGAAACTTTTTTCCCCCATATCTGTTGCTGTCTGCATTTCCATCACGGTCTAAAGTACTGTGAAGATTGGGCAAATTAGTCCGGTGATGCAGGACTGCGCGTGACTTTGCAGTTCCCGCTGGATTTCGTCCTCCGCATATAAGCTTAATAAAGCCTGTACCTTGTCGGTCCAACTGTCCTATGTTTTAATCTCCATTGTTGATTTGAATGGCAAACAACTCTTACTGCACGCACTGCAACAGACTTTTAAAAATGGTGGTTGAAATAAAATGCTGCATGGAGTCAACCAATCAAAATGCTGCGTGGAGTCAACCAATCAGCATGTCGAGTGCCCACCCCCGAAAGTTCCTGAACTTTGAAAAAGTACTGCCTTGCAAGTAGGGACTTTCTGAGGGGGAAGTTCATTTAGACCCTGGTCCCTGCGGGCAAAACACACAGAGTACCACCTCAAAGTCCCTAGTTCCTGGGGAAAGTTCCTGCGGTGGAAACGTGGCTTTATGGCTCAGGTCCCTGCTTCAATGTAACTCTATTAATCACTTGTTTTATTGTCTGCGTAAGTCTGATCATGCCACTTGATGCTACATGATTTTAGGACTCATGCCATAGCAAGCCCCACTAATGAGTAATTTAGTTATCCACAGCGACTTACAACACACTTATTAGAGAGACATTCTCACTGGAGCAACATGAGGCCAAGGCTACGTTCACACTGCGAGCCTTGGTGCTCAATTCTGATTTATTGCTCAACTCCATTTTTTTGTATAGCTGTTCACATTGTTGTTTTAAATGTGGCCAATATCAGATTCCAGTGTGAACAGATCATGGTCCTGAACTGACCAGTATGCACAAAAGAACGATAAAAAGATGCAGCATGCTGTCATAAACACGGAGGACATTAAAGTAAGCGTTTACACGTCTATTTATTGTGAGATCTGCCGTGGAAGATAGCGAAATTATGCGCAGGCAATACACAAACCACAAAATCGAGGATGCGAAAAAAGAGAGCAGAGTTTTTAAACATTTATGATGTTTTGCTTGTATATAGAGCTGTCACTGTAATACTTATGAGCTCTGACACATCACTGTCCTTCACTGACTACCTTTCGCAACTGTCTTGATAACTTTGGGTATATAAAATCTTTGAAGTGACTCCCATGAGTACAGAATTGTGATGAATGTCGATCTAGAGTGACGTAAAAGTCGCATGAATTTCACATTGCAAATCATTATAACCTGTATTGGATTTAGGACCACATAAAAAAAATTTGCTCATTTGTGATTTGGGATACATTTACCTGCAGTCTGAACGTAGCTTGCTAAGTGCTAAGTGTCTTGCTTAAAGGGGTCATGAATTGAGAA
Source organism: Elopichthys bambusa (assembly GCA_037101425.1). Lineage (NCBI taxonomy): Eukaryota > Metazoa > Chordata > Actinopteri > Cypriniformes > Xenocyprididae > Elopichthys > Elopichthys bambusa. The sequence continues at coordinate 22,543,284 of CM074446.1, forward strand.
ATCAACTTTTCCTTGAGCTTTTGATATATAAGAGGTCATTGCACTATAAGAATCTGAACTGTTTCAGAACTAAAAACTTCCTTGTTAATCCAATAAAAGCTTTTATTGACAACAGGCCCAGTGAACGACTTGTTCCAGAATGTGCCTATCTATAGGTGAAACACCGCCTCCACAGAAGAAATCAATGCCTACTTCATCACTGCAAAGTTAGCCACGCCCACTGGCATGTTACTAAGATGACAAGGAGAGAAGAGCATTACAGGGCTAAAAAATAACATTACCTTTCAAAGGATCCCAATGCTAGGAATATGGTTATTTACTTTCAACAATATGAATGTCTCAGTTGAGCATTATTTATTTGTATTCTGTACATTTCACTGTGGATTCTTTGGTAAATCAATCGCATTTCGGCGAAGGCTTTGCAAACACTTTTACGATATGGACAGTACTGCAACAACATGTAAGTAACTGTTAATTCTGATGCTTGATCTGATATGTAATGGTACAGTCAGATGTTCTTTGTCTACGTGTCAGTAAATCAAAACCAGTGACTAAACAGTAAACTTCACGTTGTTTCTCTTAGAAGGATGAAAATAATCTGTTATTTAAATGGTGATTAAATTATATATAGAAAGCGATCAAAGAATGCTCCCTTTACAATCGCTGGAGCTGTCAATCAGATAGCACAAGTTTATCAGTGACTGAGATCTGGACTCGTGCCAAAACTCCCATTTTCCAACAAATCTCTAAGTTACATCGGTTTTGCACTGTTAGTTATGATGAGAGCATTTGTTAGTGTGCAGAAATTGAGTTGCAATGACAAGATCACTGCTTTCATGCACTCAACAACATGTCTGTGATCAGCTACAATGTTCATCACTGCAGCTTTTCATACCACAATCTAAATATAATGCCATAGATCCAAACGTAATGGTATAATCAACACTTTTCACGATTAGTTAACCTTGAGAGCTGTAATAGTAAAAGCTTGCTAAACGTTTTTGAGAGAGTAATACTTAGCTATTTCATAGGTAAAGTTGTTAGCCAATCACAGCAGTGTGCATTTACACTGAAGTCTCACAGCAGACTTCAAATAAGAGGGCTAAAATCAGGGTGGGAAAAATGCCTTTTATTTCTAAATTATGACAATTTTCGATGTAAAAAGCATACTAACATTATAAGTGCACCCCAAACATTATAAAACAATAAAACAACACAGATCAAGACCCCTTTAAAACCAGAATGGTGATAGTTTACAGATCATTGCACACCTTCTGGTGGTGAACAGGTCATATCCTTAGCCACAGGTGCTTCCATCCTAATCTACATTATGGTATATGGACATCTATCCAGTCAACCTACACTCAACACCCATCAGGGTCACATGACATCTAAACTCAGCAAGGGGAGTTAAATTGTATAATGTGTCCATCTGCTCACTGCCTCTAGTACAAATCAATATTATAAATCTATAACACTGGTGCTTTTTATCTCTGCGGCTGAACATTCTGCTCATGCTAAACATCCAGCGAGTGCTTGGTACTACAGTTCTAGGTCAAACACCTGCATCTCAAAACAAGCTTTTCTTTGCAAACTGTATAAATAGACCGCAAACAGCAGCTAATCGATGCAATGAGCAGTGGTTCATGATTATGGCAAAGTGACTGTCACATCCCAGGATGCCCTATAAAGCTGACATATGCATGAACAAATGGTTAAATGTATATGCATTAAACGGTTAAAAGTGAGTATAAAAGTATCTTTAAAGCCTTACTTTGTGCATAGAGGGTATTGTGACATATTTTTCCTTATCAGCTTCAGAGTACATGACATGCACAGTGCGATATGTGATGTCTGGAGGCTGCCCTCATGCTGGTATAGACAAAATGCAAGGTGCCACACAAGGACAACATCATCCCTCATATCAGACAGACTCTAACAGTTCTCCAGAAAACAAAACAACCCATAGTGAAAAGTACTTGAAGCTGTTGAAGTAGTAAATAAAATTACAAAAATTCCTAATAAATTACAGCTATATAGAAATATATATAGAAATAAAAATGAATAAAAATGACAAAAGCACATAACAAAAAATCTATAATATAAAAATAAAAGCTAATTTAAAATGTTAACAAATAGCTTACAATAAATCATACAGAAATAGCACTGCTGTTAAGTTGGTATGGCAATATTCAAAATATAGAAAGCAAAGGTACGACACCTGTGTAGGAGGTTTTTGTGATGGGAGGTGGGTTACACATGGGGGATCTCCTGTTGAAACAAAGAAGGCGTCATTGTGTATGATGCAAGTAACCGATATATTCAGTATCTCAGAACAAATTCTGTCAATACTGGGAAAAAAAGATTTAGACTGTGCGTCCACCAAAGCGTTTTAGCCAGCTAAAAACGGCAGCACTCTTCTGAGAACACCTTGCTCTGGGCACTGCATTCCCCCCCCCCCAGTGATACTTACAGATACTAGTAAGTGTTACTAGTATCTGATTATCTACTAGATAGTTTGTTTATGAATATAAAAATGTTCATACAATGTAAAGTATTTGCTCTGGCTCTTGTTTCCAATGATTTTGTTTCGTTGTTGTGCTTTTGTTGTCGTCTGTTGCCGTTGTCCCAGCAGAATGTCGGTCGTTGTGGTTTTTGTCCCGCCCCACTGCGATTGGACAGATGAGTAAAAAGTGACCGCGATGAATGCTGCGTGTTACCCAAAGTTAAACATTCTTCAACTCTCGGCGACTGGAAAAAAATGCAGAGCACTCAGTGCATCGTTAAGCTGCTGCTGTTTTAAAAAACGTGGCGCTCCCATTAAAAAACAATTGGAAAAATACGCAAGCCTCTGGAAAAAAACACTTTGGTGGGCACAGTGTCATGATAAAAGTGTGTGCATCTGAATATTTTAAACTGAAAGCAACATACTTGTTATTGGCCCTTTCCTGTTGTACATTTGTTAAAGCAGCAAAATTATTCCGGACAGTCCTTAAACTTGCCAGAACCTGAGAGAAGACACAAAAAATGAGTTCAGTGGTGTTATATAATTGTATTCATTTTGTAATGTTGTTAAACCATCTCCTTTTAAAATTGACATATTTAATAATGCAATACCTGTGCAAAAGGGGTAACAATCATGTCATCCCCATGTCTGCAAAACAAAAGAAAGAAAAAAAAAAGCATAAAATACTAATTACAACAGCACTGGCTTTTTTTTTTTTTTTCTTCACATAAAATGTATAATTTATAGAAATGTTTTGAGAACTGCAGTTTAATCTACTTGTAGGCTATACAGTTGTCTTACCATTTCAAAACAAAACATGCACATTCGTTAAAAAACAAAACATACATAGCACTAAAGCGGTTCTGCATTTAAAAAGACATTTGCTCACATGTCACTGGCGATGGAGGAGTTTCTGGACATAGACTTTGGTGAGAGGTCATAGTCGCTGTCAGAGCGGTACAGGAAGGACTCTCTCCTTTGGCTGTGCACAAAGTTGGCCTGAAGGATGAGACCTGACCCCGGGCTGGCCATGGGATCCAGCGGACTACGTCCTGATGACGTGCCATTGTCCACATCAAAGCTGGGGAGACAAAACAACAAGACAGTTAGCACTGATGTCAAATGTTAAAACTGGACGACGTAGAGTAGAATGTTACTCAGGTCATTTTCAATGAGAATTGCCTATTTCCGGCAATGTGGGCATATTGCTGACCAATTTTACATTAGGAACTGGCCTCTTTTTTTTTTTTTTTAACTTATTTTTGCTCTTTTCTTCTCTAAAAGTCGTTTACACCAAGAACCATAACTATAAATATAACTATACCGATAATTATATCCACACCAGCGGACGATATTGTTTTAGATTTAAAACTAGATTTATTCTAAGCGCGCTGCAGTTTTGTCATCTGCCACTTTAAATGTTCGAGCTCATTAAAACAGGATGGATTCTGATTGGTTGCCAATGTTTTATTCATTTATCAGCTGGAAAAAAAACTCTTCTGAAAGCGATTACAACAATTTTGTTTCTGTGCCGTTTTTGTTATAGTTGTGGTGTGAACTCTGCTATTCTTTTATATTTAGAACGATATTTAGTCTATAAAATCTATTCTTAAGTCTATAAATGATCTGTGTGTTTGGATAGTTTATGACAAAAGTTTATGGAAATTATGGAAAAAATATTGTCAAATCTTTTGCTAGGTAACTCGTAATAGTGACACAAGGTACCCAGATAGGATACAATTAGCATTCTTTCTGTGTTCAAATTTTTAAATAACTCTTGCAAAATTTATGCTGTGGATAAAACTGTGTCAGCCCTCATTTTCAAATAAACATGTAATGAAATATAAGAAATTAAACAAAACAAAACACAAAATAAAATAAAATTAAATTAAAAACTTTTTAAGAAAACCTACATTTGCTCCAAGGTAATTTAGGTCATTGTAGTTTCGTAGTGCAGCAACAGCAAAATAATAAAACCCCAAATAAATACATTAAAAAAATAAACAATAATAATAAATTAAAAAAACTTCCGGCAAAGTCCCAATTTAGAGGGCTTCCCCAAACCAGTGAGTGTGCCATTCTTAACCTTCATCTCCCTAGTCCTTAAATCCTCCCAACTGTGTTTACAACAACATGCTGACCCATAATCCCTAGGGAGCATTAATATAATTGCTCTGCCCTGGGTATTTTCCTGACGTAAACGGTGACGTGGCTGTAAGTCTTATTCAGCGTCATAACCTCCATGCAGGCTCACATCTGAGTCAAATAACGTGGTGCAGATGGATAAATCCGTATTAGTGGGTCAGCCTGCACCTTGGTGACTTTCGCAGACAGTACTGTCTCGCACATAAAGGGCCAATGATTCATGACCCACGTAATTCAGGAGAATGAGCTTTGTTTTGACTGAGAACAAATATGTCAGCAAGAACAAATCTCAGGCATATGACCTTTCTATTGTCTGTGTTCAGTGCAATCAAAGCAGTGTAAACAGAAAACAATATTTGGAGTTCGCGTCCTGTACATTTTTTAACCCAACACATCTTGAATTTATTTTTGTGTTTCATTGAGAACTGACTTATTCACAGTTAAAGCTAGAGCTTGCGGTGAGTCGCCCACAGATGTGCTGCCCTCACCTCTCTCGGGTCATATCACAGGAATGCACCGGCTTACCGTCTCACACAATCCCAACTCTAGACATGCATTATGAATGAGATGGTTCTCCTTTTACTGTAACCCACACAAATGCACTGCTTACACAACAAAGGGGAATATGGGCTTTTATAATATTCATAAATAAGTCAGCACGCATTTGAAAACAATATGTTTCTTTCATATGAAAATGAAGACACCTCACCTATTCTAAAGAGATTTGACAAAACATGCCATTAGTTTTGAAAACAGCATTTCCAATTTTTGAGATTCCTAAAATAAATATTAAATTCCTATTTTACAGATTCTTACATATATATATATATATATATATATATATATATACGCACACACACACACAGGGCTTCACATTAACACATGCTGAATTTTACTAATTTCCGCAGACACACCCAAAGTGCGCCACATAAAGCCGCCTCTCAGTACTGAATCGAGTTATTTTTTGCTGCTTATTGTGCCTTAACAGTCAAATACACACAACATAATGTCAGAATGCCGGTCTTGGTGAGTATTCATGTAAACACAGTCAGTTATGTTTTAACTGAACGTAAACAGTTGAGAAAGAAAACCCATGTGTAACTGTATAATGGATCTGTGTCAGGACTTAAAGTGACAGCAGCCTAATATACCTGCTGCCTAATTAAAATAATATTAAAAATATTTATATGGCAGTTTTTTTCCCATGGTATCAATGTCAAAATTGTGGCCAGTGAAAATGCTGAGTGGCTAGTAACTTTGGAAAACCACTAGAAACCGTGGCCGTGAGTGTTTTCCATGTACGCTACAAAATGTTTTTTGAAAATGCACACCAAGGCTAGTTATTTGTGCAGTAAAAACAGTAATATTGTGAAAAATAAAAAAAAATTAAAATAATATTTTATATATTTTCATATATTTTCATATATTTTAAAATGGAATTTAGACAAAGCTTTTCAGCATCATTACTCCAATCTTCAGTGTCACATGATCCTTCAGAAATCATTCTAATGTGCTGATGAAACATTTCTCATTTTTATCAATGTTGAAAACAAGTTGTGCTGCTTAATAAAAATCTTACAAATTCTGCCATCAAGATAAAAATAAGATTTGGTCATTCCCTAAAATGGAAAAAAATCCATTTTAGGGAATGACCAGTCCATCAACAAACAGTTTTATGAGCAGTTTGATTTTCTAATGTGTCTTTCGTTACAGAGGGGAAAAAATACACAACTCCCATCCTCTCTCTTTCCTCCTCGTCTTCACTTTGGTAATGCTCTCATTACATTTCCTTGAATTCCTTCTATCAAATAAGCAGTATATGGAGGTCTCCATCTGTTCCCTGTACCAGTATCACTGATTTCTTAAACTACACTTGACATAAAAACACACAAATGAACACAGACCAACACATCTTCTATAGGAGGTCCAAACACAGCACTGTGTATTTTGAGGGTAATTACACTGAAGTGTTTATGTTCTGGATGTACAAACACTGCGTAATTTATTCACACATGGCACAGAACAATGAAAACCAAAAAATTCAGTTGGATAAAAATCTCCTCTACCTCAATGTTCTGTTGCTCTCATATAGTACATGTCAAAAAATAAAAAAGTTTTAGTGTTAACCGCAGTTCAGTTAGGGTTAGGGTTTATGTTTCTTGCTAGAACTGGATAGAAACTCTCACAGAACGCTGTGTGACGCAACACACGATACATTATACAGCCAGTTCTAGATAATCGTAATGACTTCCAGTTATTTTAAATCATTAAAGGAGTGGGCTGGGTGGGATCTCTCTAGACACCACTGATAATATCAAAGAATGCAAACAGGAATTATTTTCCAAACTTGTCTGGGCTTCTGGAGAGTTTACTTAACTTTTATCATATAACATACAAAGGACTAAAAAGTGTTTGGAAATAATTAACAACTAAGAAATAAGAAAGTACTTGGAAACTTTCTGATTGTAAAATATTAGTTAATGTTTAAATTGTGCATGTTCATCATGATTTTATTATGATTTTAATTAATCGCACAGCCCTAGATTTTGGTTCTTCATGGGTTGCTTGCAAAAAAAGTTCTCTATCTCTCTAGACATAGAACTAGTAAAGAGGATCATAAGCAGAAAAAACATGTTTCTAACTTAAATTATAGTCAAGAAATATAAAAATCAAAGTGGTTTGCTATAGAATCATCTAAAACAAATCACAAAATACAAGAATGACTACGGCAGGGCTCTACGCTAACATTTTTCTTTAGGAGCACTTTCTGATCAATAACAGACATTAACTTTCCCATTACAGGGTGATATTTTCCCTTTTAAATTCATTTCCAGGGGCATTTTTACCATTATAAGAGCATTTTTTTCTAAACTTATTAAATGTATGCATATTTCGTCAATTTCTTAAATTAAAATAGAAAATTTTAATAATGTTTTTAAATGTTAAACAATAAATTCAGTTAGAACAATAACACCCAATGAGACTGTTACCAATCAAAAGAAATAAAAAAATCCATCTTTGCACTGCAGAAGTGGCACAGAAGCTCCATCTGAAGTGGTATTATTTAGACACATTTACATAGACTGCTTCATGCAGCTCATTGGTGAATATAATTTTTGAATTTAGAAATATGTAAAAAATGAAACTTTAAAAGTTGGATATTTAAGTACAAACAGTCTGTAAAGTGTAAATATGAAAATAAAACCTCCAGTAGGTGGCTGTAAATTTTAATGTGCGAGTCATTCAGCCGTTCAAAACGCAGATTAATTCAAAATCACCATTGCTTGGAGACACGCAACAGTTCTGATGTGGCTTTGTTTGAAACTATTTTCACAAAATAGAGCAAAAACAGACAGTATTGTGGCTAAAATGTTAAGTCACTCAATATCAACTTGTTTATTGGACTTCAATAAGATCAGTAAGTATCACATTTGCAGTCATGCCAATACTCGGAGAAACAGCTGCGATAGATGGTGTTACTGGTGTTCAGCAGCAACACCGGTTATATCACTTGCCCACCGTGAACGTGGTACCGCCCCAACGTCGTTTTTATTTTTTTTTTATAGTAATAATAATCATTTAGTTCAGTTAGAGAATAGACACTACAGTTAAAACTGAGGCATTTTTGGAGGCATTTTTGCCCCAAGCACCCATTAATTTCTGACCTTGCTTATGATAATCCAAATGTAGTATTTTCAGTTAATTTGACTGAAACATCTGCAGTACGAGACGGTCTGGTAGGTGCGTCATACTCGTTTCACCTTTATACAATCTTTGAAGTGTAGTCCTTCGCGCACGTCTTTTGCACTTGCTCTGCAAAGTCTTTGAATGAAGGTATGAAAAGCAGCCAACTGCAGTATGAAACATAACTGTTGTTCAGTGTAGATGCATTTTGGGAGTTTGCGATTGTATTATAGATCTGTTCATGAGAATCGATTGGGTCACTCGCACCGGTGCGCCTAATATTTTTTCACAGTCGCACGCAGTTATTTTTAGTCACAAATGCGACTGAAATGGTGGCACTGTAGAGCCCTGGACTGGCGAAAAGATTAAATATGTTTTTCCCTTTAAAATCAAAGGGATAATTAACTGTAATTACTACTATGCTATCTATGGCATCAGATGTTGAACTGGCTCGCTCTTTTGTTGTGGATGACAATGAATGATAACAGAAGCCCTGCCCAATCTCTTTGTCTGTGTAGTTTATGGCATTTTAATTGAGACTGGCTGTTCCTAAACTTCTGTTTTTGGTACCAAACCAATTTTTGCCAGTTAGCATGGCAGAGTTCAGAGTGTTCTCACAGAAACTTAAATGATACTTTTGAGTACTAATGTTTATAATAAAAATAAAATGACAACAGATTTAAGCCAGATGCAAGAACTAAATGAAACACTTGTTAACTGAAATAAAAATAAATATAACTGGGAAAAAACTATAAGTTAAAATACATTTCATGATTCCAAATGTAACTAAAGAAAAAAAAAAAGAATATATATATATATATATATATATATATATATAAATAAAGCACACACATGCCTTATATTTAAGAGTGGTATATCATCTAGTCTGAGTTTTGTTCTTAACAAGGGTTTCAAAGTTGATCTGGGAAAAATGTAAGTTTTATACAGAAGGCTAATTAAAATACTGTTATAATTAAAATAAATTTTTTTGAAGTAATACATTCAGAATGACAGAATTTGTGGTTGGCAGTGAATTTTCCCTAAAGTTTAACATTGATAGCTAATGAACTGGTACATGCCTGCCCTCCTAAGCTCTATTTAACAGCATGTGGCCCATTAGCATATAAGAGAGGAACAAAAAAAGCACATGAAATATGGACCATGACCATGGGACTTTCAAAAAAAAAGTGGAACCCGACTGGTTTGAGACACCATGCAATAAGAATGTACATACATCATGTTTCCTCTGGTGATCACATGAGGCTGTTCCCAAAACACTGCCGTTTTCTTGTCAATCATGAGACAGAACAGGAATATGCTCAAAATAGACAAATAAAAGAGATGCGCAGATAAAAATAGCATGCAGGAATAATTCATGAATCAAATCAAGCTTTGTCAAAAGTATAAAAATAACTAAAGCAACACATTTTTGGAAGTGACTATTCAATTGTTCAGTTTTGGTTCTGAAATGAAAACTCTGTCATCACTACCTCAATTTTTAATTTTAGTTAATTTGGTTGTAAAATGTGGTTGTAACTCACATAAATAACCAAAACCTTTGTGTACAGAATGAGATTAACAGCCATATTTAACAACTGCTGCTGACAATAGAAAAGACATGTGCCCACCTAAACACACACTTCCACGAAATGCAAATATTGCACTTTTACAGCCACATTATAGCACCTTGATAGATAAACACATCAAGAGCCATCCAATTAAAACTGCTTTTGTGGCAAAGCTTGAATGACGGAGAGGAAATGGTCCATCTATTCTATCAGATTAGGTGTCATACAAGACAACAAATGCACAACCCTCTCTTTTATATAGAAGCACAAATACACATAGATTTACACACACTCCATGAAAGATAAAAGACCTCTCTTAAAGGGATAGAAATTCTCTTATCATTTACTCACCCTCTTGCCATCCACAATGTATATAACTTGTTCAGAAAATAATCATTCACAAAGTCCCTCTCGTGAACGCTTGTATGACCGTAGTAAAAAAAAGGAGTAAAAAATATTAGTATTTTTCTTATACACACCTATTGTTTTGCTTCAGAAGACATTGATTCATCCACTGGGGTCGTACGGATTACAGTCATGATTGCTGTGTGTGGTTTTTCAAGCGTCAGCCGAGCAGCAGCCATTTACTTACATTAAATGGACTCAAAGAGAGGGATTATTGTCCTAAAAATGTTCATTTGTGTTCATCTGAAGTCATATACATCGACATGAGGGTGAGTAAATTATTTCATTTTGGGGTGAACTATCCCTTTAAATGCATTGTGCAACCACAAGTCCATTTTACTCTTTTGATTTGTGCGTTTAATATAACCATGGAGTATTTTAATTCAAATTATGGTAATATTTTATTAGAGTAACCAAAATGGCAACAGCATAAATGACAGGATATGAGGTGGCAACTGTCAATTTATGACTGGTGTGTATGACACAGTAGAGTCACTGTCATGCATTACAATAAAGCAAAACAAACAGGAACCGCAGACAATAGGGTCAATATATAAGGTGAAGGAAGCGCATACTGACACACGCACGTTGTCCTCACACTGATGACATCGTTAAGATGTCAGTGAGATTTCCTTCATCCTGACCTCTTAACCTTTTTTCATACACACACAACCACACACATACACTTGAACATTCTCAAAGCAAGGTTATGTTTGCTTAGCTGAGAGCTGTTATTCATGGAGACCAAATGGAGCATTCCATGAGCAAAGGGGGGTAAGTAACCGGTCTCTTGTTTGCTAGCCTACTATATAAATGTTCAGACAAAAACATGACAGAATTATACACCAAAATAAGCCTGTGAATCATCAATATGCAATATCTCACGGTTTGCAGCGACGGAAGGCTGCTCAAATTATACTTTACATGCACAGTGTGTTCAAACAGACTGAAATCTGTTGTACCAATATAATAAGTCCTCTACAAACAATCATCAACCATTTCTAAAATAAGCACATACAAATGTAGAACAAGATGAGACAAGAGAGACTAGGGTGAGGTATCTGCCCTTTGGCAATGCTTGCCAAATATGCTGCAATCCAGCAGCAGCCTCCTTGTGTGGAAATAATCCATTTCACTTTTTGCCATTTTACTATTTTTTTTAGGTGATTGCACAAATGTTTTGGATCTCTTACTGGTCGATATACTGTACTTCTTTTTTTTCAGTTATGAGTAGTGACTAAAATGAGCAAAACCAACCATATTTCATATCATATCTAATCATTTTCACTCTACAAAATGTATTCATTAGGCTACAAATTAACATTTTGCATAAACTCTATCATCTACAATAGGAGGTAGATGCATAAAAGCATCTAGATTCAAAAGTATTTACAGTCCTTATGATTAAATAAAAAAAACGTATTTATCTTCTTGTTTTAAATTAAATATTCATTATACATAAAAAAAATATATTTTACAAAATGGTTTAGTAAAATGAAAAACATTTTTAATGTAATCAAAATAGTTCAGTTTGATGAAATCCCATATCTGACAGGCAACAAAAGCATCAACAAATGTTTAAATCTATCCCACAGTTACACTTTAACAAGTCAGCGAAAGACAGAGTAAATGAAAAACCAAGAGAAAAAGTACTATTGGAAGAGAATGTAAATAAAAGATTAATTCTTTAGGAAGAGTGGAGCACAATTTACGGAAGGTGAGTGAAAAAACAATGGGGGTTAAAACTTAAGAGGAAGCAGAGAATTACACAAGATGTTAAAAAGAGATGTTGGCTGGTGTAAGACAGGAGAAGGAAATAGCAAGCACTGGGTTCTAGGTTAAGGGAGACAGAAGGAGATAGTCAAAAGTTCTCCTTTACCCATCCGTGTTCTTAAGTGAACTGGTGGAGCGAGACCGGGGCTTCATGATAATGCTCATTCTGGATGTGGATTTCCCTCTGCTAGCAGCTACAGCTAATCCCAAGAGTGTGCATTTGTTTTCAGTCCTCACGTGCGTCTCCAAGCGTGGACATAACTCTGTCGAGACGGCCCTGCTTCTGTTTGTTCCACTGACAGAAGCCCCTCGTGGTCCGGGACTCTCAAACTGACTGGACAGGCGTTCCAGTGTTTGTGTCACTCAGCAACCGGCTGCTATAATGCAAGACAATCTGTCTCTCCCCCTCTCACACTCTCTCCTGAAACTCCCACCCTATGTACTTTCCTCCCTCCCTCCCTTCCTTGCTGGCTGCAGGGCTCATTGCTTGGACTCGTGTAGTAATGACGTAGTTGGGGGTAGGGCGTTCCTCATGTTTGAGACGAATGAATGGAGAAGAAAACTTACACCTCAACTTGAGAGGTTTCAGATGACAGGGAAAAATGAAAGGTAAGTGATCCCAATGGACATATACAACTCCCTAAAAAATTGGGAAGGAGTTGCCCAGTAGTATGATTTCACAGTCAAAAGCATTTAGTTTGAAACTGCACATCCTGTTTAGCCTGAAAATTTAAAACCACTTCATCCAAGCAATCATTTACAATGGACTTATTAAATGCACTTTCACATACTGACCAACATGATATAAGAGTCTTATAAAGGCGAAAAAACGACTAGTACTAAATGTCATGTACCACTTTTCAATTAGAGATCTCTTCAACAAAGAAAAATCTAACACACAAGGCTGTGCTTGTCTAGTTTGTTTACCACTGTGATTAACGGTTCACATATTAACCCATGCCAAAGGCCCTCAGAGGTGCTCCGGTTACTCATGAAATGCGTCAACCAATGACAGCAAAGCAGAGAGTATTGCTTACAGCTCCGCCTACTTGATGGTTTTAATAAGCATTTAGACAACAGGCTTGATTTTAATCTTCAGTGAAAGATTACAGAGGTCTGATTATGAAACATTTAGTCTGGGAGAGATATCTGTCAGTTCTAAATTATAACCAACTGAGAAAGATGCAAGAAAAGATACTTTTAAGGTGAGTGTGTTTTTGTCTCATTAGGTAGAGACACATAATATCACATATACAGTATCAGCAGCTAATCTATGTTTTTGTGCGCATCGTTGCCCCCTATGTTCACAAGAGATTAAAGCAGATAGTAATAGATAAAAATCAATAACATCTCCTAACAAAGTCAGTGGAAAAAAAGAAAAATAATTAACCAACCATAAATACATTTATATCAACTGGGGCAAGTTGTCACTTTTTTTTTTTTTTACTCCAATGAATGTTTCTCAGGCTTGGGTATTTTTATTTTTATTCTTCTATATAAACACATACATGTATTTTTGCCTTTCAGCAATTTTTAAACAACAAACAATTTATTATTGCCATATAAGCAACAATGGCTATTTTCATGTAAGCACACACACACACACGCACACACACTATGTGTGTATATATATATATATATATATATATATATATACATACAGTAGTCAATATTTAAAGTGAATCAAAACCTTTCATCAAAGTTGTCCTAAAACCTTCTTTGATGAACTTTTTTGATCCACTTCAAATGTTGACTACTGTATATATATATATATATATATATATATATATATATATTGGTCAATTATGTGACGGGTATTAAAATTATGTGTAGTCGATGTCAATGATTTGTTATGAGAATGAATGTTCGGAAAAATGAATTTCATTGATGTCATTCGGAGTAACCAATATAAAGGGAACATTTTGGAAGTCATGCGGTCAATATCATGTGACAAGATGTGACATCCTTTAGACACCTGCAAAGGACCACATGGTCATGAAGCAAAGTAACTAACTCTCTTTTAACTATTTGAAAAATTCATGTTTTCACTTGCTTATACACGTCCCGAAATATCAAGTGATTCGTCATTCGGTATAACCAAAAGTGTCATTCAGTAAAACTGAAATTTTGGTTAAACCAAATTACTTTAAATGACTTTTTTGGTCACAAATTTTGTCCATATTGTAAAAAATGACAAAAGCAGTGTTAATTGATTATAAAAACCACATAATCTCATTGTTAACACTTAATAAAACTTACAAATTAATTAGATCTCCATTATGTTTATTTATCTTCTAAAAACTTTATTCGTCAATGACCCATATATATATATATATATATATATATACACATATATATACACACACACACACACACACACACACACACAACAATTGCTTCGGTCAGCAGAAATTGTAATAGACTGTTTTTTAAAACTACAACATATGAAACAATTATATAATGTATCCCAGTGCGGTTTTATCATGTTCACTTGTTCACTCAAGAGCTATTACAAAAATATACATTCAAAATTTAGCTTTAAGTCAGTTTTGAACTAAGTTCACTGCAAAACAACAAAAGAAAAAAAAAAAGAAAAAAACCCATCAAAATCTGTGCAATAAAACAGTTACTGATACAGTCACAACTGTTACTGTGTACTGTTAACAGATTAAAGGCATATTGTAAACCATATACTTCTTTAATATGCAAGTCTGTTTGTACCTGCGTGACTTGAACCAGCGTTTTCTTTTCTTGCCTTTTAGTGAGTTTATATCAAGCTGGCAGCCGTTCCAAGCAAAAGTGCTAAGAAAGTGAGAAAGAGGAGAACCGCCAGGAGATTCACTAGCCATGGTGTCCCGATGAAACTGACAGCTTGACTGACCTCAAATAAGAGGTCTTCAGCTTTGTGTGAGGAAAATGTCCACGTCACTACTCTGACTTCATCCCATAATCCAATAACACCTGTCTGGCCTTCTCGCATCCAACTGCCAAGTCAGAAACACAAGCTTCAGTGCTGGTAAACTGTACATGAAACTATGTCACCAGAAAGCAATCAGCTTTGAAAAATAGATTATAGTTTTGTAAACCTTTAAAAACAATTGTATGTACTGTATGTTGTCCTTTGTCCTCCAAGCATGCAGTAATTATAGTGTGGTTTGGGATTAACTTAATTTCAGCAAGAGACAAGAAAGTGCTTGTTGCACAAGACAGAGCTAAATGTCTAAAAAATGTAACTATTTACATTTTGTTTTGCAAACACATTCTAAAATGGCTAAGCTGAAATCAAAACATTTGAACCCTTCTTGATATCAAGTTTTTTTTTCTTGCACAAAGTTTTCAAACTTAACAGAGCTAATGCCCCAAAAAGGACATTCAAATGAAATTCTGTGTTATGAAATTCACTCATTCAGCTCAGTTACAGGGCCATAAACACCATAAACAATTAATATTGAAGTTTATATAAAAAATTAAAAGGTTCTGTGGTGGTATTTGTTTCTATTTAGTGCTTTGAAAGAAAATAAAAACTAAAGGACCCTTTGCCTTAAAATCTTTGACCCTACCGTAGTGTGTCCGTTTCATCAGAAAAGTCATCTATGGTCGAATGCATTAAACTGAGGTAAGCTGAGGACACATTTTAAATCCATTACAGACCTGTGAGCAATGCAGTTCATTCACATAATAAGCTTTATAAACTCAGGTAGGGTCTGTTATACGCTTGTGACATGGGTAAGAGCGATTATAAGTAAGCTACAATTTATACAGTACTGGTCAAAAGTTTGAAACATTACTATTTTTAATGTTTTTGAAAGCAGTCTCTTATGCTTATCAAGCCTGCATTTATTTGATCAGAAATACATAAAAACAGTAATATTGTGAAATATTATATATATTTAATATTATTTAAAATACAATTTTAATATACTTTAAAATATAATTTATTTCTGTGATGCAAAACTGTATTTTCATCAGCCATTACTCCAGTCTTCAATGTCACATGATCCTTCAGATATCATTCTAATATACTGATTTGATACTCAGTTATTATCAATGTTGGAAACAGTTGTGCTGCTTAATTTTTTTTTTTGGGACCTGTCATACTTTCTTTTAGGATTCACTGATGAATAAAAAGTAACTTTTGGGATCTACAAAACTTTTGTAGATTGGGATCTACAAACTTTTCTAACAATATAAATCTAATTTTTTTTTTTTTTTATTAATTTAACACATCCTTGCTGAATAAAAGTATTAATTTATTAAAAAAAAAAAAAAAGAAAGAAAAAAAATACTGACCCCAAACTTTTAAACAGTAGTGTATATTGTTACAAAAGATTTCTATTTTAAATAAATGCTGTTCTCTTTTTTTTTTATCTGTTTAACTGCTCGTTCACTCAAATATCTGAGCAAATATCGGGCTGGTCTGAGTATTTGAGAAACTGCTGATCTACTGGGATTTTCACACAGAACCATCTCTAAGGTTTACAGAGAACGGTCCGAAAAAGAGAAAATAACCAGTGAGCAACAGTTCTGTGGGCGGAAATGCCTTGTTGAAGCCAGAGGTCAGAGGAGAATGACTGGATCAAGCTGATAGAAAGGCAACAGTAACTCAAATAACCACTTGTTACAACCGAGGTCTGCAGAAGAGCACACAACACGTCGAACATTGAAGCAGATGAGCTACAGCAGCAGAAGACCACACCAGGTGCCACTTCTGTCAGCTAACAACAGGAAACTGAGGCTACAATTCACACAGGCTCAAAACTGGACAATAGAAGATTGGAAAAACATTGCCTGGTCTGATGAGTCTCAATTTCTGCTGCAACATTCAGATGGCAGGGTCAGAAATTGCCATGAACAACATGAAAGCAATGGTTCAGGCTGGTGGTATAATGATGATAATATTTTATTGTCCCTCTTAAGGGAAATTTGTTTTGGACAATACAAATAAGCTGCGTAACAAGATACCTGCATCAATGACAATCAGACAGTTGTGTCCTTTGCACTATAGTTTAACAATCTTATGGCCAAAGGAACAAAAGAACCTTGGGATGCGGTAACGCCGACCAGATGGAAGTGATGGTAATGGTATGGGGTAATAGGGATATTTTCTTGACACACTTTGGGCCCCTTAGTACCAATTTGAGCATTGTTTAAACACAGCCTACCTAAATGTTGTTGCTGGCCATGTCCATCCTTTTATGACTTCTGATGGCTACTTCCAGCAGGATAACATGCCATGTCACAAAGTTCAAATCTTCTCAAACTGGTTTCTTGAACATGACAATGATATTCAAATGGCCTCCACAGTCACCAGATCTCAATCCAATAGAGCACCTTAGAGCAATCCAGTACTAGCAAGGTGTACCTAATAAAGTGTCAGTTGACACTATATATATATATTTTATTTTAGCATTTAATTTATTTACCTCTTTTCAAGCCAGGAGAACTTTCCATGCTGTCCGTCTAAAAGTACTACACTGATACCAGATGGTAAGTGTCTGATAATGTACTGCTGCATCTCCACATGCATTCATCTCCATATCACACTCCCACTCACCTACAACCAATTATTGATAAAAATAAATCATCAGGAGTTGATCTAAGAAAAACAAAGCTATTTTAAAAGTGCTGAATATGTTCTAAATATGATAAATGTGTTAAACCACCGACTTATAATTACTTGGATGAAATAAAACCATGCACAGACAGACGCAACATTAGTTGGCCGATGCCGGAAGAATAAACAACACAAAGCAGATAATCTGAATGGGTCTGTGCTACTATTCTGGGAAAAATACAGTTAGATAAAAATAACTTGATTTTCTTTCTTCATCTGCAAACTTTATCACGTTATCTGACATGTCCTTTACCTGTCCATTCTAAGTCTGTGTTTTAATGGTAGTGTGTATGTGTGTTATAGTGTGTTTGAGAGGGGGTGTGTGTGGTTTATTGGCATTAGCATAAGGCACATATCTGATAGCGATTCTCTGTTGCCGAGCATTTGTCTTAGGCCCAATACACACTGACCTACTCTCTTACACTCACACACATACACACTTTCAAATTTCTCTCAATGTGTATTGTAGTTATTGACACACACCTGCTCATTGTTAAACTGTGCAGATGTCAAAACAATGACATTATAGTGTATTTAGTAGTAATACTACTAATATTAATCTTTTATAAATAAATACACATTTGTTATGTAAGTTCCCTCAATATCTGACATTTGCACAGCACAGGTCACGACTGCCATTCAATTCAACCTATTTATTGCCATTTATCTAACAGAGCTACAGATAAAATAGGTTTATCGGTGGCAAAAAGCATTAAAGGATCTTTAAGGAAATCAATGGGCTCACCAGCTGGTTATCACATCCTATTATTAACCATAGTCTAAAAAATAAAATGCAAAATTTACATGCATTTTCTGTTAAATTTAAAAACTAGTAACAAGCTTAAGTATAATCATAGACCATAAGCATTCACATAATATGTGATCCAAACTGAGTCCAAAAGTGATTGTCTTATTACTTTTCTAAACTAATCTTTTTAAATAAACTTTTCTTGATTCATTTTAATTTATGGATTATCTTAATGTTGAACAGATGTTGCTTTGATTGTATTGCTGTCTTGTATTTTATGACTGTCATTAAGTTTTAAGGTGTCCTTGAGTGTTATGAGAGGCACCTCTAAATAAAATACATTATTATTATTACAAACTGTCAAAACAACATTTATTAATGAATTAATTAGTCTAGGATATAAGGATTAACACTAGAAAATATGAAACATCCCTAATTCTTTCCACATAATTCCCCA